>VDFB02281492.1:278166731-278196564 GCA_007258455.2 Sequoia sempervirens | reverse complement strand
CTAAATCCTTCATGGGACATCCTTGAAAAAGCTAGTAACATATTTGCTATCATAAAGTCAAATGAAAAGATAAGATAAATAAGCCATAAAGTCAAAAATCCAGTAAAATATTTTCCAAAACTTGATTTGTTTGTTTGATTCGTTTTGATTGATAAAAGGATTAGTTCAATAAAGCCTAATTTCAAGGGATACACATACCGGATAAGACTTTGAGTCTGGTTTCAATGTTATGACTATCTATATAAGGCATGACAAAGCCTAGTTTTAGAAAGACATGTATTGTAAGGCGTTAGGTGGTCTGTTAATGCTTGATAACTGTGTAAAATTCATAGGTTTGATTGTTTGACAATGTTGATCATGCGAGGAAGGACTCATCTATAGCAAGACATAGGTGTTTTGTTGATAATAAATATTTAGGAAGGACTCATCCTGAATAAGACAAAGGTTGATTGTTTTGATGATGTCTGTCTCTAGGAAGGACACATCCTATAGTAGACATCAATTGATCCATTTTGATTATTTCCTTGGAAATTTGTTTGATTTGACTTAGAGACATTGCTGACTTGTTCACCAGATTGATGCATGATTTGATATGATGTGTTGACAATTAACTGTGTGTGACGACAAAACCTAAATAATTGATCTAGAGGCTGACTGGGGCTCATCGATTGATGGCGCACATTCTACGTAGAGACCTAAGTAGTTCGACCGACCAATGAACTTGTCATCACGGAATGATAGGCTGAAGCATGGTTTATCTGGACAAACCTAAGCGGTGACCCTAATGCCTGGGGGCACATTGAGTAAGCCCTTTCACGCCCATTCATAGAATAGCATGTAGTTTCAAAAATGACAAAAAGTCGCGAAGAAGTGACTTTGACTCTATTTTTGGATTTTCAAAATGTTTTTATTTTTTTGTCTTTTTGAAGTTTTCTGATGTTTTTGTGTTTTCTCAGGTCATTTTGTGATGTTTGTGGATTTTCTATGGTTTTACGTTTTCAACACAACCAATGGAAGAATCAATATGACACACGTCAAATGTTTTCCACCAGTCGAGTATAAGACCAATTGATTATGAATAGGGTAAAATGGGGGATATGAAATGCACTCGATGCCAATCATTCCAGGTTATGGGAAAGACTACCACTTATTATGAATGGTATATACAAGCGATGGATACAAAAGATAAGGGATATGTACAGGGATAGGTAGTATGTACAGGGTAGTGGGCTATGTACAGGGAAGTGGACTATGTACAGGGTAGTGGACTATGTGGACTATGTATAGGGAAGTGGAATATGTACAGGGAAATGATTCCTACAAGCAACCAAGAAACCATGCACAAAAATCCAAGGACAACCATGATCTTGCCCCTAGTCAAACTGAAAACCAATAGACAGGTGATGATGATGGTGACAATGTTGTTTGATGTAGGAAGGACACATCCCGAAACAACATGAGGATGATGATAATGTGAGTAAAGGATCAAGGTTTGCAGTAAGGCTAGAAACAAAGCCAAGGAATGTTTTGAATGATGCACTAGGATGCATAGAAAGATTGTATGGATTGGGCTGTTGCATTTGGAATGAATTTTCAGGATTAGATGGTATGATGGAAGATCCTTAGGCCATTGACAAGGGAAAAACCGAGGCATGCGATAGGTATTTCGTATAAGGATAACTCATTTGGAAAAATGCTATGAAGGCTATGACATGATATTGCATGGATAGTGTATGACCAAAGGATAGACATGTCAAGATTTTTTCCAAAGTATGATTTATGTTTGTACCCCAGTCCTTATGAAGATCAAAGTAGGTGGGAAAATGGACATGAGTGGTAGGGTTAAGATGGATCAAGATGGAAATGTCATACGAAGGGTATGGGAATGAGACAACTTGCCCCCAAGTGTAATAGTCAACATAGATAATTTCTTACACATGACGCCTATTTTTTAGGTTTTCATCATGGTACTTATCCAAAGCACCATAATATTTTTTTTCACTATTAGACAAAATATTTCAATTGATTTTTTTTTTCTTTTTTTTTGTTGTCACCAAGATGCCTGTTTGCCAAGTTTTCAATTTTTGGCCAAACTGGACACTGAAATAATTTTTTTTAACTAAATCTTCACTTTCGAGCACCTATAGCAGCTAAACCATGAGGAATTTGAGAAGATGCAAACAAGAGTTTCGTGGCATTTTTTCTATAGATTCTAAATATATTTTTTTCAAAAATTTTGGAATTAGATTGCACTTCTTTTTCCATCTCCCTCAAAAACTAGTTTTTTTCAGAAAACAACATTTTTAAAAAGTGACGCTCACTGTATAATGTATACAATTTTTTCCATGAAGGATAAAATTATAATTGTTTTGAATTTAGATTCATAACTCTGATATCTAGTGCTTCCACTTGGTTAGATAGTTTTTTATTAAATATTTTTTCTTTAATCAAATTTTGAATTCAAACCAATTATAATTCAAACATAGTGCGACCGTATAACGCGTAACTTTTTTTGTATGTATTGAATTCAAATTTTTTTCTTTGTTGTATCAAGGACTTCAATATCTGGTGCACTAATATATATATATATATATATATATATATTTGATAATCTACTATTTTTCCACGTGTGCAGAACAAAGAGATTGTTTTCAGTGAAAATCCTACATTCACGAGAAATAAAAAATAATAATAATAAAATTAAATTTATTTAAAATTATAGTTTTTGGGAAGCTTATAATAAGGACTACATACTTACAAAAAATAAATTTAAAATGAATTCATTTGATCCCCCGAAAGGTAAATCAAAAGTGGTTTTATCAAAATTTTGATAGGTGTAAAGGAGACTCATTATAAGTATGGTTTAAAACTAGTGGGTTATATCCAAGGGGTTTGATTTAGGTAGTTTGATCAAACCCTCTTCAATTGAAATTTTTAAATGGAACTTTTTAAGGCTTAAATCATTATATTTTCTAAAAATATGTGATTTCAGCAAAAATCATATCCTCCCAGAAATTGTAAACCAGCTTTGTGGGATCACCCCAGAAGTGACTTTTGTTTTTTCTTTTTCTAGATGGCCTTGATGCTTTAGATGATCATTGATTGTGTTGAATCCATTGATGGTGTTGATGTAGAGATTGGTGCCAGGATATGCCAATAATAACCTTGATGAAGTAGTTGCCTTGTTAGGCTCATAACACTTGCATACAATTGATTGATGTCATTGTAATACTTGTTGACACTAGAGTTAGCCTTATCAAAATACGCACATCGTGATAGAGTGCCATGGGAGTCCTTAAAATAAAGAGTTGATGCCAAGATGTGATGGATTTGTGACATAGGATTTTTAGACTTTAGGCGAGATGTACGATTATGACGGATGATGGTAGATGTGATTGGAAATTTAGATGTAGGATTTTTTATTCGCCAAACTTGGGGTGATGGATGATGGAGACTGGGTTTTAGATTGGGATAATGTTTGGAACCATGAATTTTATATGCCTTGTATGATGACCATTTTGAAGGAGGTGGACATTTATTATATGTGGGAGTCCTCTTTTCTTGTGGCTCCACATTTTGATAGACTTTTACTTTTGAACTATTTTCTTTGCTTGATCCATTTTTCTTTGGGATCCATTTTAACTTTATTTGTCCACTTGGATTTTTGATTGAATCAATGGCCTTTGGTATTTGATTTAGAACTTTGAATTTGTAAGACTTTTGTTTTTGTTGGTTCCAAATGAAAGGTTTATTCATGTTGGAATGACAATTTATGGTATGGATGGAAGGAGTGTTGGCAACAACCTTATGGTCAGAACTACTCATGGCCTCCATTTTGATGTTTGTATTAGATAAAGTTGCCCCCAATATTGAGGAGTTACCATTAACATCATTAGATTTGTTGACTGAAGGATAACCAAGACCTTGATGTCTAGGATTTTCCTGAAACTGTATTGGTTCTAAAATTCCTTGCTTGTGTATGCCTAGTTCTTTTCCTTGATATTGCATGCTCTAACAAATTCTATTTACGATGGGGTATTTTTTGTTTTGAAAGCAAGATGCTAACCCATCACTGTGGATGTGGAAAATGTTACTTGGAATCTTCTCCTCTACAAGAAAGCCTGATTTGATAAAAGTGGATGATGCTAGATGATAGGATGTCCTACCTTCATTGACATGTTGGATATATTTGGTGTGATTTTGTAACATATTAGATTCAGATGATTCTATTGGTGCTTCCAGTTCGATGTTGAAACCATCTTTATGGTCATTTTCATAGAGTCCAATGAACTCAGTTATAGCCTGATCATTTGTAAATATGTCTAGAGTAGGAGACTCTCGTTCTAGAGAAATATCATCTATGTGTCCAAAGGAGGAAAGTGTCTCATTTTGGAAAATGGATGTGTTTGATACTTGGATAAGGTCATCTTCAAGTGTTTGATCATGAATGGCATAAAATTTAAGGAGTGGATCATTTTGGACTTCTTTCTCAATAATAGTGTCTTGATCAAAGACAGGTTTGTCTTGAATGATATGGTTGGGAATGGAATCTTGATCAAGGATAGGTGTATTTTGGATGCCATGATTATCTAGGACTTCTTGGATGGACTTAAGGATAGGGTCGTAGGATAGACTACTTTGATCTTGACATGAAGGTGAAGCCATGAAGTCATGCTTTGGACTTTCCATTTGACATGTACATCCTTAAGTTTAGTAGATGGGACGTGAATTTGGAGACCATGAATAGATGTATTTTCATGACAAGATGTAGATTGAGATGGAGTGGCTTTGAAGGGATTAGTGGATGAAGGACTAGGATAGGAAATGGAGGCTTGGAAGGGATTAGTGGATGAAGGACCATGATAGGATGTGGAGGCCTGGAAGGGATTAGTGGAAGGTTGGTTTCCCTTGTCAATGTTAGGATAGGTATGACTAATAGATGTTTGTAGTGGATTAATGGAAAAGATTGTGTCAAGTGACTCTAGATAGTGAGGGCAGATGGTTGAATGACTATGACTTATGGATTGTTGGTAGGAAGGGTATGTAGGTAGTTGACCATGGGTTGACATTGGTTGGAATTTGGATTGGATAAATTGTCTTTTGAAGTCTATGGCTTGTTGGAATTGACCATTACAGAGTAATTGGTATTCAACTTGACTAGCAAGCATATCAAGGTAAATTGCAGACATGCTGGTGAGGTTATGACAAAATATGGAGTATGACTAAGGTATGACAATGGAAAGAGTAACTTAAGTCTAAGGTATGCAACCTAAGCTATGTTTTTGGGATTTTCTAGGTGCAAATAAGGAATGAATGCAACTATTTTTTTTTTGGCGATCTTTCTCTGCAAATAAGGTATGTCTAAAATGATGCTATCCTAGGATGATAGTGTTTAAAGATGCAAAGTCTAAGAGAGCTTCTAAGGTAATCAAATCTGTAAACCCGAGACGGGGGGACCAACTACCTAAAGTCTAACCAAGGCGTCAATTTTTGTTACATCAAGGAACCAATGTAGGACTAGGATCAAAGATAAGGTGAGTTTCCTAACTAGACTAATGAGCTAGGAGGAATCCCAGTAGGAAAAAGGATAAAATGATAGGACTAGGTTCAATGACAAATTTTGTTGACGCTATGATTTTTCTAGAGTGTAGCTGGTGGACCTATCCTAAAGTCTATAAAACTAATCTTCCTAGAAGTTTAAATCTAAAGAAAAAATGTAGTACTCAAAGATGAAAGTAAAACTTAGAATCATAATGACTATAGTAATGACCAAATGATACCTAAAGGATGCAAAATTGAGCAAATTGTTTCAGGTTTTAGTTCAAGGGTTGCTTGTGGAAAGACAACTGAAACTGGCATAACCGTGTTGATTGGACAGTGATTGTGAATTCTGGTTTTCTGATCTGGCAGATGCGAATCTAAAAATCAATTGCAACTTTCTGATGAACAGTTGTGACTCTCTGTGTATTTTCAGTGATTTGGGATATAAAACCAACACTATTTTCTATGATCAATTTCCGGCAAACAAAGACAATCATAAGGCAAAGTGTTTTTAGTTTGATTTTGGACTCAAAGAATGTGTAATATAACAATAGACAAGTACAATCCTAATAGGCCAAAAGGCCAAGGGTTTGTATACTTGGTATAGCCCACCGATATACCCCGGATTGGTGTTAAACACCTTTCCTTCTCGAGAGTGGATAGTTTAGAAATTTGGTGGCATTGGCTCCCCTCCATGGCTCATTAACGTCATTCGAGCACACCAATTTTGGATTCTTGGGCACTGACCTCCTAAGAACTGCTATCTCTACTCAAGGGGATTAGTAATGAGTGTCTTTAGGCATGATACTATACCCTGCACTATACCAAGCAACCGCCAAAAAATGGTTGGTCTCTAAAACAAAAGGTGTTTAGTACGGGCATTCCGTTCGTAGGGCATGATCCATGCAGCAAGAGTCCCCTTTCGAATTGATCTTGTTGGAACCATACATGTGATTCTTGGGCTTTCCCCAAGAATCCACTTTTATATACCAGCTGAAAGTCCCTTGGGTTCAGGGTGCTACCGGTCTGAGTTGTCCTAGGGTGAGTACTTTTTCCCACCAGAATAGGCCCAAGTTCTAGAGTTGGTAACCATTTCTCTTACACCCAGGATCACACAGATGCACAAGGGGAGAGGATACTTCGATGTACCAAATCATGAGGGTAATTACATAGTTGTGCTTTCGCACCAAACATAGTAAACACTTGTTAATTTTAATCCAAATGAATGATTTGCTACACTACCAAACAATTTGTTTCAAAAATTTAACTAGGGTCTTCGACATGCATTCTGCAAAAAGATTCATTAGTAGTTTTCAATATTGTCTTTGCCAATCGTCTTGCAAAAACTCATTAACTCGTCAAGACACATGCTGAAAACAGAAGATTAGTGCAAAAAACTTAAATGAAAACAACAAACTAAAATAGTGATAACTTTCTCAAAACTAAACAAAATTTTAAACCATAGATATCTATGGAAAGCTAAGACATAGACCTTCAAAACCCAAAAAACATTTTGCAAAATCTTGCAAGACAAAAGTGTTATAAACAAAAGAAAATTCATGTTTTAATAGCTAAAGCTTAAAAAGTTGTGATCACTAAAACGACCATAACTTTCTCAAATCTTAACGAAATTTTAAACCGTTTGAAGTTTTGAAAAGCTAAGAACGAGACCTACAAAATCCTGTAATGGTTTTAAAATATTTTTTTCCCATTTTTTTGTGCTCAAAAGAAGATGATAGGATTTCATATGAATTCTTGGCTGTAACTTGCAAAACAACGAAAATAAACAAGAAAACACACAAATTTTCTCTACAAAAATGTCAGGTTCACTAATGTAATGTCTAGAAAATGGAGAAAGAAAATGATTAGAGAAAACGTGAAACCTAAATATAAATGCAATCTAAGCTATATCAACAAAGTACAAAGGAATTGAAAAAGTAAATAAAGAAACAATCTCACCCAATCTACATTCTTCCATGATTTATCTTCATTGTCCTTCTCCATTTCACTTGTAGTAGTATAATTTCCCTCAGATTTTCAAAGGTTTGTGCAAGTATATCCTATGATAGTGATTTAGCAAAACATCAAAGAGATAGTTGCTCTAAAAAGTCATAAGATTTCGAGAGAGATTGGAATGATGAAGACCATATCAATTTATAGAAAATTGATTATTCAAATGACAAGCCAGGATTGAAAGATCAACGAATGGTTGAGATTGACTAATTAGTCATGCATTCTTATAACAGTTAGTAATGACATGAGTGATATAAATTAGAAATAGAATTAAAAATTAAATAAATGATTTAATCTTCTAGTTTGGTATTCAAAAACAGAAGAATTATCTTTGCATGAAAAAGATGAAGATGGATTAAAGCAACTCTTGTTTGAATGCACGTAAAAGGTTTAAATAATTAAATAGAAATATTTAATTAATCTGCATGTACATGCAAATGAGTTAGAACAAGATGATCGAATGATTTGACAAAGAGATTACTCGAGAACACCACTCAAACATTAAATCAAGAGTTAACTGAGTGATTTGAATAGATCTTTGAGTCGAGTAAAAGTGAATACTTAGATAACTCACACAATTATCTAAATATAGAGGAATGCGTTAAAATAGAATTCATGAATTAAATAATTCATTTAATTCAAGATTTGATATTTGAAGAATAATTAAATAAATAAGATTTATTTAATTAAGTGATGAAAGGATTTAAATGAATAATTAAATAAATAAAGAATTTATTTAATTATAGTTGAAGTATGATAAAGAGTAAATTAAATAAGAATTTATTTAATTTGACAAGAAGGATAAGGTTAATTAGTAACATAATTAAATAAAAAGTGTTTATTTAATTAATCAGATAGAATAAAGAAAAGTGTGAATTAATTAAATAATTAAGATTATTTAATTAATAGAAGAATTAACAGACTATAGAGAATAATTAAATAATTGACATTATTTAATCATGACCATGAAGAATACGAATTATGAAGAATATTGAAGTCGCAGGCTTAAACCAAATTTCGGTGTCTACAGAAATAACAAAGAAAATAAGAGTTGTAGGCCTTAGGACAATTTTTAGTGTCTACAGTTTCAAGTGGTTGCAATAGTCTTGTTGAATATTTTGATGATGTTGGAATATTTTGGGATGTTGTGTGATGTTGATATGTATTCCATAGGATGTTTTTTAGACTGAGTGAAGAGTGAATTGATTGTTTGATAATTTGTTAGTGTAATTTTGACCAACTTGGCATGCTAGCGCTAATTGTGGAGATGGATTGTTGGTTGTGGAAGCATGGTGTAGTGTGTTGATGTAGATTTTGGTCCTAGTTAACTCTTATTATGGTATTCCTTTACTTCTTTCCTCTACAAAAGTGTTTGGTGTTGACCTATTTGGTGGTTACATGTTTGAGGTGCATACATTTCATTAAGTCCAACCTAGAGAAGTTGTTTGAGGTTGTAAAAGATATATAAGAAAGGTTAATTATTGGAGATGTGTGTGATGTAGAGTAATGTGAAGGATGATGCAAATGTAATCAAGTGTGGTGATCTGAGTGTGAGCTTAAACACCTAAGGCATCTAGAATTAGTGAGAAAAAGGTTTCTAAATTTTTAGCAAACATGAAGTTGTTGGAGGCAGCGAGTTGAAGGTCATAGATGGTTAAGAGTAATTGTGGTGGATATTCCTGTTGCTTTGAGGGAGTGAACCTATTGACATGGTTGCTATGCACACCAACAAGTAGATAAATCTTTTCTCAAATGAACATAAGAACCTATCAAGTTACTTTAAATAATCACAAAGATTTTTTGATTAAAGATGATCTCAGCTATCAATAGGCTCGGGAATGTCAGGTCTTGACACACTAGGCTAACTCAAGGTTCGTTGTGCATTTTTTTTTTAATCATGAGGGATCTCTAGCTTTTAAGTCTAGTGGCAGTTATAGCAAACAGAGTATTGCAAAGATATAGTAGATTTGATATATGTTGCCCCACAATTTCATGAATTCAAACATTTCAAAACATTTACAAGGAATATTTAACATCTAACTAAAGAAACTGTTGACGATGATTTTACTCACAACAAACAAGGGGAATAAATTCTTCACAGACAAACCACAAAGAGCCTATCCTTCTTGAAAGATATGAAACAAAGACAATCTAAAAGGGGATTCTGAATTAACAGAAAAAGATTAGCTTCAGTTCAATCCCAAGTCTTCAATAACCAGGTCATGATTGCACTAGGGTTGCTCTCGATTATGATGTGATATTCTTGTTAATCTCAAAGGGACCATGGTTGTTTAGAATTGTATATTCTAGGCACTGAATTTTCAATTGGATCATAAAGACAAGTATCATGAAATTAAAAGATTTGCAATACTATTTCATAAACATCATAAATTCTTTGCTATCACTTAAGTAGATTTAGCATTAAACATTCAACAATTTCATAAAAAATGAAATATTTTCAATAAAATCCATCCATTCATTTAATTTTGGAACATTTTCAATAATTTAAACATCTACTCTAAAATAAAGCATAAAAATACAAAAAATTAAAATTTTCTCCTAGTTATTCTCCATGCATGCCCTAAAGAATCAATTAAAATAGAGAAAACTACTTTATACTTCACTAGATTGTTTCACAACTACATATAAAATGGTGCGAGCTTTTAAAGAGAGGGGGTTTTAGTCTAGACATTGAGTAGATTCTATATGCACCCTTAAACATTGCAACATACAGTCTTGTTCGGCTGAACTAACAAAACTAGCTAGAAAAGATTCATAAGATAGGTAGCTATCCAATTGGCTCTGATATTAATTAATTTCTACATGCATACAAAGTTTAATGTTGGAATAATTAAAAAAATAGGAAAAAAGAAAAAAAATTGAAAAAATTTTATGCTCTTCTGACATCCACAAATTTTGAACTTAAAATAAAATGTTGGAATTGTGTGCCTCAATCCCACAGGCTGAAAGCTCTTATGAGCAATTTCAGTGAGACTATTGAGATGTCTGGCCAATCTGCTAGTTGATCCTGATCTGTCACTATGACCTCCTGATTGTCTTGGCTATTGGCATAACCTGAGGCTTTGGCGTAACTTGGACAGTCAAAATGATGTTTCAGCGATGGTAGAGAGTCTGGCCGATATCAGCATGACCTTTGGTCTATCTGGCCGATGTAGTAATCGATATGACTTGCTCCTATTGGAATGTGTCCTGGCAATGGGAGTTGTCTTGCCGACGGGTTGGTGTCTAATGGTTGTCAGGGAGACTCATGGCGACTGGAGTTATTGGGGAGAGACTTGAACATTCAGTATAACTCATCCCGACAAGAGATGTCTCGCCGATGGTTATTCACTTGATGTCATCAGGGTGACATGGAGGCTCAGTAAGAACTCTTGGTGACGAATGATTATCTCGTCAATGGTATGGTTTGTTGTCGGTATGACTCTTGGCGAAGGATGGACTCGGGGTGACTTGGAACCTTCGAGGTGACTCTTAGCGACAACCTAAGTTTTGTCGACAAATGTTCATATCGGTATGACTTGAGGGCTCATTATGACTCATAGCGACTAGCAATTGTCTGGGTGATGGGTCTACTAAGGATATCGGTGAAAGGTCTTTCCAATCTTGCCGATCTTACCAATAGAGTAAGTTTCGCCGATGGGAGTGTTGACATCGATATGACTTGTGAACTCATTATGATCTCTTACCGATAGTAGTGACTCTTTCCGATAGTGATGGATGTGTAATCAGTCATGTGGCATCAGGGAGACACAGTTAGTGTCTCACCGAAATGAAAATATTGTTTGAACGCTTTTGAGCAATTGGAAGACTATCCTACGTGGTGTGTCTTGGAAAAATCAGAGAAGGTGGAATGCGAACCATTTTGCAGTTGGACAGTTGTGATAATTCCTGTGGAGACTTCTATGTTGGAAATAGAAACATCTACGTTGGGAATGGTTGGTATTGATATATGTTTGGGTGAGAAATTGTATTGTTAGAGAGCGATAGAGAGAGGGCCGAGAGGCTAGCTGAAAGGCTGAGGCCATGAGGCTGAAATAGAGAAAACGAGAGGCAGGGTTATACTACTGAAATCTCTCCTAATCATGGATCATAGTTGATCTCTCTCATGTTGATCTGCACTGTATATTGTGTGAGGATATTGCAATAGTGCGAAGATTGTATGGTCTGATGGATTGATCAGGAAATGTAAAGGGGAGAGTTTGCTACCAGGTTGTATCCAGAATGAACAAGATGTAATCTCTAAAAAGGCTATGAGTCTGAAATTGTATTGTAACCTTTTGTTGCTGAATAATACAATGGCTCAAACTTTGGAGGGTGGGGGTTTTTACACAAAAGGGTTTTCCCCACGTAAATCTGTGTGTTCTAGTTTTTTGTCTTATCTTTCATCTGTGTTGGTTATGTTTCTAGAATCTGTTATTGCTTATTGTTGAATTTACATGTGCTTCTCTCAGAAGGATTAATGTGGGAAATGAATTGTGTCTATTTCTGCTTTAGGACATAGTTGTATGTGTCTTTGAGGCAATCTAATCAGAATTAAAGTTATCGTTCAAAGGCACTACTATTCTTGGAGGTTTCTCTGAGATTCCCTAAATTTCCCTTACAAGTGGTATCAGAGCCTTCTTTTGGTTGATGGTTCTGGGTATTTCTCCTGTGAAGATTTCTCAGTTTGTTAGGCTAGAGGAAATCTGGAGGAATCATTTGATTTATTGATCCTTTGGTTAATGGAAGTCTTGTGATATTCAGAGACAACATGCAGCTTGAAGGATGGTGAAGATGAAGATGGAGTTGATCATGTTGTTTTGTTGTGATTTGTGTTTCCTAGTTGGTAGAGGTATAGCCTTGGTATATGAGGTGAATTTTCTTACTCCGTGGTTGTGTAGTAGTAAAGCTTTCATATTGGGTGTATATGTGAGAGGCTCCTTAATTATATGGAGAAGCCTAGGTTGTTTCTCAGCCATGGAAGAGAGTGCTTATGCTAGGTGGTGTTTCCTAGTGTTGGAAGGCACTGTTTCTTGTTAACCTCGAATACATAAAGGCTATGGAGTTAATCATTAGTTGATTTTCAAGCTTCTAAAATAGCCTATCTCTTTCTCGAATGCATGTACATGTTTTACACAGTTAAGCAAAACTTGTGGTTATGTGGAGTTGTTGTTAAGCTATTTTCTAGACCCTGGCTTTTGGGGTGTTGTTGGATGAGATAGTTGCAGTTTTGCATGCATGCTTTGTGCATGGTTTGAGGAGGTGTGATTTCTTCTCTACATGGGATTGTTGGTACGTGATTTGTCACTCAGAATTCTTGTGGTGGTGCTTGTGGGTTCCTTGATTATGGTGCTCATTATGGACGTGTTTGGAAAATCAAGTTTGGCGTGATCTGGTGTTTCAGTCATGTTGTCTACGTGGTTATTCTCTTTGAAATATCAGTGTTGTAGTTTCCAATGCGATGATGGGTTTGCATGTTTGATTTTTGTGATCTACGAGTTATGCGGTTGGTGGATTAGCTACCCACTGGCTACAGTGAGATAACTTGGATGTGGACTGTCTTTATCTATGAGGTTGATTCATTGCTGGTGTAGACTTGTTAGTTGGCCTTGTCTGTGGTCACTTGTGCATTAGTGTGATTGCTTTGAGATGAGAGGATGGATATTGTTGAGTACCTGAATAGTCATTTATGGGAACCTGAAGCTGGTGGTCATGATGCTTGGAGAGCTCGATTGTCACATTTCAGTGGGAGCTTTAGTAGTAACTGTGGGTTCATCACATGGTGGTGAATGGCCTTCTTTAGTGTTGTAGATGCTTCAAGGGGGAGATTTTAGATCTTGTTGTTGCAGAAGGGTTCTTTCGCATTTGCATGGACATTATTTGAAGATGTGCAACATCTTGGATCCATGGAGGATGCTTGGAGTCTTTGGCTGAGGTGTTGGTGGTGCTTGACAAGTGATGTTGGTTTTGAGTCTATTTGCTTTATGTCATGGTATACTCTTGTTTGTGCATTGGAGTTTTGGCATTGTGCATTGTACTTGAGACCATGGTGAAGTCACTTGAAGCATGGTATCTCCTAAGGGGATATGTAGATCATGGTGTCATGATAAGTTCCTAATTCAGATGATTGGAGCTTTGACAATGGTTTGGTAATTCTTTGTGTATTGGGTGCTTTGATTATTTGCTTGATACTTCGTGATAGTGTAGTAATGCAGTTGAAATTTAGCATGAGATGATTGGTTGCTAGTACTCATGGATACATGAAGAATAAGGTGAGGTTGTTTTTCTCTTATGAGAGAAGTGTTGTTGATTGTTACTCTTGATGAAGTTTTTAGCAGAAAGTTCGAGAAGCCTACACCTTGGTTGAACGCGAGTTCAATAAGAGACCTATGAGGAGATTTCTCTTGGATTAGTCATGATGGATTGCATATCTTGAAGGAGTATTCTCGTTCCCACTCTTGGTCTGCTTGGTAGTTTACCTGAGAGGTATTTGGCCCATTATATCTTTTAGATGTGTTTTATGTTCACTTTCATGATATGGATCTTGAATTACTGTTTAATGGTTTTGGAGGATTCATAGTGGAAGATGTACAGCTTGTTTATCTCCGTGAGCTTTTGTGTTATGTTATTTACTGATGAGAATTGGTAGGAGATGATGTATGGGCTGATTTCTTGAAATGGGGAATGAAGTAGCTTGATCTTCTTTGAGAGGCTTACATCCATGTTGATTACATGTTTTTAAAGTTGGTTTGATCTTGGTGATTGAACAGTTGGATGTTCTTAAGGCTTTTCTTTTGGGATGAGAAGGAGATCATTCTTGACACAACTGGTAGTTAGAAGTGTCTGTAGGAGGATGTTCTACAGGAATATGATGTGCAGAGTTTCTCTCTTTGGTCTTGGTTTACTTCCTGGATGTTTGGTTTCACATTACATTGGTTTGAGGTTTGGTCAGAGCTATAGTGATCACTTGCTTTTGGTCATGTGTTTTCACTCATGTTCATGGGTGGTGACATGGAGGTTCTTAACCCTTTTTCCTTTGATTGTGTGTGGAGAACTTGGGAGAACTGTGAAGACTTGTGGTGAGAGAAATGTTTCTTGTAACAGTTTGTTGCAGGTTGTGCATATCATTATGGATATTTCCTTGGTACTACATGGTTACATTTTATATGTGTTGCCATTGGTAGACTTGCGATGCCTTTGATCTTTTAGATTTGGAATTACTCAAGCAGTGGGAGTTCCTGTATGTGTTTTGTCTTCTTTGACTGATTGGCACTTGGAGCTTGCATTTGCTATTAATAGGTTGGTTCTAGAGCGGCATGAGTTTACTAATGTTGATACCTTTAAGGTATGTAAGATTGGATGGAATAGCACAAGCTGTGGGTGCTATTTTCAGTCATGTGGGCTTATCAGTCGGATGGAAGCAGTCAGTCTAATTATTGTTCTAGCTAGTTTTTTTGTCTTGTTTCTGGAGAATGACTTCACGATTGTGTTCTATATGAGGCTTTGAAGTTGATATTGCTTCTATATAGCATCTTAGCACAGTGAAGTGGTAGTAGTATCTCATTGATGGTATCACTGGGATCTCTTGCTTGTGCCTGTTAGACTGGTGCTTACTCACCTTGGCTTGTATCTTTCTTCCATAGGTGGCATGTTGGAGGATGAAAAGGATTGTTGCCTGAATGGTGGATATCTTGGATGTTGGTGTAGAATTCTTGATGGAGCATGAGAGCATGTTTGAGGTCTATGTGGTTTCCTAGAAGGCTGTGATCAGTTGCATTTTGGTTGCTTTGTTGGACAATGAGTTACAGTTGGATGCTTGGTCTTTGTTGTAGATTGTCTGGTGGACTGTTATATGTGGAAACTTGTTGGTGGGGTGTCTTGAGTGCTGCAGGGTCTAAACTTGTGGAGCTAGTGTGATCTTAGTTTCTGAGTGCTTTGGAGGTGCTTGTGTGATCTTTGTCAAGTGAGAGATTGTTGGAATTGTGTGCCTCAATCCCACAGGCTAAAATCTCTTGTGAGCAATTTCAGTGAGACTGTTAAGATGTCAAGCCGATCTACTAGTTGATCCTGATATGTCGCTGTGACCTCCTGATTATCTTGGCAATCGGCATAACCTGAGCCTTCAGCATAACTCTGACAGTCAGAATGATGTTTCGACGATGGTAGAAATTCTAGCCAATGCAGTAATCGGTATGACTTGCTCCTATCGGAATGTGTCCTAGCAATGGGAGTTGTCATGCCGATGGGTTGGTGTCTAATGGTTGTCGAGGAGACTCATGGCAACTAGAGTTATCAGGGAGAGACTTGAACGTTCGGTACAACTCATCCCAACAAGAGATGTCTCGTCGATGGTTATTCACTTGATGTCATCGGGGTGACATGGAGGCTCGATAAGAACTCTTGGCAACTGATGATTGTCTTGCCGATGGTATGGTCTATTATCGATTTGACTCCTAGCGAAGGATGGACTCGGGGTGACTCTTAGCAACAACCTAAGTCTTGTTGATGGATGCTCATATTGGTATGACTTGAGGGCTCGTTATGACTCATAGCGAATAGCGATTGTCTAGGAGATGGGTCTATTGAGGATATTGGTGAAAGGTCTTGCCAATCTTGTCAATCTTGCCAATAGAGTAAGTCTCGCTGATGGGAGTGTTGACATCGATATGACTTGTGAACTCGTTATGATCTCTTGTCGATAGTAGTGACTCTTGCCGATAGCAATGGATGTGTAATCGATCGGGTGGCATCAAGGACACACAGTTAGTGTCTCACCGACATGTGAATACTGTTTGAATGCTTTTGAGCGATTGGAAGACTATCCTACGTGGTGTGTCCTGGACAAATTAGAGAAGGCGGAATGCGAACCATTCTATAGTTGGATGGTTGTGATTGTTCCTGTGGAGACTTCTATGTTGGAAATAGAAACATCTAAGTTGGGAACGGTTGGTATTAATATATGTTCAGGTGAGCAACCGTATTGTTAGAGAGTGATAGAGAGAGGGTAGAGAGGTTGGCTGAAAGGCCGAGGCCATGAGGTCGAAACAGAGAAAATGAGAGGCAGGGTTATGCTACTGAAATCTCTCCTGATCATGGATCATAGTTGATCTCTCTCATGTTGATCTACACTATATATTGTGTGAGGATATTGAAATAGTGTGAAGATTGTATGGTTTGATGGATTGATCAAGAATTGTAAAGGGGAGAGTTTGCTACCAGGTTGTATCTAGAATGAACAAGATGTAATCTCTAAAAAGGCTATGAGCCTGAAATTGTATTGTAGCCTTTTGTTGTTGAATAATACAATGGCTCGAACTTTGGAGGGTGGGGTTTTTTACCCGAAAGGGTTTTCCCCACGTAAATCTGTGTGTTCTAGTTTTCTGTCTTATCTTTCATCTGTGTTGGTTCTATTTCTAGAATCTATTATTGCTTGCTGTTGAATTTACATGTGCTTCTCTTAGAAGGATTAATGTGGGAAATGAACTGTGTCTGTTTCTGCTTTAGGACATAGTTGTATGTGTCTTTGAGGCAATCTAATCAAAATTAAAGTTACCGAGGAACTACTATTCTTGGAGGTTTCTCTGAGATGCCCTAAATTTCCCTTACATAAAAAAGGGGTATCCTCTGGCCTTTTATAGAACACAAGGCTCAGATAGGATAAGACAAATAAATGAGAGGAAATCCAAGGGACCAATCAGATCAAGGCATGTGGAATGTAGTGATTGGTAGGAAAATTGCAATCAAAGTCAACAAAAGTCAACTCCAATTACACATTGAAGCTCTTTGGGTGTTAATCTTTAATTATTGCTAGGATAATAACTTGAATCAGAATAGTGTGTAGGAACTTTCCATACATTCAGAATGAACAAATGGAATTTTCACCCCTGCACTTCGCTTGGCTTTGGGTCTGCCACTCTCAGGAATGGGCTTCCTGAGAGGTTGACACTTTTTATCTGCTACATGTGAAATACCAAGATCTCTAGCATTCTGGTGGATTCAAACTCCTCTACCGATAGCATCCTAGAATAAATGACCCGACTTGGATATGATTCTATCCATGATTCAAATTTTCTTGACCATCCATACCCAAACTTTGCATAGCAATCTATATCTCCTGCAATCAAAAATTCCACACATTAAATCTCTTTTTAAAGAAAGAAAACATTTATAAAATCTCATGTAAATAAAACCATTATTCAAATGTTAGTACAAAAATTTCATAAATAACACTCTTTCCAGCATATCATAAATCCTCACATATATACCAAATTAACAAAATCATTAGATAACCTCAAAAATTTAAAATTTTCATTTCACATTGCAACCCAGTACCTAGTACTCAGTATTCAGCTTTACCCACGAACATTCCAGGACTTTGGTTTTACCAAACTTCCATTTTACCGAACTCCATTTGACCAGATTACAAACATCGGACTGGAGCCTTCCATTCAAACTCGCATTACCTTTTTCCTTTTCAAATGTTTCCAGTTCCTAGTACTTGGTACCCGAAACACTTACATTATGAAGTACCTTTTGATTAAAGATTTCTCTTTTCTTTTCACTTTTGGTGATCTTTCAGTTTGCTAGCTCCTGCCATAAGAGTTATTTTTCACTTGGGTCCCCAAGTCTTTCAGTCTTGGGGCATGTTGTGAGACCACACAACAACTTGCAACCAATAAAACCAAATTTAAATGAAATTTGAAATTAAATCACCAGTCATAAATTATAATTTATATATATTAAAACAATAACTTTTACCTTTACCTAGATTCTGACATAAAAAAGTAAAACTCCACTGGAAACATCCGTGTGTGCTTTGATTAATTCCAGTTTTTGGAACTCAGTGAAAAGAATTAGTTCATTAACATTGAACTACATAATATAGTAATCCTCCAAAGCCAACCAAGGATAGAGCCTTGCTACCAGTCAAGTGTCCATAGCCCCGACATGGTTATCTCCATAATTCCCCCCAAACATAGCTCTACTGCCAACTAGGCATCTATAGTCCCAGTAGAGTTATTTGGATAGCCTAAAGACTTGATTTTTTTTTAGATATAGCAATGATAGCTCATTTTTCTCTTTTGATATTTCAATGATAGCTCTTTTATCAACTTGAAATCAATGAAGCCCTGGTATTAGGTTGGGAATTACAGTGGTAACAAAGGTTACTTTTTGATTTTTCTTTCAATGCAAATCCCTTCATCAATTCACTACTTCCAAAAAAACTCATTTAATAATTTCTTGAAGGTGCATGTTTCTAGCTAAATTTCACCACTTTATGCCAAATACTAGCTAACTATAACTCGTTATATGTTAGAAAATATTCATAAATTAAAATTTAGTAATAGACAATTTAATCACCAAATTTAAACCTAAATTTAGAAACATTAGTTGCCACCCTTCCGATTAAATTTTACGACAACTACTAAAAATTTTGCTAGCAATTCTGATTTGATAGCGTTGCACTTTATTAATGGATTGGAAATGTCATGATTATCTTGAAACATGATCACATTATTCTGCATTAAATTCACATGCCTTATTTTGCATGTATTATTTCCTTCAACTTCCCTAGGTGATGACATGTACTTCCCTTCCAACTTCATTTTCCTTTCTATTCCGCACACATAAGCACCTCCATAATTAATATGACTCTTAAAAAAATGAAATGACCACTTATTAACTTCAAAATCTTCAACTTGCTTGATTCACAATCTTTGTATTGCTCAAAATTGAAGAAATTTATCACTAACTATGTGCAAATAATTAATCTGATTTAACTTTTTTCTCTGAAGATAATTATCCAGCTGCCACCTTGCTTACAATTTCCAAGAATTCACTAGAGGAAACTATATACCACAACTTCCTCATGGCTCTCTATAAATTTTGCATTTCTTCTCAAATTCTTCACACTTTTTCTTTCTAGCTTTCTTGTTTTATTTTTGTAGTTTTGCTATGTGCATTCTCATTTTCTGCTTGGCCATGGATACTCCAATTTGCTTAAGCTACTCTTTTTGCCAAAATGTTTTCTTAGGAAGTATCACACCACAAAGGCTTGAAATTTTTTTCTTCATTTGGACTTTCAGTTTCATTGTGCCAAATTTGTGCTTAGTCCTTGGGGAAAAGTATGTTGAATCCAACCACTAATTTCACTTCTATTTCAATGTGGCTTCTCCTTTTGTAGTGTTTCCTCTAGATATTGGGCTACCTGTTGAAGTTGTTCAAGCTTGGCTACCAATTTGATAGTGAGGCCTAAATATCTAGAGAATCTGGATATTATTTTATCTGTTGCATCCAGCCATTGGGATTCCCTCCATGGATGATATTCCTCGGTTCCTGGAATGCGGGGAAGTGGTTCCACTCTGGCCTTTCCTTACTGATCTCCATATTCGTGACTTTGAAGTTCACCAGGAACTCACCTATATAGGGTATTTAGCCTTGATAAAAGAGGTGTCCCATATCGACTAAATGGCTACTACCATTTGCAACTTTGCTCACTCTTTTTTTGACTTTTTGATCTTTTGAAACTAGGATTTTTGATATCTCATGTGTATACATCACACACACACACACACACACACACACACACACACACACACACACACACACACACACACACATATATATATATGACCTTTTAGTACATCTTAAAGTGTGCTTTACTGTGCATGGTTTTATCATTTTACATTTCATAGTTCAATTTTACAAATGTTTGAATTAAATCTCATGTGTAAGATAGGTTTAAGCAGAATTTGCTAATACAAAGGACATATAAAGAAAAGAAAAAAAATGAAGAAACAAAACAAAACAAAACAAAACCCTACAAAAAAGAAAACTTACCCTAACTACCCTAACTCTAACATAACAAAAGATTAACCCTAATAAAACAACTTATTTCAATTTCTATGACTATTTCCTTTGCAGTTTTGGTAAGAATTATAACAAGTTTATCTTTGAATTCATTTAACATAATTTCCAATGTTCTACTATAACAATGAATTATCTTAAATTTTCTGCATTTAATAATCATAAATTCAAAAGTGTACTTGCCAACGACTTGGCTCATATGTATGAAAATGATCTCAGTAAAGATTGATTGCACACATTTCATCTAATGCGACCATACTCTACCTTCCTCCAGCCCTGATCCATTTCCATGAATGGCTAAATGTCCACTTCTGTACTTTCTCCTCTGAAAATCTTCATGCCTTCAGTCCTATCTTCACTTTGCATTTTGTTAGACCAAGATATATCACTATTTATATTGTTACCAAAGAGAAAAAGTAAAAGTTTGATACTCTATATCATGCATAAAATAAAAAAATTCCTTTTATAGCTTGTGAATTTTCAACTTGGAGAAAAATACGCACGTTTCCTACTAAATTTTCCCACTCCTCATTATCTATGTTTTCCATGTATAAGGAGAATGATGATTCATCAACACTGTTTCCTTGTTTTTGATGTGATGTCTCTAAATCTCGACATTCTCACCTATTTTCCTGCAAAACATTAGGATTTTCTTTATAATAATTGCAGTTTTCCAACTATTTTGAGGTATCAACTAGATTTTTAATATTTCCAATTCCACTAGGGTTAAATGTTTTCCTCATTAGCAATTCCTTTTGTTTAGCAGTTAGAAATTCCTTTGTTAACAAAATCACTTTACTTAAATGGAAAAACTTACCCTAGTTAAAAAAATTCACACTCGAGTTCATCGTAATCAGTTGTATCATGAATTCTACATTCGGTGACCCTACCAAAAGTGAATAAACTTAAAGGATTTAATTTCTGGTTAAAATTTTTCCAAATTTTTTCAACTTCCATACTAAAAAGCTAGCTTGCACTCAATTTCACTTTACAAGCTTCTCACTAGACTCAGGACTAATAATTCAAAATATAAGGCCTAGAATATTCAAAGATGGCCCTCCTTCTAGCACCAACTCTTGTTGATGAAAATTTTAATCACAGTATGCAGAGTGAATAAATTCTTCACAGAAAAACCGCAAAGAGCCTATCCTTCTTAAAAGATATGGAACAAAGACAATCTAAAAGGGGATTTTTCTTTAACAGGAAAAGATTGGCTTCAATTCAATCCCAAGTCTTCGATAACCAGGTCATAATTGCACTAGGGTCACTCTCTGGTATGATGTGATATTGTTAATCTCAAAGGGACCATTGTTGTTTAGAATTGTATATTTTAGGCACTGAGTTTTTGAACAATTATATCATAAATACAAGTATCATGAAATCAAAAGGTTTGCAATATTATTTCATGAACATCACAAATTCTTTGCTATCACATAAGTAGATTTAGCATTAAGCATTCAAAAATTTCATAGAAAATGAAATATTTTCAATAAAATTCCATCAATTCATTTAATTTTGGAACATTTTCAAGAATTTAAACATATACTCTAATATAAAGCATAAAAATACTGAAAAATTAAAATTTTCTCTTGGTTATTCTCCATGCATGCCCCAAAGAATCAATTAAAATAGAGAAAATTGCTTTATACTTCACCAGATTGCTTCACAGCTACATATAAAATGGTACAAGCTTTTAAAGAGAGGGTGTTTTAGTCTGGACACTGAGTAGGTTCTATATCCACCCTTAAACATTGCAACATACAGTCTTGTTTGGCTGAACTAACAAAACTAGCTACAAAAGATTCATGAGATAGGTAGCTATCCAATTGGCTCTGATATTAATTAATGTCTACGTGCATACAAATTTTTATGCTAGAATTATTCAGAAAATAGGAAAAAAGAATAAAACTTGAAAATAATTTATGCTCTTCTCACATCCAAATATTTTGAACTTAAAATAAAAAAGGGGTATCCTCTGGCCTTTTATAGAACACAAGGCTCAGATAGGATAAGAAAAATACATGAGAGGAAATCCAAAGGACCAATCACATCAAGGAACGTGGAATGTAGTGACTGGTAGGAGAATTGCAATCAAAGTCAATAGAAGTCAACTCCAATTACATGTTGAAGCTTTTCGGGTGTTAATCTTTAATTATCGTCATGATAATAACTTGAATCAGAATAGTGTGTAGGAACTTTCCATACATTCATAATGAAAAAAAGGAATTTCCACCCCCACACTTCGCTTGGCTCCAAGTCTGCCACTCTCAGGAATGGGCTTCCTTAGAGGTTGGCACTTTTTATCCGCCACATGTGAAATATTGGGTTTTCCAGCATTCTAGTGGATTCAAACTCCTCTGCAAATAGCATCCCAAAATAAATGACCTGACTTGGATATGATTCTATCCATGATTCAAATTTTCCTAACCATCCATACCTAAAATTTGCATAGCAATCAATATCTCCTGCAATCAGAAATTTCACACAATAAATCCATTTTTAAAGAAAGAAAATATTTATAACATCTCATGTAAGTATAACCATTATTCAAATGTTCATACAAAATATCATAAATAACATGTTTTCTAGCATATCATAAATCCTCACATATATAGTGGATTACCATAATCATTAGATAACCTCAAAACTTTAAAATTTTCATTTCACATTGCAACCCGATACCCATTACCCAATATTCATGTTTACCCACAAACTTTCCAGGACTTCATTTTTACCAGACTTCCATTTTACCGGACTCCATTTTACTGGACTACAAACATCAGACCAGAGCCTTCCATTCAAACTCACGTTACCTTTTTCCTTTTTAAACATTTCCAGTTCCTAGTACCCGGTACCTATAACACTTACATTACGAAGTACCTTTTGATTAAAGATTTCTCTTTGCTTTTCACTTCTAGTGATCTTCCAATTTGCTAGCTCCTGTCGTAAGAGTTTATTTTCACTTGGGTCCCCAAGTCTTTCAATCTTGGGGTGTGTTGTGAGACCACACAATAGAAATATATAAAATTCTAAAATTAAAGGAGATCTTCCAACTATTATCCACATATATGTACTACAAAATAAAATAAATCAAAGTAAAATCACTCTACACTTCACTAGATTACTTCATAGCTAGGCATAGAATGATGTAAGAGTTTAAAGTAACAAGGGATCATTTATCAATGAATGTCAATATGCACCCAAATCTTATGCAACGCATTGGATTCTTCGATAGGAATAAACAATTAGCTACATAAGATTTCATATCAAGAAATAGCTTTTAATATTAGCTTTGACATTAGAAAACTTCAATGGAGCATACAAGTTTGTAACAAGAATAGACAACTCTGAACCTAAGAAAAAAAAATCTCTTTACCTTTTATAGAACACAAGGCTATCAAAGAGTTTCAATAGAACATGGTTAAGTGAAGCTAAACCAATCATAAAGTAACATTTAACACATGAAATTTGGCAATAGGATATTTTCCCCCATTCAAAAAATAGATCAAAGGTAATTTGACTTTCTTTTCCATGCATACAAATCTTGAGAAGTTGAGGAAGAATGCATATAGGCCCCAACCCAAATTTTTCAAACAAAATGTAGGGACTAGCTAGATTTTTGAAGCAATCAGGTGGATATAGAAATTTTATACTCTTTCCTTTTGCCTACACTTCCATCCTTCGAGCTTGGGAAACACACATGTTGAAATAATCACCAAAGAATTTGACACAATTTTTGCTTTCCAAGGAAAAAATGGGTTCCTAATTCTCCAATTACTTGCTTCCCCACATTGAATGTCTTTCCCACGTACCTGCTTCCAGATGATATACCCCTTTTGTTGTAGTGTCATCTGACTTATCTGTGGCATCGATTTACCTAACTATCCATATACTTGTTGAAATCCACCATCTATCACACCTACAATCAACACAACCTATATCATTTTCATGGCTACACATAAAAACCTTTAATGCATGTGTCAGAAAAGAAATTGATACCAAATATAATTCATGTGACTCAGTGTTCCTCAAATATTGCAATTAAAACCATGTATTTCTTTAGCAATTTCTTGAATACCCCACTCATACGATTTTTTAGGAATTTATTATTATCATAAAAATTAAGTGAGACACTTAATCTTTAATTTCATTGTTATGTTTCCCTGAGTACCTGGGTACCTAACTACTCGAACCCTCGGTTGGCAAATTTTACTGTAACACTGCTACAACGTGAAATTCTAATGATGTGCTCTATTGATCTCATCTTCCACATCCATGAACTTTTACTTCCCTCATCAACACTTTACTTCACCAAAACTTTGTAGAAGGTTGACCTATTTTGAACCATACAACAACACTTGACTTACATTAAAATCCGATTACCCAACTTTCTATGATAACTTGTGCAATTGAAACGTTCTTTCAAAATATTTTAATCTTTTATTTCCTTTTGACCTTTGCAGAGTAGGTAATTTAAAATTTGGGTTCCCAAGCTTTTGCAAACTTGGGGTGTGTTGTGCAACCACACAACAACTAGCAACCAACAAAACAAAATTTAGAAGAAACCCAGAAACCAAACAACCCAATTAGATTTAAATCTATGATTATTTTACGAAATAATTTTCCTAGGAAAACTCATTAACTAGCATAAGATCTATGAAATCTCTTAAATAGTACTAGTGTGTGCTTTGATCAATTACCACCTTTGAAGATTAATGGAAAATATTAGGCAATCCATACCAAGCTACATAGTTTGGTTTTCCCTTTTAATCCAACCTTGGAAATTGCCTTGCTTCTAGTCAAGCATCCATAGCCTTGACAAGGTTTTCTTTGTAATTCCCTCTAAACATATAGCTCTATTGCAATCAGGAATCCATAGCCCCAGTAGAGATATTTGGATCACCTAAAGAGTTGTATTCTCTTTTGATATTTTATTTTTCCCATTTTTTTGATATTGCATTTAAGCTCTTTTAATCAACTTGTTGGCACTAAAGCTTGCTATTAGGTTGGGAATTATAGCATAGTAGCAAAGGATACCTTAAGAATTTTTACTTGATACACACACCCTCGTTATCCTCTACATTAATTCTCAAAGGTTTTATTTAAATTCTCTATATGTGTGACTCTTTAATGATACTTCATGAAAATTATGCCAATTCCTAAGTAATCTTGTCCTTATATTTAGAAAAAAAGCATAAATTTTAATTTTCATGAGTAAATTGTCTCCAAATTACCTCCAAATTTAGAAGTGGTTGTTCCCAACTTACTAAATGCCTTACCCTTATCAATCATGATCTCACTTAGTAGCACCCTTTCAACTTTGGTAACTCAATTACTCTCTTAATTAATGCAATGTCATCGCATGAGATGACTCCACCTCAAAGGCTAGCCAATATCCATTTGACTGGAACTCTTAATAATTAACCTCAAAGCACACCTTGGTCTACATGTGTGACTTTAACCACATCAATTCACCTTAACCTTTGCGGCATGCTTGTACCTGCTACCTTACTTACTCAAAATTTCAAGCCTTATGCACACACCTAGACATCCTCTAACATACACAACCTCGCCTAGAGAACCTAAATGATGGGAGTTCAATTACTGGATGTGCATTTATTAATCTTCATCTTTCACATGTACTACCCTTACTTGATAGTGCCCTGATTTGATCAAAATTAAATTTGATTCAAACACTTGAACCTTGGAATGTTAACTCAACAACCTGGCATGCAATATCTTGGATTTTATGCATCTTGCTAATTAAATGTAGCAGTATTGCAGATTTTTCGGCTAGCTCTATGAATTGAGACCTCTCCTTACTGATTTTCATAAAAAAATTCGTTCCTATTTTTTAAGTCCGTCAGTGTCCCATGGATACTCCCATCTGTCTCATTAATCTTCATCAACAAACCAAATTTCTTGGTTGAATCACCAGCCAAAGGCTCAACAAGGTGTTATATATTTGAATGCCTTCAACTATAGTTGCTCTAAGACTAGTCCTCAGTGATGAGATCATGGACTATGGTACACATTATAGAGTAAACTCTAATTTATCCTTGTGCTTTATCGTGTTGCTACTTGACATTGGCCTTTCTCAAGAGGAGGTGCATTATGGGGTCATTATGATTGTGTTGCCCAACTACCAAGGCAACCGATATTATACTTTGGTAGTAGCACAATCAGGGAGAAGAATTCCAGCAACCAAGGGCATTCCTTGTTATCTTAATGATAGAGTTGTGGTTCGTTTACTTCCTTCCTTGGAAACATGCACGTAGATAACCTTAATGAGAACAGACACAACGTATTCCTTTGGCACTTGCTGCTCATGGATGAGGCCAACCAAATTGACTGAATGCGTGCGATATGCCCTTGAACTATTGATGAATGAGATTCCTAATAAAATTTTTGTGTTCTCGTGAATCAGCTATGTAATTTTTTGTATTTCCACTATAAATATGGAGTACCTATGTTTAAATGCAATGAAATCTTTGACTTTCTTGCTTATTAATTGTAATTCTTCTCTTGTGATTATGTGTATTTGGTTAATCTTTCATGTTATTTCATCTTTTATGTTAAATGATTTTTATGATTATGCTATTATGATCTTGATTTGCGGTTAACTTAGACTTGACTAGAATTTACCAATTCACAAACCTAACCTAAATCCCTAAAAGAATCAACCCTAAGCTATCACTAACCCTACTACTAATCAAATTAAAAATAGCACCAAGGGTTCTAGCATAAAATTCATATTTTATTTAACTAATATTGCTATTATTTTAGTTTGAATCTTTGTTGGTTTATCCTTAAATTCACTTTCATAACCTTCAATTAAACTATTATAAACATGCATTATTTTAAACCTTTTACATTGAATAAATGCATGTTCAAACATACACTTACTAATTAACTGGATAACATGGATAGAAATAACCTGAGTGAAGGTCGATGGTGTGTACATCTCTTTTGGTCTTTGAAGTTCATTCCCCTATATGGTCCTCAATTATAAACTTCACATGGTGCATGTTCGACACATGGAGCTTGCATTTCCATAACGCAACAATCATATTCCATTCCATTGCTCCCAAAGTGATCCTTTGTTGGTACTGTAACAAAATACATTTCCTCATTAGCTAATGTTTCAACATGTATATTGAATCATCACCAACCAGGAACAAAGAAGATTAATATTTAGCTTCCAAATAAAATCAAACTTCCCTTTTAAATTGTAAATCCCCAATTTTCAATTGAATTACTACATTTTCTAGTTGTTTTGCCACGTTTGTCTCTTTGTAGTTATTCACATGTGCACACTCCATCATTTCATGTCCTTTTTGTCTTTCTCTTTCATAAGATATCCAAGATACCTCAAGGTCTCACTTTCTTTTATATAGATATTTCAAATCCTTATAATGAACTTTTAAATTTGCACACTCGCTAAATTTTGCTTTTGAGGTTTTAATAATTTTACCATTAGATTACCAGTATTCTTGATATTTAGGTTGAATTATGGTAACATTTCCATTATTTTCAAACTTAGGGAGGCTTTGATTAATGGAATTATTTTATTAATGGCCAAGCTTACCGTAATTAAAAAGGCTTTGCAATCAACTTCACAGTGATCCATCATATTGTGAATTCTACATCCTTTTGTATGTCTAAAAGTAAGCAAATTTTAAGGAGAAAGCTTCTCATTAAGTGTCTTTTGGAAAACTTCAACTTTCCAACTATGATCCATCATAAGACACATAAAAACATAATTTTCTTGAGGCCCTCCTAGCACCAATTCTATTGACATGGTTGTTACGCACACCAACAAGCAAATAAACCTTTGCAAATAATCAATTTTCCCTTAAGTGTCACTTCAAATGACCATGTGAGTATTTTCAATGCTCAAGAATCATTGAAAATTATTTTATAACTATACCTGGTCATATGCATGGCACTAATAGAAAATTTATATAAAGACAATACTGATTTCAGCCAATGATGGATCCAAAAACTAACCAACCTTATACCTCTAGAAATAACAAATTCTACATGAAAACTATGTTCAATCAAACCTTATAATAACAAAAGATGTTATCATACTAGCACTTCCACATTAAATGGTAATCTTCTATAGAGATGTTGAGTATATTTATCCTCACAAATTGCATGAAATGGATCCCAAACAAATCACTGATCCTCATAGATTTCTACCCTACTACCAAGCTAACAAATATATTGTGCAACTTCAATAATTTCACGACCCATTTTTAGTTACCCAAGAAACTCCATGCTTGGCATATGCATTGGAATCTTGTAGATTATGCCTATGACTCATATATTATGTGGTTTTTCCACAATCTGGTTCAAGCTTGGGAGTGGTGGAGATTCACTAAGAATAGACAAAATTTCCATCCTTATCCATGTTCAACAAGGACTTTGTAATTTATTTGCCACACAATTTTCCCAATGATGTTTCAGGATTCAACCCACAAATTCTACACTTCTTGCATCTGCTATATCGATGCTTCAAATGGGGTTACTCAACCTACAGATTTATCACATGCATGATTTACAAAGCTATCGGTCTCTTGGAAATACATATAAAATTCAAAGCCAGAACAAACCCAATCTTTACACTTCCATTCTTTCCTCTCATCATAATCTTTCCATCAAACATAGGGACAAAAGCATTGTTGCTCTGATACCAAATGAGAGCATAAAAATTAATTGATAAATATTTGAAATTACATCTACATTTATAGAAAGGAGGAAGCGAAGCGGTTGAACAAAGATAGTTAAGTAACTATAAATATAGCCAGTTACAATGTAATATGCCAATATGCACAAATGAATAGAAGAACCTATCTTCACTTGAAAGAATCACTAAGAATTTTTTATTAAAGATGATCTCAACTGTCCCAAGGCTTAGGAATGTCAGGTATTGATGCACTAGGTTAACTTAGGATTCGTTGTCAATCATGAGGGTCTTTGGTTTTTAAGTCTAATGGGGTCTGTGCACCAATCTATGATACAAAAATGGTGCCAAATTGCAAAAAAACCCATAACAAGCCATACTGTGCTCTCCAAATGGCTTGAATTTTGCAATGAATGTCTGTGAACTCTTTCTTCTTCTCTTTCTCTACTAGAGAGACTATATACATGAAATAAACATTTAAGTATAAGTTGAAATTTACATATGGACATTTACTTTCTTATACTTTAAGTTATATTTCATGGATATAATTAGGACTCATTTGAAGGTTTTGGATCTGGGAGTTATAATGCAAATTCTAGTTTTTGGAAGATCTTACAAATTTTCAGACAATCAAATTTTAGTAATCAACGTGTCAAATTTTAGTAATTAGGAGGTCAAATTTAAGTAATTAGCAAGGTTGTATTATTTATCTCTCTCTATCTC
>VDFB02281492.1:277985508-278166631 GCA_007258455.2 Sequoia sempervirens | reverse complement strand
TTAATTTTTCAAGCTCTATCTAGTGGTACCTTCCATTTCCTCTTATCAAGAATTTGACCATCCTAGGGCGGCCATGCCCCGCATTACAGCGTGGACACGCCCCTTTAACTTCCCGGGCCCATCATTTACAAACCGTACGTCGAATCAACTTCGTTCAAAAACCAAAGTTGCTTAATTTTTTGAGCTCTATCTAGTGGTACCTTCCATTTCCTCTTATCAAGAATTTGACTATCCCAGGGCGGCCATGCCCCGCATTGCAGCGTGGACACACCCCTAACTTCCTAGGGCTGTCATTTACAAACCGTACGTTGAATCAACTTCATTCAAAAACTAAAGTTGCTTAATTTTTTGAGCTCTATCCAGTGGTACCTTCCATTTCCTCTTATCAAGAATTTGACCATCCCAGGGTGGCCACGCCCCGTATTGCAGCGTGGACACGCCCCTAACTTCCCGGGGCTATCATTTACAAACCGTACTTCGAATCAACTTTGTTCAAAAATAAAAGTTGCTTAGTTTTTCAAGCTCTACCCAGTGGTACCTTCTATTTTCTTATATCAAAAATTTGACCATCCCAAGGCGGCCACACCCCGCATCGTAGGGTGGATACGCCCCTAACTTCCCAGGGCTGCCATTTACAAACCGTACATCGAATTAACTTCATTCAAAAACCAAAATTGCTTAATTTTTGAGCTCTATCTATTGGTACCTTTTATTTCTTCCTATCTAATCAAACCAATCCATTCCTTTGATCATCTAATCAATCCAAGCACACCAATCCGATCAAGTTCATCCAATCACAATTATCCAATCAACATCATCTAATCATTTGATCCTATCCAATCAAACCTATCTAGTACTTTAATCAAATTCATCAAATCATCTACCCAATCTAATCATCCATCTATTGAATCCCACCAAAATCAAAAGCAATCCCATCCAATCATCCTAATCTAAGCTTTTGTCTAATCCTGATCTGAGCTTGACCAAAATCCTGATTTGAGCTTTAATCTGTTCCCATCCAAAATATTTTATCCATCCTCTTTATCCCATCATCATGAACCCTCATCCTCCATCAATAGTAGTCAAGGGAAACCCTAATTATGTGGATGACGATAACGAAAGTCTTGTCGATCAAGAAGAATATGACATAGATCCTGTTGACACTATCGTCACTAGTAAGCTTTCTCCACCCACTTTCCACAATCCAATCACCCCTTCCAGTTATCCCGTTATGTCTTCATCCATGCCTAATCACGCTCCTTATGCCACCTTTGACAATGGATATCCAATATCTTCTTCATCCCCATATTTTTCACCTCCATCTACATCATCCCCTTACGCAACATCTACATCCTCTTATCCTAATTTTTCATCCCAATACTCCTATTACAATTCCCCATCCATGTCCCCCTATTCTCATCCTCTTTCCCAGTCTATCCATACTAATCTTACACCCACACCCTGATACCTTGATCCTACATCCACATATCCTCATCCTAGTCCACCATCCCAATACCTTTATTATAATCCATCCCCCACATCCTCTTGTTCCACTACACCACCTATATCCTCTTGTCTTAATCCACAATCCATGTCCCCCTATCTTAATTCACCACTCCAATATCCTTACCTTAACCCTCCATCCAATCCTAGTCCTCCATCTACTCCTAGTCCTCCATCCAATCCTATTCATCCATCTACTCCTAGTCTTCCATCCAATTCTAATCCCCCATCTACTCATAGTCCTACATTCAATCCCATTCCTCCATCTAACCCCAGTCCACCAATCCATAATCCCTCATCCATTTCTACCACCCTAGCCAAGCCAACCATATGCAAGTCTCTCATTTCAGAAGTTCTCCAAGGACTAATTACAAAGAAGCCATCCCCAACTCCACATCTTGAAGTCATGGAACCATGCCCTCTAGATCCATCATCCACGGTCACTAGTGATGAGACCCTTCTCCATACCACACCTATTATTGATGTTACCACCACTGATCAAACCATTGAAACCATTGAACCCACTAAATCCATTGAACCCACATCTCCTACCATGAGAGCCACCGAATCCATCGAAGACACCCTAGCCCAATCCACTCCCTCTACTCCTAGATCCACCCAAATCCAATCCACTCCTCCCACTCCCCGTAGCACCAAAACCAATTCCAATGAACCTCATGAATCTTCCAGCCCTCCATCTTCCCCACTTGAAGAGTTCCAACAAGACTCTATTACCATGCCTCCCGCACACGATGAGTCATGCCAAGAGTCTAATCCAAAGCATGCCAGTATATCCCCTTCTCTAGATCAAGATCCTCCCATCCCATCTAGTCTGCCTCAAGATCACAGTCCCCCATCCATTCCATCCCATGATCCCCTTGTCATTCAAGCTTCCACTGCTCCATCTCCATCTCCATCGCATGAGCCTACTACCACAAATTCAGATCCTATCATGGCCCTTACTCCCTCTCCTAATGTTGCTATCCCATCATCTCCTTCTCATGATCCCCCATCAACGCCTAAAAATGCTACCCCCACACCGCTTGCATATCCCCTTGGTCCTCTTACATTCCTCCATGGTGGTCTCCTCGCAGAAGAAAAACAAAACATATACACCAACCCTCCTCTTCCACCTACTAATGAACACACATCATTCTTCCAGAATAACAAAAATCTTGTCCTAGATCGAATGCTCAAGAGAATGAACTATCAAGGAAAAGGTTTAGGCCTTCATGAGCAAGGTATTATAGAGCCCATCCAAGCTAAAGAACATTTGTATCCGTGAGGTCTTGGATGTACTACTCATGACCCACAATCCAAAAATGTTGGTACAACCTCTAGACGTCCGCAACAAGCCTTTTCCAAAAGACATGTCGGCTCTTCTCATTGTCCTACCAGATCATATGTCGCCATCCCTCCTCCTCTATCATATCACCTCAAAACAACTGTCCATCTTCTTCCTTCATCTGCTCCATCCATATTGGGTCCTTATGTCCCCTCATCCCCCATCCCATATCCTCCAAGTCCTAAGTCTATTTTGGGCCCTTATATCCCAAAATCACCTCCTCCATCTCATCCTATCCATCCTTTCATCCATCCATCACCTATCCATGTCTCCCATCATAACTATCCCACTCTCATGTTCCCTAATCAGGATCAACAAAGGCACGTACCTGTACATCATCCATCCACATATCATCCTTAAAATCCTACCTCCATCCCTCCATTCATGTGTCCTCCACATCATCCATCCATTCACACCCATCCCATTGCTACTAAAAGAACTTTGGCTGTTAAAGGAAAAATGCATAAATCTAAGCATCCACATGAATTTACGGCTCCCCATGTCCCCTCTAAAATACATGGTGAAGATAAGAAAAATCTAAATCTAAACAAAATCTGTAGGCCACAAAGGCCCACCAAAGCAAAGATCAAAACCATGTGGATCCCAAAGAAAAAAGATGCAATACCATTACATAAAAAATCAGTAAAAACATCCAAAGTTGCTAATCCACAAGCTAATCATACACCCTTTTCATCTCCTACATCTATTTTGGGTCCCTATGTCCCGAAATTCACCATTCCATCTCCTCCATTATCCCCACATTCTCCATCCCTTAATCCTCTTATCTTTTCACGTCCACCACCACATGTGCCAATGTTGGTCTTGAACGCATCTCCCCATCACATATACACCCCATCATTCCATCCATACCCTTTGCAGCATCCCATCCATTATCCCATGTATCTCCCCTCTCAAATCCCCCTAATTCATCCTCTTGCATAATCCATTTATTCATAAGGTTGTACCAACATCCACTAGTCACTTCAAACATGGGCTCTTAACACCTTGATCCTTATCACATGTCCTTACCCATCTCCTTCTGCATAACATCCAAAAAGTCAAAAAGTCAAAAAAAAAAGTCAAAAAAGTCAAAAAAAAAGAGAAAAAAAAAAAGGTAAAGAGAAAAGAATCTATTCAATGGTGAAAACTTGGAAAACAAAGTGGATAAGTACCATGATGAAAACTTGGCAAATAGGCATCATCGTAAATCCCCATCTGCACGGGGGCAACTTCCGATATGCATTCCCTCCATCCACTATGCTTCCCGGCTATGCACCCATCTTCCTGTTATCCGTCCTCTTCATAAATCCCCCCATCCCACCTATTTTCCACATCCTACCATCATATCCCATTTATCTCCCATTCCCTCCATCCTTCTTGTGATCTTGATCAAAATTGGGGCACCTATCTATGCATGCTTTGGACACCTATTGGTATACATTCCCTTCATCCATGCTCTATCATATTCCTTGGTCACCCATCCTATCCTCCTTCAGTTATCTCCTTTATCTTATTATCCACTCATCTTACGCCCTTCATGCCTCATCATATATGACATATCTAGAGTGCGGGCATGCGCTTCCTTTGTGACATAGTCCTTGGAGACATCATCTATCATAACATCCCTTCATCTCCCTATCCATCTATTCTAGTATCCTTCCATCTCCCCATCCTTATATTCGTATCCATCTATCCTAGCATCCCTTTCATCTCCCAATCCTTCTGTCCCTATCCATCTATCACCGCATCCCTTCCATCTCACCATCCTTATCTTTGTATCCAGCTATCCTAGCATCCCTTTCATCTCCCAATCCTTATATTCCCATCCATCCAAACAATCCATCCCATCCCCCATCCCTATATCTTTAACCAATCTTCCATCTTTATCCTCATCCCATCTCATCCCATCTCACAATCCTTTGTCATTGGTATCTGGCTATAGGCCTCCCCCCATGCAACCCAATGCCATTTACATCACCCCTGCTTCTCTTGCACATCTTTCCAGTCCCTATCACTTTTCATCACTCATCTATCTCTCATATCATCATCCCAAGTCATTTTAATGCTTTGATAACTATCCCATCCCTGAGCTTTATGTGATCGTCTATCCTATCCAATCCACTAGGTCTATCCTATTTTGTCATATCGGTCCCATCTTTTTATCCACTTGTCCTATCATCTTATCATCCTTTATCCATTGTTTGCCTTTGGTCTTATTGAACTACGTTGCCCCTACGCTTTCACGTAGGCAAGGTCGATCATTTGATCTGCCCCCAGGGTTCCATCATCGATCTTCATTGTCCACTTTTCTCTTCTATCATCTATCATCGGTCTTTCTCCTTTTGTCCATCCTATCTTTACCATCCATCAATGTCTCCATCTTGGTCAGTCATCCACATTTCATCGAACTACGAGGGCTCTGCTCTTTCATGTAGGCAAGGCTAATCTTTGATTGACCCCCGAGCCCCTAGGTCTTTAGGTTTTGTTAGTCTTATGTCTTATCTCCCTTGTGTTGTGTCGTCAAGCTATGCCCTTATCTAGCTGGTTCTTAACAAACAAGATCCACTTGTATCATGAGATCCGATCGATTTTGAACATCCTGCGTCATAACAATCTTTTAGCTTAGTATCCATCATCTTTGGTCTCAACATGATGCATCCTTCCTAACAGACCTCATCAATCCCATATATCCCCTCGATCCTATGGCAAAGGACATTTGAAATTGATTGCAATCTTTTGATGCTTTTGGATTTTGTTTATCATTTGAGCTCCCTATCATCACTTGTCAAGACCGCCATAATCCATCATATTATGGTGTGTTTTGATTGGTCAACATAGGGGCATATCTTGATCTTTTTATGTCTATTTGCGTCTTCTTGGTTGTCCACGTAGTACCCACCAAGATCCCTGAGGTCTTGTGTTATGCTGGGGCATCCTTTTGTGCTTGTAGTTATCTCAATACCTGGCCCGACCAAGGTCTTTGTGACTTTGGGGTGTTGGGATAGCCTTTTTGTCTGTTGTGTTTGTTTTATGCATTATACACTAATTCACCTTGGTTCTTCATACCTTGGTGTCTTGTGTTTGATGCTATAGCAAAAACTAGTGCTCCAAAGATGATAAATTGCATTTAGAATTGCATCTCATTTTCCATTCTATCGTCTTGCATGTATCCCCCCATCCATTCATCCTTCATCCTTATCTCTATCCAATCTCCATCCATTCCACTTAGCCTGAATCATCTAATCATATCCTTTCTCTTGTCCCCAGTCTCATTATCAGCCTTGACCCATCATCATCATTATCCGTTAGTATCATTCCCTATCCCTTTGGTGTTGTTTTGGGATGTATCCTTCCCTCATCAACAACACTTTCATTATCATCATCATCAGGAGGTTTTTTTCCCTATCCTTTTGTGGTGTTTTGGGATGTATCCTTCCCTCATCAATACCACTCAGTAGGATGTATCCTTCCCTATCCCTTTGGTGTTGTTTTGGGATGTATCCTTCCCTCATCAACAACACTTTCATCATCATCATCAGGAGGTATTCCTCCCTATCCTTTAGTGGTGTTTTGGGATGTATCCTTCCCTCATCAATACCACTCAGTGGGATGCATCCTTCCCTATCCTCATATTGTTTTGGGATCTTTAATTCCCTCATTGACAAACACTCCATCCATCATCAACCCATTTTGGCTTGTACCTTGACTGGGGCAACATCACCTTTTGAAATCCATTTGTGCTTCATCCATCTCCATATCACTTACTCTCTTTCTCATCACCTTGTCATCTTCCTCATCTCCCCTTGCATCATCTTCCTCACATCTCCCCTTGCATCACATCATCTATTTCGAGAGCACACACACGTGTTCTCTTTTAACCCACATGTCCCTCTCTCGAGGCATCCCTACTCTTTCATCTTTCCCTCATCATCTTCCTTCCTAGTCACTTTGAATGACTGGGGCATCTTTTCCAATCTAACCATCTTCTAGGTTCTATGTTTTAATATTCTTTGAAATGATGCTACTTCGTAACACCATCTCAAAGAGGGGCAAAATGTAGACATCCAAATTTGGACACTTAATTTATCCAAATTTATCATTTTTTGTCTAAACATCCTCTTATTCCGAGTTAATTAAGTAATATTAGTATTATTTAATTAATATCTTTAATTCTGCCAAATCCCTAAGGTATTTAATTAATAATTAAATACCTTACCCTCCTTAATCCTCTTTTCATCAAATAAATTAAATAAATATTACATTTATTTAATTCCTCACATGTCATTTTCATCTAATCCTAATCCATTTCCTAATCTCTTCATTAGGATGTGCACATGCCTAATCCTTGATTAGGATGTGTCACATCCTCCAACTTTTGCAAGTTGGCTTCTAATCCTAATATTTATCTTCTAATTACTTATTAATTAAGCCTAATCATTCTCCAAGGAATTTTTAAATTCTTTTTATTTGTCCTAGATTCCCCTCCTTTATATGTGAATTTTTAATTCACATTCCATCATTCCAAGGCTTCTAGAACCTTGGACTTGTCACAATCTCCACATGTGACCAAGTCCCACCTTTTTGGAGCCCACCTTTTATCCTCTAGATCCTCCTAAGAATGTGAATTTTTAATTCACATTTATATCCCCAACCACCTTTCTTTTTCCCATGTAGATTTTTGAGGAATTCTAAAATTCTTCAAATGTCCCTTTCACTCCCACTTGGGGACAAGAAATCCCTTTTTGTGGAAATCCTCTCATCCCCCAAGGTGCATGTCCTTTTCCACCTCATGTACCTTTTGACAACTCATTTCCACCTCATATCCTTTGTCCACTTCACCCTCCACATGTCAAGATGTGAGGGCTTGTGGGTTCTCAACCCACCATAGCCCTTCATCTTGACCTTGTTGGATCAATCTTGACCCTTGAATTCTCTAGAGAATTCAAATTCTTCTATAAATACCCCCTTCTCAAGGGCATTTCCAACACTTTGCATTTTGATAACTATATGATGTCCATTTGAACTCTCAATCCTTTTGCCATCATTTAGCCATCTTTGTTCATCATTTTGCATATTGAAGCTTGCATTTTAGTCATTCAAACAATCATCTAAGGAGCACACAACCAATCCAAGCAAGGGCCAATCAAAGAGGTATCAATAACAAGGGAGGTAAAAGTGTTTGTGTTTTATCTTATTTGCATTCCTTTTCATTGAACCACTCTTTGGCTAATCTTGAGGTGTCCTTGGTATTTTTTTATTCATGTTTCTTAGTTGTTTTGCACATTTAGAGCAGTAGAAATTCCAAGGTATACAGTTAGAATTACTAATATCAATTGGGATATCATATTGAGTGCCTATGGCTGCTAGTTTATCAGCATGATTATTTTCAGTTATGGGAATTGACAACAAATTAAAAGCTTGAAAATCCTCAATAAGATCCCATCCTCTATGCTTATAAGACTTGAGAAAATCATTATTATTAGTATGAATACCTCAAACTTGATTAAGAATCAGTTATGTATCACCAAAAACTTGTAAACATCAAATATCTCTCTTTTTTGCCCACTAAAGACCATGAATCAGAGCTTCATACTCAGTTGTATTATTGGTGTAGCTGAATGTGAACCTGAATGCAGAGTAATACTTGTCACCAGTAGGAGAAATAAGCATACAACCACCTCCAACATCATTTCCACTCCTTGAATCATCAAAAAATAGCTTCCAGACCTCTTTTACTTGCTGACTAGACTGTTATTCAACACTTTTTTCTAGATTAGACATGAAAAAATCAAATTCATGCATCATATAAACTCCCAAGTTTATCTCTTCAAGTTGTTCATTTGAAGAATTCAGAACATTCTTTACTACCCACTCATCCAATAGAAAATCAGGGATATTCTCTATCTGTGTATTAGTCTCTTTAGCTGCAAGAATATCTTCTTGATCAAAAAAAGCATAATTAACAACTGCTTTATTAATGGCACTTGCATTATATGGCTCAATATGATTCTTAGCAATGGGTTCTAATTTGATGGTGACCTTGGTTCCATATTTGGTTCTAAACAACATATGTGACCAATCAGAGGACAAGTATCCTCCAATTTTAGCAGTAAAATATCATGATAAACATATGCAAAAATATGGAGGTAACTCTATGACATAAATGTCCTGAGGTATTGAGAAATTTGGGCATGTGTGCAATGTAAGACTTAGATTTTTAATGACTCCTACTGTTTTAACAACAATACCATCTAGTTGAACTACCCCCTTTTCTAATGGTTTGTACTCTATTCCCAACTTATCAATGATTTGCTTGGGCATTACAGAACATTTGGCCCCTGAGTCAATCATACAATTTTTTTCTAAATGATGGCCAACTATTAGAGTTGCATAAAATGGGGGTGGCTTAACTACGGTGGTATGTTGTTCTTTCTTTTCTTGAGAGTCATTTGTAAAAACAACCTTTGAAGTTTGTTGATTAGATGAATCATTAGATAAAGAAAACTTTAACAAAGCCTCATGTACAAGATATTTTTTCCTAGGAGGAGCCAAAGAATCCCACATAGAAACACTAACATGTTTTTTCTTCATATGATCTAATATGTTAAAATTTCTAGTACTAACCTTTTGTTGTCCTTTAAGAACAACAAAATCCTTTTGCACTTGTGTTGATTGAACTTGTGATTTAAGCTGATCTTTGCTCATCACAGGTTGCTACCCTAGATCCATAGCCCTCTTTTTACTCCTTGTATTGGCTGCTATAAATCACTTGACTGATTTTGTGCATTATTGACCCCACAAAACTCCTCACCTTGCCAATTCATGAAGGCAATTGTTACCAAATTTTCATCTACAGGCTTAATCAGGATAAGCTACCTATGTTTCAAAATGAATGGTACATTTAAAACCTTATGTGTTACATTCAATCATACAAATGAAACAACTTTATAAGATTACAAGAAAAAGTATTACATTTATACCACTGAATGAGACATAAAAGATTTTACAATATTTTTTGAAAATGTAATCTTTATTGAATGTAATTAGGCACATGTGTCTCACACAATGAAGCCGTGAGACTGACTTACTCATTTGATATAAATAGAAATCAAAATATGCATAAATGAGTAAATGCTGGAAGAAACTAAATATGCTAAAAAGGCAACTAGTCATTGCCTGAATGACTGGTACTGCAACTGGATCTGCTCCCTTTTGTCTTGCCTTGCTCCTTGTAGTTCTTTTAAGTTCCTGGTGTCTGGTTGCCTGCATTGAGTAAAGAGATGGATTAGAACAATAATTTATAAGCAATGTACGGTTACATTTTGAACATGCACATTTACCCATTCATGCATATATTGATTCCCACGTGCATCAAATGTAAATCCCTATCATAGGTTTCCATGAAGGCCAAAGTAGAGGAACATTACACACACTTATGAAGGATATTTTATTTCTAACTTGTTTGTTCCATGTGCAGTTATAGGTGAATTATTTTCAATTCAAATGAGTGGAGATAAATGTGGCTCCCACAAGGGTTGATCCCAGCTCATATGCACAATATTTAGGTACTTGGTGCATTCAAACAAATTTCCATGTCAAGGATCTTATTAATAACAACTTTTGAGGTGTAAACTGAAAGTACAATGTATAGTGACAATCATTTAAAGATGACACGAGTTATTCAAAGTAATCAATGTCTCCAATATACTTTCAATATAAATGATAGTCAATGCAAAAGTTTTAAATCAACTATCATTTCAAAGGCTGTAATTTACAGAAAGATTTTATCTCATTTGATATTAAGAATCTTGTTTTTTTTCTACTCAGAGGTCACTCTACATAAGAGACAAACAGGCCGATTTGACTCTTTATGGATTTATTGAATTACCTCATTGGTGTTTTCCAGATTGTAGATGTTAGTTTGACAATTAACAATGTGTAAACAAAGACATTTATCTATTATGAACATGATACCATAATAGTGAACAAAAAATATGATTTAGATACTGTTAAGAACCTGTGTTGCTGAGAACATAGATCAATACAGTCATTCAAAAAGGGCTTTGGTTTTCAACAATACACAAAATATCAAAAGTATATAAGGTTTTTAGTCATGCCAATGAGAAATGTAATTGAGCTATGAAGAGATAGAACTTCATGGAATCTCACTAAAAGAGTGCTACAAGAGAGAAAAGCGGTGTGCGCATATTGAAAACAATGAGATCAGAAAATGACAATTTGTAAAAAGGATACAATTCAACAAAAAGAGTGGTAATGTAATTGTAGGTAAGATTATGATATGCTGCCTATTATAAGAATTTGATATAACTTTAAAACCAAAGGCGTAGTCAGTACCGGTTTTGGCACAGTCATTATAAAGTGAATCTTCAAATGCAGAGACATGTTTTCAAACTTTTTACCAACGTGTATAGATTCAAAAGCCAGAGGGAGCTTAGCCTGTAAGATGGCATATGGCATTAAAACAAAAGAGGCAGTCATTCTAATATACAACATCTCAAACAACAATGTCACGACCCAACCAGATTCATAACCATTCATTTTAGGGATCAATAATAGTAAATGAAGGTATAACATATATGGTATTTCCATTCAAATAGAGGATTTTCAATTATTGACAAGGTTTGTGCCCAGAATGCAACCAAATAAACCCAATGCCTGTAATAATATTTGGCAATGACTGGAAATGCATTTTTATGCAAAGTAGTGTACAAGGAACCTTTGAAACACACAAAGTGATGGTCCTCAATTGTAAAAGGAAGATAATAGTCTCGAGAACGGTGAGTATGGTGGCAACTATTTACAGATTCATCTATGAAAGAAAATAAACTATTTAGACTGGAGTTTTGGCTGGTGATGTCAGTGATATTGTGCAGAGTAAAATAGTGAAGGCACGGGTTTCATTTAAACCCAAAAATTGCAAAAATGCTGCAAATTCCATAGTTTCTAGATGGCCCTAATGGAAGACCTAGAAAATTTAAGAGAAGATCTCATTATTATGGCACAACCAGTTTTATAAGGTACAAAAAATGTAGTGAAATCATAGGGTGAAGAATAAACAAAGCCTAAATCATTGAAATATAAGGTAGAAATCTATTTGTTCACAAGCCACGGTCCTGAAAGGATCCAGCCACCTGTAGAAGCATGCTAAAGAAATCCCAAAAATTATAGAATAAAGTTTCTCAGTGAACAAATGAATCTACAAAAAATATAAGAAACCCTCAATCTCATAGTGCTTGAGTCATGGGACCAAACTACAGGATGTTTGAATGCTGAGTAGTTATCTAAAATGTTTCCTATGTTGCACAAAAATCCACGACCATCAAAGCATAAAGATGATATAACCCAGATGGGGTTTTTCTTCTAGAATATAAATTCCATGGTGAGTCTTCAAGGATCAATACAGAAACAATTAAAACACAAATTCAAGCCTTTTCAGCTGCGGCTTGTGAAAAAATAGAGCATTTTTCTCAACAAGAGTCACAAATACTAAGGAATTCATGATGAAATCATTGAGTAACAGAATTCTTTGCATAAACTATGGAACTATATCAGAAAATATTCATAAGACACGACTATATATGGCTAGTTTGATAAAAAAAATGGAGGTATTTTGTCAAGGATTTCTTTAAAAATGACTTATCGGTTTATTTCTGTAGAGGAAAATGATGGTTTCTATGCCAAGTCATCCTGTCAGCTACAAGAAATTCACCATAAAAGAGCTCTAAAACCCTAACAATGGAACAACATCATAGCTTCTCCAAGAAGCTTATAGCAAAGCGATGAAAAGTGGGGTTCTTTTCTCTTTAATTCTTTTAGGTTTGAAACCCTAAAGATGTTGATTGAAAAGGCATTTTTGCCTTTAATTTCAATCTTTATTTTAAAAGGCTATATTCACTAATATAAGTCGTGGCTTATATTCTTACCTTCATTTTTTTTATAAGTTATGCCTTTTGCAATACAATATATTGACAACATTGATGTTTCTTTTTGACTAAGTCTAAATGCTTTGTATTTTTATTTTTGCAGTTGGCTTATTTGTAAAACAAGTAAATTTGATGATATTGTTATAAATAATTAAATTATCTTGTTTCCTTTTAAATGCAAAACTAAATTCCTATATCACATCACATATCATGCTTAGTCAAATCAAGGAGTTGGAGAACACATGCCAAGAATCTAAGGAAGTTATAAGGTTGTTGAAAAAATTTAGAGAGTATCTAGGAGGTTTTTTATTACTTTTGAGAGTCTTTTGAGGGTAGTTTTATGAGTCACCTTGATGGGTTAAGTCATATCTTGACTTTTTCTCACATTTGGAGCTCTTTTTGGGTGGATTTGGGGCCTATATTTTAGGCATGATGAAGGCATCCGACCCAAGTTGTTAGAGTGGATTACTTAGTCTCTAAGGCTACTCATTGTAAGCAATTCTGATTTTTGGCAATTTGGAGAGTTAGTGATTTTTACAATCCTTTCTCAAATTGGCAGACTTGGTAGCTCAGTTTTCTTTTGGATATGGAATACAGTGGAGACCTTTGAACATTAATGATTTCTTGGGAATTTGGCTTCTCTTTCTTTGCTTCATTGTGTGCATTAATAAGATTTCATCAAAGTTATTTGTGAGGTATTATCATTTCCTTATAGCTTTATCTCTTATTCAACACCTTTGTGCAAAATATTGTTAGTCTAGGTCATAGTTTGTGTCAAATTTTGTAAATGGATTATGGTTTTGAATTCATTTTGCTTCTAGAAGTCTGAACATTATGACCTTATTATGAAATATTTATGCAGTGACATAAAAGAGTAAGCTATGCATTTAAAAAAAAGTTTTTCAATCATTATAAGTAGAGTGTTGAAGTTTTGAATTTTATAGTCATGTTTTCAATTAGGTGCATCACCATAGAAATATATTATCTTCATTTTTATGCATATCTTTCTTCCTTTTTCCTCATCAGTCAATAGTTTAGGTGACAACATAGGAATTCGGCCTTCTTCAGAGGTTCACCTTTTTCTACAAGTAACCCACAACTTTAGAGGTTTTCCCATGTTACACTAAGGTGTTGAACATTAGGTTCAACAGGGTGCACTTTCAGTAGCTAACAGTAACAACTAGATTTCCTTGTTCTACATGAGCAAACTGTTGTTCATGAGCCCCCTGAGATGAATTCTTTGGAACAACAACAATACTTTGCACCATTAATGCTTGATTCAAAATACCATTAGAACAAGTAGACTGATTATGCAACTGATTACATGGGAAACACCATTCGTAATCAATTGCCATGTTATTTTGCATTGGAATTTCTTCCTTGGAAGAACTAGGGGTATTGGGATTATAAGGCTGGAAAGGCCTTTAATTGAAATTCCTCCTCTGAATTTGAGGATTAGACTAGAAGGGAGTTTGGTAAGGTGGCTAATATTGCTTGTTTTTAATATTGACCAGCTCATTGCTAAAGGTTTGCAAGGTCTTTTGTATGTTATCATTTTTCTCTTTTATGCTTATCAGCTCTTGAAACTGGCTGGGAACAACATGCTTTTGAGCTACTACTTGATTATTAAAAGCTAGAAATGATGGAACAACAGCTATAATAGGTGGTAATATTGGGACAATTGGTTGTCTATCAACAAAATATGGCATTGGAGGCCTAGATACTAACATCCCAGATTGAATCAAACTATTCTCAACTCTAATTACAACATCAAATGTTGCTGGTAGAGAATCCCCATCCATAGACTGTATTGCAAGTGAAATATTACTATTTAAAGCTTTCAAGTAAAATAAAAAAGCATTGTCATTAGAAGGATTTATCATGACTAGAATCCTATTCAAGGTCTTCTTGAAATGGTAATTAAAGTCTAGAAATGCTCATGTGGAGCTCTTTTGATGGTAGTGAGCTTCTCCACCAATGAGAGATGGTCTGATTTGTCCTCGAACTACTTATTCAAATCCTCTCCAAGTTGATCCCATGTTGTAACTGAATTTACAGGTAGCCCTCTAAACCATTGAAAATATTTACCTTTAAGAGAGGTTGCCAAGAGCCTTATTGCAATATCTTGTTCAGTAATATGATGTAAACCACACAATGAAGCCACATATCGAATGTGCTCAATGGCTATTGTATGATCTTCACCAGTAAAAAAGGTAAGCTCTTAAGTGCTACTATTGGAATATCATTATGTTGGGCTAAATTCAAGGGGCTTCCTTGATCAAATGAGACAAAAGGTTGATTCCTAGGTGGTGGATGAGCCATATTGACTACTAGAGAATTAACACTACTTGATGAAATACTTGAAATAGTAGAACTAGCTGAAATTTGAATTGCAAAACTTATAAGTAGAGGGTTACTGAAGGTTGAAATAGGGCTTGTTGCTCTTCTAACATCTCTGGTACTTCTTGATGGTGGCTTTGAATGCTCAATAGGTTATGCACTTCATCTTGTTTGGTAACTTCTCATGTGCTTTCTCACTGAAAAATGTTGAAACCAAAGCTATGGAGTCACCAAGTGTGAAATATTTTCCATCTTGAAGGCTAAAAAACTGTTGCTCACACTATAACAATAGCAAAAATAAGCTCTTTTTGAACTGATGAAACGGTTCAACGTCCCACTAGGAGTGCCAAAATTGTTAACACAGGGATTTGCACCCAAAGACAAGTTGAAAAACACTTAAATCCTATGCACATGGGACTACTCTCATGTTGTGGGTATCCTATAATGAGGGTAGACCTCCAAATTATGGGTTGGTTCCCTTTGGATATTTCTTTGTAAATACTAATTTTTGAAAATAGAGGGAAAGGGATAAAAGTATTATGCAAAAGCTAAAACCTAAAAACAGGGTGATTCACCAATTGAAAAATGATTTGAAAGCTGATAAAAACTCACAACAGACTCAATAAAAACTTTATAATTTCACAACTCAGAAATTTATGTTTGCAAAAATGATTATAATGGAAGGCTTGAACTTATTCCCAGGAAAAGGAAAACAATGATGTTTTCACAAATCCTTATGCATGAGGATAAAAGCACTAACATAGACCTGCACTATGACAGGATATTTTATGTTGTAGTCAGCATTGAAGGAATTGATAAAATAATGAAAAATAAAGTATTTTATATTGTAACTCACAACTAATACCAAACAACAAAGAAATAAGGAGAAGGAAATAAGCTTCTTATTGAGAAATAGGAGATATCTACATTAATAATCTCAAGAACTCTCAAGAAAATGAGTTACCAAGCAAGGATAATCTGCGTTGGAAGTTACAAAACTCAGAACTCTCCCTAAGAATGAGAGAGAAGATAGACTTATAGAAAAAGCCTCCAAAATTTTGAATTTGAATCTTGGCTCCAAAAAATCATGTGTTGTCCTCCTTCTCCTCCAAACAAGGCATGAAACTACAAGAAAAGTCCACCAAAAGTTGTGAATATTTCAACAACCTCATGGGTCGTATCCAACTAAAAATCCCCTCAAAACAGGGTCATAACTGAAAGTTATCTCAACTTTTATGCCTCAAATTTCTCCTTGATTGAAATCCAATCAAATGGAACTCAAAACTAAAGGTGAACTCACAATTAAGGGCCCCCAACTCTTGATTTTACTCTATGTGTTGGCACTAATTTCTTAACCATCTCCATGATTTATGAAAAGATTTTAATACTCCATTTGATTCCCTTTTGAATTATATTATCATTTGAAATTCATTAAAATGATCATTTATTTGCACTTCAAAATGTCATTTATTTCAAATGATTTATAATTATCATTTAAAACAAAGATTTACAAGTTTGAATGAAATGCAAATAAAAATAATCGCTATCACATTATTTTACATTTTATAAAACTAAATTTTATTAAAAATGATTTTATACTATCATTTTTATAAAGGCATACAACATTTGCATCAAATGCAAAAATAGGGAACACCTCCAAAACAATTAAAAGACAAGTGTTTGAAAATACTTATAAGAAGTTTGGAAAAAATTTCCAAGGAAAAAAGCCATGGCTTATGTAAGATGAATGAAGTTTTAAATAAAAACTTTAAGGCAAAAAATATTTCCTTCCTCCACCATGCCTACTAGGGTTATCATAACCCTAAAATGAAAGATAAAAGTTCATTTTGTCATTTTCATTTCTCATTTTATACTTTGCTCTGGGAGAAAGTCGCCATGATGGAACCCTAGCTGGCCTGTTTGAGCTCAAAATTCTGCCTCTATGCGCCATTGTGAAGTTTTTGAAGAATGATGATACAAAAATTCGTAAGCTTGGTTTTTTCATAGATTTGGAAATTTCTAAGCATTTTGAAGGCTTTCTATAAGCTTTTAGCCAAGGTCTCTCAGTATTTTCTTGTTGTTTTTCTTTTGCCACCATGTTAAAAACCTCTTGGTCGAGCTTTTGCTGTAAATCACTATACACAAGCCATTGTGAAGACTTTTGGAAGATTAAATGCAAAAACATTGCCTGGTAAGTCTAATTGTGTCTTGAAATGTGGAGGTTCTTTTCTTTTGAAAGCTTCTTCAAAGAATTTAACAGACCGTGGCCTCATGAATTTTCTTTTGTTCTTTCTTTGTACTTCTCTTGAAAGTTTAAAGGTTGCCATTAAAACCCCAACTCGACATCTGTATTCCTTTTAATAAAATCCCTGGTGGATTTTGTGGCTATGGCCTCTATAAATTTTGATGCAGAGTAAGCAGGGGAAGACAACAAACTCAGATGGCAAAGACTCTTTCTTGGTGCTTCTCTCAAATTCTCTTATGTGGATTCTTCCAAAACACTATTCCTTCAAGGTAATGACCCAACTAACCTAGGGTTCTTGCACTCAACACAACCAAGTGGATTGGAACCACTTAGAACATGTTTAAAATGGCTATTCCAAAACATAACACCTTAACTTGCACTTAGGAAACTCCATTTCTTTATCGCTCTAACCTTTAGGCCTCTTTACCCTTATAAGCCTTGTAGCCATGCCCGTGAGGACAGTCAATATAAGATCCACATACAATCCTATACCAGGCCTAAACCACTAAATTTATACAAGTGTTATATGACCCTATAAGGCCTCAAAACCTCCCTTCATGAGAGTGAGTAGTAGGACAACAATGGGTTAATGTAACGTTTCTCCAAGAGGCCTAATTGGTTGGCTATAATAGGATTTAGACTATCTAGGCTCTCCCCTTCGCCCCAAAGCCCTAACATAGACTCTTACAAAATATTTACATCCATTTCTATCATTCCTAAGTTCCTTCTTTGTCAAAATCACCCTAAACAAGCAAAATCCAACTTTTGCTTCACAAACTAGGCCTAACACATGAAGATGTCAAGCCTAGAACAATGCATAACTTCCTCCACACAACATGTCATTCTCCAAAACCTTGTAAATATGAAAATATACAAAAATTCCTTCCATCCCACCAAGATTGAGCATTTTTACATCATGGAGATGGAAGTGAGCCATTTTTCAGTCAAAACCCTAGTTTTGAGGGTTTTCAAACCTTCCCCTATTAAAATGGCAATATCTCATATTGTACTCAATGAAAATCCACCAAATCACCTCCAAATGGAAGCCAGGTCTTCCCTCTATCCAACCATAATAGTTTTATCCCATACAAATTGTATAGTGGTCACAATACGCAGGAAAACAGAGAGTTTACACAAAGTTTCTAGAAAACAAGTTTTTGCATTAGATCTCCAAAAATGGTTCATCAACAACGTTGCCTCGACCAAGAGAGGCTTATTTCTAGCTTCAACCAACCTTCCCAATGTTCTACAACTGAAATTTGAATTTTTTGTACGTTGGAAACTAACACAACTTCATTTAGACACCTAATTTCCTAGTTAAGGAAAGTTACCCAACTTTCACAAGCCTGAATACAAAGAGCCTTTAAGAGGTGTCAAAAGGCATCAAAACCACTTTAAAACATCAAGGAAACTCTCCTCAAGTACCTGGTTGCATCATGGCATCTTGATTCTTTAATTTTTCAAGGTGCACCAAGTTTATAAGGTGACGATGGAGACCTTGTTATTACATTAAAACTCAACACCAAGACTAAAAACCTACCACAAGTTATTGAAGATGGTCCTTAGGACCTTATTACATCAAATTAAACTTGAAATCAAACAAAAAAAAATAAAAAAAAGCCTCAAAGAGGCATGGAGACCCCAAGGTGCCCCTGCACCATGCACCCGGGGTGGAAGAAATCTCATGTACCACCTAAGATCAGTTGTTGCAAGGTAGTACCATGTTATTTGATGTCCTCTTCACTCATCCAAGTTGCATCTTCATGTGGAAGACCCTACTATTTATATTCATTATATACCTTTTTCTTTGTCCTTTTTACCTCCTTGGTATCTAGAATAGCTTAAAGTTTCAAGGGTTTAGATGATGGAAGGTCATGCACCCAATCTTCATTAGTTTCCACACTTGTACCTACATCCAAATATCCCTTAAATGGGTAAAATTCAACCACATTAAAGATATGAGAGATAGCCACTCCAAGAGGGAGGCTATCTCATATGCATTTTTCCCAAACTTGTGAATTATTTTGCATGGGCCTATTTTCTTCATGTGAAGCTTTGTGTATTTTCCTTTAGACAATATCTCCTTCAAATAAGCAAAAACTATATCTCCCACCTTATATTGCACATTTCTTCTTTTCAAATCTGCCCTCTCTTTGTAGTGTTCTACACTCTTCTTGATATTTTCCTTTACTTGATCATGGATAGACTTCATTGCCACAACAAACTCTTCTCCTTTTGCACTCCTCTTATCCATTCCTTTCAGATATCTCAACTCAAATATTCCCCTTGGATTCATCCCATACACAACCTCAAAGGGAGTTTTTCCAATGTTTCTATTGATGGAGTCATTATAAGTGATGAGCCTAAAATATGCTCATAATTTGATGATATGATAAACTTTTAAATGATTTCATTTTTGTTATTTCATGGCTGTTTAAACTTTGATGAAACCTTTTATGGGGATATCCTGTAGCAAGACACTTTTATATTCCTCATAAAACTTATCATGGTTGACTTGATTGCGATTTATTGCCCTTCGTTGACTCTCAAAATGGCCGGTATATCGTGATACAGTTTTAAATGCGAAGTAGATTTGAAATGTGTGGATTAATGAATAGATATCGTGGTATGTACCATATGCCTCTTCTTATGGTTCCAGCATCTCTTTGTTTCGCAGGTTGTTGAAGAAGGATCGAGTCAAGCACAACCGATCTCGGCCTTGCAGTAAAGCCCATTTCCTGCACGACTTTGAGGAAGCTCCACCAAAGACTCTTTGAACGAAACCGATTTGGAAAGATTTTTAATGGAAATATCTTCGAGAGAGGAGCTTAAGACTTTCTCTCTGAATCAGGTTGAACACATAAATTCATTTATGAAGTTTGTTCCTTGATTCAGGGATATACTTTACTTCCACGTCTTTCTTTGATGAAGTTGGTTAGTTAGTTGTTCTTCTAATTTAAAAATAAGATACTCCTCCTGTGCGAGGTGGTGATAGAAGAGAAATAGAATGAGTAATAGATGATTTTTAGGTAAGATAGAAACAGAGTAGCAGAGATCATGTAAGAATCAGTATGATAATGAAAGACAGAATCTGTTTGACCAGAAGCAGAGTTTGTTGTTAGTTTTCACACCAACAAGACAATGTATTTCATTATGTTTTCATGAATAAAGATCAATGAAGTTCTGAGTTCAGCATCTGTGTAATCAGTAGATGCTTGCTAAGGGGGCCCACTTAGTAAGTATCTATAGTTAATTAGTTAGATGTTCTTTTCTGCTGATATCCAGTTAGCTTTCATCTTTTTAAAATTTTAGTGCAAACTCACTTACACTTCCTTACACAAAGATAGAGTCCATCCCTGGATCGCTCCTCAAGTAAAGATAAGGCCACCATGGTTTGTGCTTCTGGGCCAGAGTCACATAGCTGCTTTAATCTTCAAGCATAGTTGAGTTAAAGAATTCTGCATTACCATTCTATAGCTTAGATAGAATTTCTTTCCAGTATGTATTTTTGCTAAGATTTGACTAAAACAAATTCCTAGTGCATATACTTTGCTGCGCCATTTAAAGTCTACGTCCCCTAGTTTGACAAGTAAATGAACGTCCACAGAAAGATATTAGTCACATGTCGGAATGTCCAATTCCCAGGAAAGTTTCACTATGATATTCATATCCTTTTGTGAGTGCGAGCCATTTTTGGCGCCGTTGCCGGGGATGGTGTCTAACTAGGAGTCTGACAAAGTCATTTTCAGCATTAGTTTAGTCTATTAGTCAAAAAATTTCAAAATCTTTCAAGCCGTTATTCACCATATTGCATGCATAGAAGAAGGAGAGATGCACTGGGAAGGTTCCTCCCTGAAAATTTGTTTATTGAACTACCGTTTGACCCAGCTGATAATGAACCTGAAGAAAATCCATTTGCTCTGCTATTCCAGCACCCAGACATGGCAAATAATCCACCTAATAATCCACCTCCTGCATTTGAGTTTCCCATTGTTCCCCAACAAGATACTGATAATCTTAAAAACATCCCCTCTTCCTTGCTCCCAAAGTTTTATGGCCTGGTCACAGAAGATCCATAAACCTTCGCTTGAATTTGATGTCCTCTCACGCAGCTTATGACTGAATACAACACCGACGCCATAAACTAAAGCTCTTCCACTTTGAAGGAGGGAGCTCGCAGATGGTTCATGAGTCTGGGAAGAGCCATTGTAAATAGTTGGGCAGCCATGCAGATGAAATTTCTTGAAAAATATAAGGAATATTGTAAGAGTGCCAACAAAGGTGATGACATATTCTGAATTCAACAGAAGGAGGATGAAAGTCTGGAAGACTATATTTCAAGGTTTTTGTTTTCATTATAAAGAAACTCAAACCATACTCTTAACGAGGACTCTCAAAACTACTCTTTTCTAAGGGGAATCGCTGATGCTCAGATGACACCCCTGACCTAATGGGAGGAGGTGTGATATAACCTAACCGCCTTTGGGATGATATACATGAAGATATGCCTTTAACTACTCGAGCAATAGTTAAGAAAGGTCGAGGTCATCATGCTTCAGTTGGGGAAGTCTTCTTTTCCGTGGAGTTTCCTAATGGAGATCACTTAATCTACTATCTCGATTTCAAGCAGACATCATTATGGCTAATAATCGATACTATGCAAGCTCGAAAAACATGCGTAATGAGGTAGCTTTGGCTGAGTTCTGTCCCTAATGTAGACAAAAGAAGCATGATTGCAAATGCAAGATGGTGGCTAATCTGGAAGCCAGACAACTACCTACTGACTTCAAACCAGTGGAAGGTGATGATGATCAAGTGTTCTTTGTTGCACAAAGGAGACCATGGGCCCAAAGGCAAGGTATGCCTCAAGACCCTTTAACTTTTGGTAATCCCTATTCTAGCTATAATAACCAATGGCAACAAGCATATGGACCACCACCACCATGGAATCTGCCTCAACCAAGCTGGCCTAATTATCAAACCCTGCAGTGGAAATCTCCTCAAGGAGGTTGGCAGCAGCCACAAGGTCAATGGACCCCACCTTCAGAAAATTGGCAACAAAATCCTCAATGGAGAGGTCCTCAACAATGGCAAAACTAGTTTCCTGGGTTCCTGCAGCCTCCACAGCCACAACAACAGGCCCTTATGCTGCCTCCTGCAGCAACTACCACAAATCCTAGACCTCCAAAGTAAACGCCTATGCCTGCCCAGCCGTTGCCTAATCCCAATAATAAGCAACCACAACAGCCTCAACAGCCTATGTATATTTCTGAAGCCAACCAATATCAAGCTTATGCCTTAAATGTTAATGACATCCATTTGAGGTCTGGAACTACTTTACCTGATCCCAAACCACCTTTGATTACAGAAATATCTGATTCACCCTTTGAAGAATCTAATGCACCTGCTGTTTCCACTGAACACATGCCTATACCCGATACAGTTTCTATGGAACCTGTTCTGCAGAGACAAGATAAACCACCTTTTCCTCAGAGGTTACAAAGTACTGAATCTAAACTCATGGAAGAACCCACTTTTGATATACTAGATCAGCTCAAGAATGTGCAAATTCAAATCCCTTTGTTTTAGGCTATTAAAGATGTTCCTATTTTTGGAAAAGCTATTAAAGAAGCCTGTTTGAAGAAGCCTGGACAAAAGAAAAAGGATCCCCAAACAATTCATGTCTTAGGGAAATTGGCTGATATAATGTTGAGAAATGTAGTCATTCCAAAGTATATTGACCCTGGAAGCCCTATAGTACAGATACATATAAATGGTCAAGTTGTAAAAAATATTTTGATTGATTTAGGAGTTGCCATTAATGTAATGGCAAAGCATACTATGGATTCCTTGAATATTTCAAACATTAGGTCTACACTCACAGTTCTGCAGCTTGCAGACAACTCCACAGTCAAACCTGATGGAATGATAGAAGATGTAATTGTCACTCTTGAATCTTGGGAGTATCCTACTGATTTTACAATATTATCAGTTAAGGCAACTTTAGGAGGGTATCCAGTTATCCTTGGTAGGCCATGGTTAGCAACTGCTGATGCTTTTATAGGATGTCGTTTTGGAGATATGACCATTTCTGATGGGTAGTCCACAAAGAAATTGGCTTTGTATCTGCCTGCTAAACCTCAACCAGATTTGTTCCAACCTATTTGGCCAGATGTGGGAGAAGAAACTGAAGAAGCCAATTCTTTGGCTCAATTGATGATACTTCAAAATGATCTATTCTCTCAACTTCAAAGTGAAGATGCTTTGCTTTTTCAAATTCTGCAATTCAATCTTGATGCAGATAATTTATCTGATCCAAGTGATAGTCAGCATCAATGTTTCCTATAGCAGCTAGATTTCGAGAGTTCATTGCCTAAACTTCCGACAATTTTTCATAACTTGCTTCCACAAGAGGTACAAACATTACCTGTTGATTCTATGAGTAATCTCATTAAGCAGATAGAATTGTCTCCAGATCATTGTTTGAATGTTAATAGCAAGTTGTCTCAGTCTCAAGAGGATGACTTATTAAAAATGCTACAAGAACAGCATAAAGCTTTTGCATGAGAATATGGGGACATGCAAGGAATCGATCCTCGAGTCTGTACTCATAGGACATATATCAAAGAAGATTGTTCACCAGTTAGACAACCTCAGAGAAGAGTAAATCCAGTACTTAGAGAAATAGTGAAAAATGAACTTCAAAAGTTGCTTGATGCTGGTTTTATTTACCCAATTTCTGACAGCCAATGGGTTTCTCCATTAGTCATTGTCCCCAAGAAAGGAGGAAAATGGAGAGTATGTGTAGATTACAGAGAGTTAAACAATGCCACTAAGAAAGATTATTTTCCATTACCTTTTGTAGACCAAGTACTAGATTCACTGTCTGGTAAAAGATATTTTTCCTTCTTAGATGGTTACAGTGGATATAATCAGATAAAAATTACCCCTGAAGATCAAGACAAGACCACTTTTTACCTGTCTATGGGGAACATTTGCTTATTCTCGGTCTTGCCTTTTGGCTTATGCAATGCACCAGCAACATTTCAGAGAGCAGTAATTAGTATATTTGCTGATATATCTCATGAATGTATGGAGATTTATATGGATGATTTCACTACATATGGAGTCACATTTGAAGAAGCACCGGTGAATTTAGAAAAAGTATTAAAAAGGTGTAGAGAAAAAAATTTGTCTTTAAACAGTGAAAAGTGCTTTCTAATGATGGAATAAGGTATTGTTCTAGGTCATCATATTTCAAAGAATGGAATTCAAATGGACCCTACTAAAATTGAAGTTATTCAGAATTTACAAACTCCTCGCAAAACAAAAAAGATGTTAAAAGTTTTCTGGGTCATGCAGGGTATTATAGAAGGTTTATAAAAGACTTTAGTAAAATTGCCAGTCCACTTTATGCTTTGTTAACAAAGGATTCCCAATTTGAGTGGACCGAGGCCTGCAAAAAATCCTTCCTGTAGCTAAAGGACTTGCTTACCAAAGCATCTATTCTTCAAGGTCCAAAATGGAACCCGCCTTTTCACATACATGCTAATGCATCTGATTTTGGTATAGGAGCAGCTTTATGTCAAAAAGAAAATTCAATTGAGCATGCTATATACTTTATCAGCAAAAACCTTCAAAGTCCTGAGCTCAACTATACCGCTACGTAAAAGGAATTGCTTGCAAAAGAGTATATGCTTTAAATAAATTCGTGCATGCGTCAGCACGATATTTGTCCACACCACCATGCCAATCAAGTACCTCGGCGAACAAACCGCCTTCCTGCAGGATTTCATACCATGGCTCCTCAAGCAGTCAGCAAGAATTTGATATCACAATCATCGGCCAAAACCAAAGAAGAGCCAATGTCGAGTTTCCCAATTTTATCAAAATACACAGGATGGGCCAACAGGTGCCTCACCTCACTTTCACTTGAGGTCACAGGATGGCAGATATGGCATTTGTTGATTAAGATAATGTTATATAGGAAATAATTCAACCAAATCCCACATGAAATGCCACTATATCCGCAGGTAATAGTCACCCCTTTTGATAAATGGGGATGGATTTTGTGGGACCAATTGATCCACCATCAAATAGAAAGTCATATATTCTAGTTTGCACGGATTATGTCACAAAATGGGTCGAGGTAAAAGCTATGACTAATGCCCGAGATAACAAAGTTGCTGAATTTTTGTATGAACAAATTTTCACCAGATTTGGAGTTCCCAGAGAGCTTGTAACTGATCAAGGAGCTCAGTTTACGTCAAATATGATCACTGCACTTATGAATGACTATAAGATCAAACACAGGAAGTCCAACCCCTATCATCCTCAAGCCAATGGTCAGGCGGAGGTAACAAACAGAGAAATTGAAGCAATCCTCACAAAGACAGTACAGATTCATAAGAAAGACTAGAGTAATAGACTTCCTGAAGCAGTTTGGGCTTACAGAACTACATGGAAAACAACAACTGGGTTTACACCTTTTGAGTTGCTCTATGGGAAAATAGCTATGTTACCCATTGAATTTGAACATAAAACTTTAAGGACAGCTCTTGAACTCAACATGGACTTATCTGAAGTACAGAAGGACCATCTCCTGCAGCTAAATGCTTTGGACGAAATGAGAAAAGTCGCCCTGCAGCATACATAAGTAATCCAATAGCAGAGAAAGAGATGGCATGATCAACACATCAAAACCAAAAAAATTTCTGCTGGAGATTGGGCTTTGTTATATGATTCCAGGTACCAAGAAAACTAGGGTAAACTCACAACACGCTGGCTTGGCCCCTATGAGGTTGAAAATGTGTTTGACAACGGAGCTATGCAGCTAGTCACAATTGATCCAGTCCATTTCAAATTGCTCATCAATGGCCACCGACTCCGACTATACCACAAGCCAGTTTCCAAGGAAGACTTCATGAAGCAGTTCATTTAGGTTCCTCCCGCTACTCTTCCTGCAGCCGAAGGCTCTGACCTTTCTCGTGCAGCGTTCCTCTAATTTTCAAAAAGCATGCCCATAATAAAAGTTTTCTTTTTAAGAAAACCCCTTTTCTCCATTTAAATTTATCGCCCCCACCTCATTTCTTTATCTTCCATCCATCCATTCCATCCATCCATTTCATTCGTACATTTCATTTGCCCACGTCACCCGTCCACTTCATCCGTCTGCATCAACCTTAATTCAGATATCTTTCCAACTTGTCAATTCATGCAGCGCCGTCATCTTTCTTCACACGTACGTGCAATTACTAAAGGTACGCCATATCTTTTCATATCGCATATTTGATTTATTTCATTCCATTCAATTACTGCTATGCATGTACCGGTCATTATCACCCGAATCTCTACCTATTTTTTACTACATGTGAGGACACATGTCATCTTTTAAGTAGGGGGTGGGGTAATTCATCGTTTGAAGCCTGTCTTTTCACCGCTGCCATAACTGCAAAATAATCTTTCTTTAATATATTTCTGGTACTTTCCAAACGTGATTGCATGACCTTCTTTAATGCATCTTTTTCTTGCAAACTACGATTAAGACTGCTTGTTTAAGAAAGTTTATTTTTGGAAAAAAGAAAGAAATGTGGCGGCCTGACAGAGAAAAACCAGAGCAGAAAAAGAAATAAAGAATTTGAATCTTCAGCAAGAAATTGAGTTCAGCTAGAAAAACTGTAGACATGGGTGGTCAGTTGGTACGACATGAGCCTGTAGCTTATGAATTGTTGTTGCAAAACCCGCAGACAGCCCAAGCATTTAGCCTCTGTTGATGGTTAAATTATTTTCTAAGTTTAAATGATTTTGATGAGGAGGCTGCGACAAAATTTTTGAGAACACTTTCTGAAGGGGAAGCCACCGTATGGGGTCTAACAGTTGTTGCAACCGAAGACATAATTGCTGAGATAACCGGGATCTCAGCCATTGGAGAAAACTTTTCTTCAGATGCTGCAGCTGCAAGGGTTGAATTTTTGATGCCTGCTGATGGACCGCTGGACATCTCCAAGTAAGGATGCAAGCGAGTGTCACTACCTCTTCTATATTCAGAGTATTCCACTTATATAATGAGGTATCTAACCTGTGAAGGCCGTTTTTTTATCTGCATTCGCATCATTTTAAATTATTAAGCCATATAAGGCATGGGTTGGCTGTGAATGTTCCGAATTTCTTGTTAAAGTTTTTAGAGCAAAGTGCCCATGGAACTCAATAGGGGAAAGATAACTCTGTCACTCATCATGGCCTTATTAAATTGCTTATTGAGTGCTCTTTGAGAGATGTTTCACCTCTCTCCTGGCAACAATTTGTTGCCCAAAAGAGTTTACAACCTCCACAACCCCCCAGGGTAATTACCCCACGGCCTCAAAGAAAGAAGAAAGAAATTGCATCTACTAGTGGAACAGGGCAAGGGTCATCTACTCCTGTAGCACCCGATCCTATAGTTGTCACAGCTGAATCCTCTGCTAGGGTACAAACTAGGTCTGCCGCTAGGAGGGAGAAAGGAAAATCAAAGGCAGAAGGGTCCCCAGAATCTGACCCTCGTTCTCAGAAAAGGCAATGCTCCTCTCCTATAGCACCTTCCCCTGCAGCAGATTCTCCTACAGCAACAGCTATTGATATTACCAGTTCACCATCATCCTCTGGTAGGGCAGAGCCCCCTGAACAAACAAGAAAAAGAAAAGCTACCGGAACACCCCCTGCAGCCACATCAATACCAAGAAGGGTTTCCACAAGGAAACAATTTAGGGCCTCCCCTGTTTCACCGCAACCTGAGGTGATTGTAATTTTAGAAGGATCTGTTGAATCTGAGAATGCTGCTCAGAGTTCGGTCGTTCCTGAAGAGGAACAAGTAGAGACAAAAGAAGCAGGGCATAATGGGCATGAGTTGCCAAGTCTTGATGATCTGGTTAATGCTGCTATGCAATTCTCGGAGGAAGCTCAGACTTCTTCACCGCAGCAACAAGAAGAATTTATCCTGCAGCAAGAACAAGAATAGGCTGAACAACTAAATGTGCCTAATGAAGTTATATTTCATCCTGCAATGTGTAAAGCCATTGTTGTGTATAGGAGGACCTTTTTAATTGAATTTCTGGAATTTGTTAAAAATAATTGGGAAACAGTTACACTGCAAACTGTGATTTTTCGACACATTGCCCAGACTGATATGCAACAAAGTCTGTGGCAAATAGAAAAGAAGAAATTGAAAAAGAAAATTGAAAATCAGAAACAGGAAATTGCTGAATTGAAAGCAAAAATGGATGAAATGCTAAAGGTAACCGGTCAAATTATGGAATGCAGACCGCCACCCAAAGTTTATGCTTTGTGCCTCAAAGAACAGTTTTTATGGTTTCAATTGATGAGAATTTCCAGAAACCAAGACCCCATAATTCATTCTGCCAAAGAATTTTATGAAGCATATCAAGCAGCCCCTAACTGGTTAAGGAATTCTCGTGTGAATTCTATTTGCATGGCTTTTTAATACCACTTGAAACAGAATGGAATCCTCTTCCATACATTGGTGATATTCATTTGAGAGCATTCATGTCATGGGCAACAAATGAGGTGAATTATGGCAGACAGTGGGAAACGTATGAGGAAATTGGGAAAACAGAGCCTGTCCCATTACGCTCTCAAAGTTCAAACCCACATGCAATGCTGAAAGATTGGTTTGCATTGACATATGGTATTAATAATGTTTCAGCTAGAGCAAAAATATTTGACATCAGAAAGCAAGTATATGATGAATTCCAGGCACAACAATATTCATTTTGGAAATTAGGATATACCAGAACTGAGAAAAAATGGGAAAAATTGATTGTTGGGTTAAGAAAGTCAGAACCACATGGTCCCCTCAACTTTACAGCTGCACTCAAATGAACTAGCAGATATATTCAATTGGGACTCCAAACAAGATTTGAATTGTGGCTGCCACTGACATTCAGACCCCCTGTGCTAATGTGGCCCCTGTATTCTCATCAGGCTACAAATCTTAACAGTGAATTAGAAGACCGCAAATATGAAAGGTGTCAGGATTTCAGAGGATTCTATTACAGGTTTGGACATCCATTCCAGAGTCATGCAGCCACTACTGACTTCAGAGAAATCACCAGGAAAGTTAAGGCTGGAGGACCAACATTGGGCTAAGTAGGGGGCAGTGATGAGCCTAAAATATGCTCATAATTTGATGATATGATAAACTTTTAAATGATTTCATTTTTGTTATTTCATGGCTGTTTAAACTTTGATGAAACCTTTTATGGGGATATCCTGTAGCAAGACACTTTTATATTCTGCAGCCTATTGTGTTGACTTGATTGCATTTATTGCCCTGTTGACTCCCGAAAATGGCTGGTATATCGTATACAGTTTTTAAATGGTGAAGTAGATTTGAAATGTGTGATTAATGAATAGATATCGTGTATGTACCATATGCCTCTTCTTGCGCGTCTGTTACCTTTTGTTTCGCAGGTTGTTGAAGAATGATCGAGTCAAGCGCAGCCGATCTCGGCCTTGCAGTAAAGCCCATTTCCTGCACGACTTTGAGGAAGCTCCGCCAAAGACTCTTTGACCGAAACCGATTTGGAAAGATTTTTAATGGAAAGTCAATCTGGAGAGAGTGGAGTGCTAGATTCTCTCTGAATCGGGTTGAACACATAAATTCATTTATGAAGTTTGTTCCTTGATTCAGGGATATACTTTACTTCCACGTCTTTCTTTGATGAAGTTGGTTAGTTAGTTGTTCTTCTAATTTAAAAATAAGATACTCCTCCTGCGCGAGGTGGTGATAGAAGAGAAATAGAATGAGTAATAGATGATTTTTAGGTAAGATAGAAACAGAGTAGCAGAGATCATGTAAGAATCAGTATGATAATGAAAGATAGAATCTGTTTGACCAGAAGCAGAGTTTGTTGTTAGTTTTCACACCAACAAGACAATGTATTTCATTATGTCTTCATGAATAAAGATCGATGAAGTTCTGAGTTCAACATCTGTGTAATCAGTAGATGCTTGCTAAGGGGGCCCACTTAGTAATTATCTGTAGTTAATTAGTTAGATGTTCTTTTCTGCTGATATCCAGTTAGCTTTCATCTTTTGAAATTTTTATGCAAACTCAGTCTTACACTGCTCCTGCAGCATAGAGAGTCCATCCTTGTGACTATTCCTGCAGTATAAGGCCAGTTCATGGTTTGTGCTTCAGTCGTAGCTATTACAGTTTCTGTTTTAATCAAGCATAGTTGAGTTAAAGAATTCTACATTACCATTCTGTAGCTTAGATAGAATTTCTTTCCAGTATGTATTTTTTTTAAAAAAGATTTGACTAAAACAAATTCCTAGTGCATATACTTTGCTGCGCCATTTAAAGTCTACGTCCCCTGGTTTGACAAGTAAATGAACGTCCACATAAAGATATTAGTCACCTGTCGGAATGTCCAATTCCTAGGAAAGTTTCACTGTGATATTCATATCCTTTTGTGAGTGCGAGCCAATAAGCATACTCTGCTTGAGGCAACACCAAATCTCATTGAACACCATGTTCTTTTGTCAAAAACCTTAAAAGATTACCAAGTGATCTATTAACTACCTCTATTTTTCCATCTGTTTGAGGATGGTAGGCTGAGCTATACTGCAAATTAGTCCCCAAATTTCTCCATAAGGTCCTCCAAAAGTGGCCTATGAACTTGGAGTCCCTACCAAATACAATGCTCATAGGAATTCCACGCATTCTCACAATCTCCCTAAAAAATAGACCGACAATATTAGAGGCATCACTAGTGCATCTACAAGGAATAAAATGTGTCATCTTGCTAAATTTATCAACTACTACAAACACACTATCAACCCCCTTTTGTGTCTTAGGCAGTCCCAAGAAAAAATCCATACTTATGCTCTCCTCAGGCCTACTTGGATTGGTAGAGGCTGATATAGCACTAGTACAAAAACAACAATATGACTAAATAAACTACTAAAAATTGCATATAAATGACTAATTTTGGTCACGTGACAATTAGTAGTTTATTGACGGTCATTTATAACGCGACCAAATTTATGACTAAACTATTTTAGTCATTTATCTAATCATTTATTTAGTGATGGTAATGATTTATTTAGTCATATATTATTCATTAATTTAGTCATATATTTAGTCATTGATTGTTGTTAACTGGTCATTGATTTAGTCATGGTAGTCATTTATTTAGTCATATATTTAGTTATTACTTTAGTCATATTTAGTCATTAATTTAGTCATATATTTAGTCATTAATTTAGTCATTACCTTAGTCATATATTTAGTCATTAATTTAGTCATGACTTTAGTCATATATTTAGTCATTAATTTAGTCATTTTTATTTACTAGTTTCCATTAATTGGTAGTAAATATAGTCATTAAATGAATAATTTATTAAATATCATAAATTTTATAATGCAAAACTAACATAATATTAAACTTGAACTAAAACATAAAAACAAATAAAAATATTACATATACGAACAAGCTACAACATGCTAGAATTAAAAGATTGATTCAACATCATGATAAATAAAGGTAATCTGCAATAAAAATAATTTAATGCAAATATATATATCAAGTTATAAGATGTCAAAGTTGTCTAAGAGTTTCCAACTCTTTCAAATACACCATGATAATTAAGATCCCTGAACAACACATTCAAAATACTGCATAAAACAGTGAGCCAAGATGTCTAACAACTAGTACATGATAAACATATTCAACTATGTTATTTTTTGCAAATGTTTTAGTGGCCACCGTGTGAAGGTTCCCTCTTTCTTTTTTAGATGAACAACTCCATCTATTCTGTCTTCATAAACAAGGGGTATGTTACTTGTGACCTTTAAAATGTTTACATTTTCATCTCCTATTCCTTTCAAATTGACTCCATGTACAATAGATAGGGAGTGAATCCACCCAATGCCCACAACATCACCATCAAATGGATCTAACACCCTAACTTCATCCACTTCTTTGAGTTTATCAATACATTTCTGCAAAAAGAAAAACAATAACACATTATATTACATAGGTAATGATTACCCTTGTTTTCATAATAAAACAACCATTACTTACTTAAATAGTACTTGCATGTGTGTGTTAAAATAATTGCAAAAAAAAAAATTCAAAAATAATTGCAATGATACCTTATGAATGTTTTACCCTGAAAATTACCTTAGCAGCCTCACATTTTTGCTGATGAAGAGGCCTAGTAGTCATGAGATCATACCTCTTAGATATGTGTTGGCATTTCAAACACTTTATCTATAGTACAAAAAAAATAGCAATACATCACATTTTACATCGAAATGCCTTAAATTTTTCTGGTAGTTTTGTCCTAGACATTTTCTACAAGAAAGAATAACAATTCATGCAAAGAAATGTTGTTCTCATTTGTTAACCACTAAAAAATAATTTCAAAACAACCCTTAGAGATTCAAGTGTCATTACTTTTGACTGAAGATAGCCCCCAAATGTCTGTTGGATAAGTGTTGTATCTTGCAATAGTGGATCAACTACCCTTCCTCCATTAGCTTCAGCAAGACACACTAATTGCATTACATCAATGGAAAACCTAGTAATAGAAACCATATAAGATCATCTAAAAATATGCAACAAGGATTTATAGAAAGAATTTCCAAAAACAAAATGACAAAGAACCCAAACAAAAATCAACATAACCATGATGAATATATAAAAGTAGAAAAAAAATAAAAAACCCAAGAGACAAATGGGAACTGGTAAGCCCTAATAGTCCATTGTAAACACTGGCATCTTAAAACTCAGTTTACCTTAAAAATTCATGAACATCCTCTTCTTTTCCATACCCAAGGTGATTGCCAATATTCTGCATTTGTGATAATATTCTGATGGGTTAAATAGGACCCTTTCCATCCCTCATCCTGGAAGCAAGGTGTTGAAGCTCACACATGAAGTACCAATCATTTCTCTCACTTCTCTGACTTGAATTCAACAACATACCAAATGGAAATCCTGTGAATATTCATAAGATCAAATGGCTAATATACAAAAGTACAAATTTCACCTAAAATCAACATATATGAATGACCTAATGGAGAAAAGTTAACATACAATTTTTTGAATGAGATCCTTGGAGTAGATATGCAACAACAGGCCTTGCAAATATCAGACATTGTAGCATGACATTGTAGCACGACATTGGCATAGCAGCTGGATAAAGTCACAGGAAAAGTCACTCATATGTAAATTGTTAGAAATAAATCATTCATTTTGATTTAAGATCATTCACCACATCAGCATAGCAGGTAGATGGAGTCACCTAAAAAATTATTCAATTAAGATTGCAGGAAATAAATAGTTTTCTTTCAAAAAATAAAAAAAAACTATTTGCTTTGATATATAAAGCTCATCTATGAGTGAAAGAAAGCACCAAAACCAATTAATAACTTCCTTCATGTGGTGGTCTAATTGACTCATCAAGAGTGAAAAAAAGCTCTCCAACAAAATTGAATTGAAAGCTACATATATTATTCCCATACCGGAAGTTGCATGAAGTAGAAATTTGTGCCAATCTTAGAAAGTCAATAAAAGTGAAATTTTGCACAAATAGCAAATTGAGCTGAAATCTCAAATCCCTGAGCATTGTTGAATCATAAAATGAAAATATTAACAAAGGTAAGAACAAAGTGGTGTGTGTACAATTCAAGCACATAGTTGAATTTCCTACACTTGATTATCAAGTAAATATACTATTAGAATTTACTTGTGCCTCAAGTAGTATGAATACACATCCCCTTATGATATATATTGGGCACAAAAGACAAAAAAATATCTATAATAATTCATGGCCTTGAGAAATACAAATTAAAGTAACATCAACCATCAAGCAAAACACAGACAAGTCACTGAGGTAATCCAACATTCTAAAGGTCCATGGCCTTGCCTGAGATTTACCAAGCAAACAAAAAAAGATGGAGCTTGGTATTAAGATTCTTGCATAAATGCTTAAAAAAATGAGCGTAAGCTACACAGTGCTTGTAAAGCTTGAAGCAAATCATTCACATTACTACTTGTGCAATAAAATAGCTAAAAATTACTTGCAAATTATACTATTTATAGTCTAACCTCATTCATTAAAGAGATCAAACATCAAGCTTCCAAAAATTTTGTGTTGCAGATAGATGACCTCAAAATTTAGCTCTGATTGAGTCTTCCATTGATTATGAACAGGAAAACAAATGATGTTAAGAGAGAAATATATTTAAGAGACAGGTAGGTCTTGCTACATGAGGATGTTAATAGTTTTAGACAGTAAGGAATACAATGAAAAGCAACAAAAGAGGTGAAAGGACCAAATAATAGGCTAATAGAATTTATATTGGACATCATATGCTTGTAGAGCTCTAAATATTCTAACAAGTGGACATAAGATTTAAGAAATCCAAGATGAGCATTAAAAAAAAAAAGGTCAAGGGAAATTCAATGCCATATTCATTTGGGGGCCAAACCATGGATGTCATATTTATCCATACCCACAAAATTTTTGATTGGGGAATTCATATTCCAAAGCAATAATTTGATGTTGTTAGCATAAGAGAATTAAGGCCCAAAGATGAATTATTTTTCACTCTTACACTAAAAAGGTTTAAACTTTACATTGAATATTTTAATTGAGGAACTGCTATTGCAACCATATCACATGCCTTAATATCTATAATCTGCACCTTCATTCAAACTTATGTGTTGTTGAAATTTTATACATAAAAGTCAACACATGGATAAACACAAATATATCATGTCTTTAGGTGAACCAAAACACATGATTTGTCTGTGCATTGACAACTTAAGACTTAAAGAATGATGCTAGAAAAGATAAACTAATATGTTAGGATTTTATTGGCTCTAGAAACTACCATACCGATTTCCACAATTGATGAGACCACAAGGTGGCATTAATTCAAGCTTGTCCTAGTTGAAAAGTTTGACAAAGAGTTCATACAGAAAGAGTGTCTGAGAACCAAAATTTGTGTGAGAAAAATAAATTTATAAGGTGCAAAATTACATAACAAGAACAAATTAAACATACTTGTCCTAGGTGTAACATAAATTATAAAATTTGATTCAATTCAAGACCTCTTAAATGTATGTCAGTAAGTAATAATTGCTAAAAAAATGTATTGCACAAACCTAAGTAAAAAATTGTAGCATTGCAAATAATGAAACCAACCATAACTTGAAAACAATAAATTAGCATATTTGAAAATTACCTCACTTGATTTTCCTGAGCTATCATTAATCATTTTTGTTGAAGATTGCTTCAAGGTTTCTAAAGATTTCAGTCATTGTGCAACTTTTTTTACAAATTCTTTCAAGGCATTACCTATAGGAAGAAATGAAACGACAATATGGAATGTGTTAGAAGATATTATATCATAGTTGTCGTTCTTTTGTTGTGATATGCTACAAACAAGAGCTCTTTCCTTAAGTGGAGAAGAATGTTGAAAAGCATATCTAACAGACCTCCTTCCTGTACCACTTATTTTTGAATCCCTTTGGTTCTCGATTTTAGATATTGCTATTCTAATATCCATAACCTTTGACATACTATCTAGAGAAATGAAGGATGTGGAGCTTGAAGAATCATCTTTGGCTTGCAATGAACTCTTTGAACTTGATGCCAAAGGAACAAGATTCTTCTGGCCAGAGAAGCTGGTAACTGATTCTCCAAAATTTGAGGCATTATTGATAGGGATTTTCCTCATTTGGCTATCCACCACTTTCTTACTGGTGATGTAAGATTGATTGCAAGGGCTAGATTTATCCCCCATATGGACATTAGTTCTCGATGCAAAATTAAAGGAGGAGCTTGAATTCAAAGAGGTTGAATCCCTTTGGCCAGAGGAGCTAGTGAGTAGACTTCTAGAATTTGAGATATTCTTCATAGAACGTTTTCCTATTAGATCACCAATGACATTTTTATTGGTGCTAGGAGATTGATTAAGAGACATGGAGGAATCCACCGTATGGCCATTAATGTTGGAGGTTGAATTAAAGGATCTCGATGGATTCACCACATGTGCACTAGAGGTAGAAGAATTCTTAACCATATTGACAGTGATGTTATCATGTATAGGCTCATTAGATACAAGAGGATTGTTTCTAGCAACTAGAAGATCAGGTTCATCCATGGAAATACAAAGATTTAGTGTACAACTTGTAGAGTTGTGTTTCTTATGTTCAAAACTGCTAGAGCCCAAAATATTGTCCAAAGAAATTCCAGATGCAGGAAGCTCATTCCTCTCATTCTTAGAAATAGGGAAATCACTTTTAGAGACCTTGGAAGACAAAACATTATTTGCAGAAGTCGAGGATCTTATGTTGCTCACACTAAATTTTTGGGTTGAGACATCAGTCATAAAACCTTCAGAGCTAGCTTTATTAGAGTTGGTAGTACCTAATAGATATTCAGAGTTGTTAATAGGGACATCAAAGACACAAATTTCATGAATAGGATCATCAGGTACCAGAGCATACCCCAAGGGAGTATTATGTGTGGCACTGTTAATTGATGATTTAACTCTAAAATCTAGAACTTTGGGAATACCATAATTCGGATCAAATTTTTCATTTGCAATTACAGAACCAATCTTTGATGCAAAGTCTTCAAATCCTTTTGAAGGATAAATCTCAGAAACAGACTCATTTGACTGGTCAGAAGCTTCAGCTGAGGTACTTAACCCCTTTACATTAGCATCATAAGACTTAACATTTTGTGGCTCAGATAAAGAATTAAGATCGATTTCTCTTCATCAAGTTGAAACATGTGGCAAAGAAGCATTTGAATCATCAATATCAGGTGGTTGAAATTCATATTTTTGGTCTTGCCTCCAGTGAACTATTTGGCATTTTCCTGAGCTGCAAGCAAGCACAATTGATAAGAAGCATAACTTTCAAAAAGTAGTCTAAATATTTCTAGAATTTGTTACAACAACTAAGTATGAACAATAATGTTTATTTAAATGGTGTATTAAACACTATTGTTCATGTTGGAACAATGGTTTCTAAGGTCCTCAATCAGTGTCAAGGAATGCACAAAAGACAGTGAATGCTATTCAAAACACAGATCCGCAAATGTAGAGCACAAACTTGTAAATGTCAAGGTTTAAAGCAAGGTTTTCATGTATAAGGACAATCTTAGAGCTAAGTGAAACTTCCTCATAGGAATTTTCAAGTGCTCAATATAGAAGTGGATAGCATTATCATAGCACAGATCAAGCAAATTTCTAAAGAAGAGTAGCATAGTTTTCACAATGATAGTAGTAGCAGTGAAATGACTGCTATAAGTTCAAGGTAGAGGTTGTAATGTTCATGATAGTGATTACCAATATGAAGAGAAAAGAGCAATAATAAGGTGTTTGAAATAGTCATTAGTATCATGAAGGACAATAACTTACCTAGGCATATCTCAATGAAAATATGAGTTATGACATGAAAATTTCCATAGCCTACAAATAAGTTGTGCTTCTATGTTTGCTTTCAAGTTATGAAGACAAGAGAAAACATGTCCTTGGTTCATGTTGTAAACTTATTTAGGCATGGACTTGTGGCATGATGATCATGATGACCATTACAAGTCTTGTAACTTGTATCATTCTCTCAACCCATGTTACTATAAAGAAAATGAAGATCATGAATATCCAAGTCAAGTTTCATCTCATTATATTGAATGTCATGGTTCTTCTTGCCATCCATGGCATATGCCAATTGTGTCCACTTAGGAACTTAATGAACTATTTTTTGTAAATTAATTTCTTGGAATTTGATCTTTTACAAAATAAAGTTCAACTTGCTATCACCTAGATCAAAAATACTAATCCGCCCAAGATCCCCCTTTATGTCAAATATGAGAAACTCAATTTATCATGGATGTCTAGTTGCATAAATCACATTCCAAATAATGATCATAATATTTTTCCTAAATTTGACATGGGCATGATGTTAGATAAGGTTGCTTGAATGTCTAGATATTTTTAGGATTAGTGGATTATTTTTATATATAACATGAGGCTATCTAGCTATGATTCTTTGTCAAATATTTAGTTGGTCATAAAAAGGAGTGGTCAAATGATTTTCTTAGCCATTTTTTCTATTCGTAGGATGGGTTCATTTTAGTATCTAGTAGGAAGTTCAAGGTTAAGGTAGATTTTTGACTTATTGATCTAAAGGTTTGTGAATAAAGGCAATGAATAAAGGCCCATATAGTAGGCCTTTTTGAAAGGTTAATACTTCATGACAATTACTTCCAGGTTTATAATTTACAGAAAACAACATAATACTTAAACCAAAAAAAGACCTCAATTGGATAGTAATTACTATCACATTTTCCTTCAAAATAACAATACCATAACAAATCGGGAAAGCTCTATGAAATGTGGATACCAACATACATGGGATGAAAATAATTTTATCCTCATTTATGTGTCCTACTCTTAACAAATTTGACAAACAAGCTCCATAGCTGCATGTTCTCAAATCAGATGTGTTTTCAAGAACAAAAATTTATAAGATAAAGTTTGAATTAATAAATAAATCAAATACCATAACCAACATTAACTAGATATGGAGTTTTAAAAATATGAACTAGATTGCAACCTGTCCCCATGATGCAAGCAACAGAGCTCCAAATTCTAGAACTTTATTAATGTCAATGCTGCAATACATCCCAAAGATTATCAAATGTAAGGTTAGGCCTGATATGTCCAGTTCATGATAACAAAAAAATAATATTATCAGTATAATTTTTCTATTTTATTGCAAAATTAAATAACTTGGGAAGGTTAACATACCTGCCAAAAGAAAGAAGTCTTGAGGAATGTTGAGTTGGATTCCAACTTGCTATAGTTAGGTCTTTAACATTCTCAACAATTCCCAACTTTAACAACTCAGATTCACTATCAGCTCTAATGTCATTCACAGATACAAATTTAATATTTTCTGCAATGGCACCAATAGCATGAGCAACAGTAGCCCTGGTATCCCATTTCTTGCTTCGAAGATACTAAGAAACCTGTAAGAGGTTCAAAATAAATCCAACTATCTGATTGATCCAAAAGAACAACAAACTAATGAACTTTGTAAAAGTTGTCATGATCGTACTTGAAAACAATTCTTTCAAATGAGAACTACCTGAGATTGGGAATTTTCTTCAACATATCTGGTAAATATCCTTTCAACATGTTTCCATGAAGTCTTCTGAAACGATAACAAATAAACCCTTAATAATTAGCAATGTATATTGAAAATAGTACCCATTCTTTTATGACATTGAAAAATATAGAACAAGATAGAATGTCATACATATTGGCAACTTTAAGGATATAATGAAATATAAGATATATAGTCTGCACATGAATGAATTTCCAACAAAAATGGAAGGGAAATGAAGGCTTATGGAGATTTCAAATTTGCAAGATTCCCAAGCTCTACTGGAATTGTGCCATCCAATTGATTATGATCTAGCCATCTGTAAATTTAGCAAAGTTCAATTATTTATTGATTTAAAAAGAATAACTTTAAAGCCAAGTATACATTTAACAATTAGGGTTAACGTTGGGCCATAGCATTAATTATGTAAAATTGAAATACAAAGATGCATGTGGTCTTAACACTCCCCTCTGTTAGGCCATTAAGGGCAAAGTGAAAAGGTTGAGGTGTGGTATTGTTTGAAATTTCATAGCAAAAAAAATCATTTGGGGAAAAAATCGACAAACTAAAAGTTCAGGATTTTTTGAAAAAATCGTGAAAAAATCTGATTTAAAAAAAATGTAAAAAATAGTAGAAAAAGAGAAATGCTACTCTTTTTTGAAATTTAAAGTCATTTCCATATCATAGAGATATAGAGAGCAAATCAAATAGAGATTTTAACCCATTAATTGTAGAAAGCTTGCATGTTGTTTATCAAGTTTATGTTTGTTGTGCTTAAAAGCATTTGTTTCTTGCTTAGGTTGTGAACTAAAGATCGTTTGGAGCACCTCATACAATAGAGTAGTGTATATGTGAGATATGGAATCAATTGTAATGTAAAATCTTTGTAGAAATGAAAACTGAAAAAAGTGGAAAAGGCTAGTGTATGAAGGAGTCATAAATGATACAAGTGACCAAAAGCTTTGACAAGGCAATGACATGAATGAGATACAGTGGAGGATGAAAAATGTGATAAAATAATGGATTGGCTAAGGATTAAAATCTCAGGCAGATGCTCTTTAAAGTTGTGCAAGCTTGAAATCAAAGACAATGCATTACTAGTCCAAGAGAATGGTTAAAATCTTAGGCATATACTCTTTAAAGTTGTGCAAACTTGAAATCAGAGACAGTGCATTACTAGTCCAAGAGAATGGTTAAAATCTTAGGCATATACTCTTTAAATTTGTGCAAGCTTGCAATCAGAGAATGGACTTTGAATTCAGGGTAATGCACTGTCTCTGATTTCAAGCTTGCAAAATGATGTCTTTGAACTACAGACATAATCTGAATGCTTGGCATAAAAATGGGTGTGGGATTGAAATCTTTCAAGAGCTATTTTATAAGTTTTGAACATAAGTGAAATTATTTTTAATATTCTCTACATAAAGTAAAGTGCATATAGGCTATGCAGGTTATAGATTTAGTATTAGACATTTACATACTTTCATTTCATTGTTGCAGTCATCATTAATGAGGAACCTCATCATTTTTCATTTTGGAATAGTACAAGCTTGGACATTTTGGAATAGTACATGTTATATCTCTTCAATTTCATTTTTCTGCTTCTCTTTATTGGAAAGAGTCTCTTGTTGGGGACTACTAGATGGTTAGGGACATTTGCAATAATCAAGTCAATGGTATGTCAAAATGCCCTGACAAGCAATATACCTACACAAAAAAACAAATATTCCTTTCCTTTCAAAGAAATCCAAACATTTTCTAACAACTAAAGCCACTAACTCTCTCTAGCTTCTCACATTTTGTGCTATATATTCAGTCACCTTTTCATTAAAATTTTCAGCAATTCCCTCTCAGGCTTCTCAAACTTAACACACAAATATCCAACCATTTTCTCTTCAAAATAACAAAATATGCATAAACCAGAATGTGGCATTTGTAATGTTGTTTTTGAACTTCAAACATATGCCGGAATTTTAAGCAGTGTAAAGCAGCAATCAACAATTAGAAATAATGATTCCATTCTCCTAGCATATAGTCAGCTTTAAATAGCCATGTTACAACCCCTTTAGGAAAGCATATTATCTAAATAGAAAACAAAATAATCCTTTGATATTTCCATGTATTAATGTTGAGTTTGTAAAATATAGAAAACTAAATATTTTACCATACCATGGACTGGTAACGAGTAAGAATATCCATCTCCTAGTCACGCTTTTCCCGTGCCACAACAATTTGTCTAGGTAAATATCTCTCTAAGAGTGCATTCCATTCATTGCATTATATGACATGATACGTAGTTCAGTAACTTAGAAGATCTTAAATTAATAAGAGCAACACTTTACAACAATCAAAATGTTTCACTATTATGGGAAATATTTAGAAAAAGGTTAAAGTGTTGAACATAACCAAATATCCTAGTACAAGGGGCAAAACAAACATATTTTAAAAGAAACCAATGTGCTTGAGTCTGAATTACTAACAAATCCAATTTCATAAAGAATTTGTAATGCAGAAAGCTGTGTTGCATCCTACCTTGAAACAGGATAATTCCCCAAGATATAATGATATTGCAGTTGCATTCATGACCATTCTTTCTAGAATATCCCCAGAGATGCTTAGGGAAATTTTGATAATAAGGACTCCCCTCCTTATGGCTTTCCTTTAGCTTCTTATACTTTATTGGGCCCAGTCCTATTTATCAGCTGTATGCCTTGAGTGTGCATTAATAGGGGAGATTCAACCATGCATAAACCTTTCTAAAAGTATATACATCTCACACTAAAATTAGTTTCTTACATTTTGGGTGGGGGGCAGATACCTTCCATAGCACATGACAACTAGGTCTAATTTACTACCTTGTCAATTTTGCAACCAGCAAGAGATTGTTTAAAACAACTGTCACAAATTTCCACATCAAAATCATGTCATATGACACTCATTGCCAGAATAATTAGAATCATTCTAGTTAAGATACTTGCATACATTATTTATCAATGTCATTGTAACATAAATGGCCTATATGATGAAGGTACATAAGATAAGTCAAAATTCTTACAAAAAAAAGGATATGCACAAAGTTGGGAATTCTTGATGAGAAGATGTACATGGATGCTCAATTATGTAAGAAATGGAACATTGTGATGAGAAATGGATGATGGTTAATTTTAATTTCTAAACTATTTTGAGGTTGGAATTCAACTGTTATAAATTTCTCCACCGAGTATTTTTTCTAAAATAACAAAGCCCGCATTTTACGTGTGGAATTTCTTGGCATTTAAAAAATACTTGAACAAGGAGTTCAACTTGCTCATGAATCAAGAACCATTGTTGGTAGATCCTCCTCGATCATAGACACATTCAAGACACTGTTTAACAAAAAATTAAGTTTCAATGGCTCAATGTATGTCCTCCAAATAGTAGAGTAAGGACATCTTCTTGAGACTTGTGGGCAGCCTCCCATGCTATAGTAGTGTTAAGCTCCATCTAAAACAAGACTCCTACTTGGCATTCAAATAAAACTTTGAACACCAATAAAATGGGATCACAAGCTTGTTTCTTTTTAATAGGTCAAATTTCAATAATGGCTATGCATATTATAAAAATATATTCCTTGCTTCCAACCAATGATACACTCATGTCTATATTCTTGCTTTTCTATAGCAAAATGGATGCCAAGAACTTGATTTTTAAAGTTTAATCTGTTGTTTTTTTTATATTAAATCCCTATTTTTATTTTTACTGCTCAGATGCACTGATGTCCCAAGCACAATTGAAGGACACCTAGACATCCCACCAAAGGAGATACATCCTAGGGATGGTCCCTTGTTGGGGCCTAGGCACTGGTAATGTTGGGGGTCATTCCATCCCATCCTATAGCCCCTAGGACATTGTCATTTTTGAGGGTGTGTTAAAATACAAAATACAAACACCACAACAGGAAAATATCCAAGTACACATTGCTTTTATTTTCTAATAGTGTTTCTACTCTTAGCTATTCACATTTTCGGCATTTCCACAGACCCATTTCCTTATTATTTATAGGATCCTTGTTTTAGCAAAAAAAATCATGTACAACTAGGCTTATATGCAGTCTAGCTACTTATGCCCCCCCCTCTCAGGTCACCCTAGCTAACCAATGGTGCCTGCCAAGTGTTTGAAACAGTAGGAACATAGGTGAGTAGCACCAGTAAATTGCTTTTATTTTCCTGATATAGTGTTTCTACTCTTGTTCAAATTTTTAGCATTTTCATGTAGGCTCATTTCCTTGTTATTTACAAGATTCATATTTTAACAGAAAAGGTAATGCACAACTGGACTTATACACATTTGATTACTTATGCTCCCCCCTCTCAAGTCTTCCTAGCCCAACATTGATTTTCATTTAATCTAAGTGTCTGCAATAGTAGGGACATACCTGAGTAGCATCAGTCAGGACTGGTTCTTGTAATTTACGTAACGACAGTTAGCATTCATTCGTATTCTCTATCTATTTTTAATTCTTATTTTTTCACTTCAAGCATATGGCGTTCCTCAATAACAAGAAAAATAAATGTTGTTTTTCCTAATTTTTGAGCTTTTGTATTAGTGATCTCCTTTTAATTTGAATTTAAATCCAACCAACTATAATATAACAGAATGGCACGATGATTCAAATAGGCATAATAATGACCCTGGCTTAGGTACCGCTACACAAGCTCCCCACATTAAATAGACCATGTTAAAGAAAGCCACAGTAGACAAGGTCAGGTATGTGGCTTGTATGCCCAGAGGTATTCTAAGATTAATTATGTGTTTTTGCATAGTTAGTATGTGTCATGTTAAGTGTAAAAAATCTCCCAGTTGTCTGGACCCTAATCAACACTAGATGCACTGTTATAGAAAGGTCTAAAGACACATCGTTTACATAGAAGGATCTTTTGAAGGTGCATTCCTCTCTATTTGGTTTATACCATGTTAAGCATTACAACTTACCGACAAAGGTCAAGATTAAAGGCATTCTAATAGATCTATAGACACAAAGTTAGGATAGAGAGCTCCTTTGCAAGGTTAGTAACAAGTAATTCCAGATTAAAAGCTCTGATGTTGAATTCGATAACTCACTCTGAAGTTTTAAACATTAGACGAAATATTCTACCAGGTTTATCCACTAGCACTTGCACCCATAGGGGGTTCAAGGGATTTCCGATAGGAAACTAAGGTAAAATTTATTGAGTATAAAAGCAACTTACTCCAACAAAATAATAGTAGCCTATACTTAACATGTATTTTTAGATTTCCTAGATTTTACATAAGAGATACTCTATTTTTAACCGTGGACAGTGAACACATATGTAAGCTTGAAGTGCATTGTAGGTGGATTAATTTACAAATCAAGAGGAAGCAACAAGCAGCAGGTGACAACCTCAGCTGCTAATTTCCAATTGGACTGCATTTTGGGAGACATTCCTATTAAACTTTCTTATTTGGTGGCATTTGAGCTTCACTTTCCCAAGTACATTCATTACAGTGGATCATCTTTTCCATATGACAAAACATCCTTACCACATATCATGTAAGGAAAGCTCTCAATACTCTTTCAGTGTAAATCCCAATGCTCTTGTTGGGGTTGTTGTTGGTGAATGACTATCAGATAATATACTTATTATTGTTCTGATTTCATTTTAGGAGAGACTAAGGACTGCAGTTACTTGCTGTGTTTGACTACCAGTCCTTTACTGGTTTGTATTTGCAACTGTTTACTTTATTTGACTAATAATTATTTCTTCTAATAAAAGAAATTGATGCTTGATAAGCTTATAATTTATTTTAGTTTTGTCATTTCAACAATTGTGGAAGGAATATCTTAGCTTTGGAGAAAAATTCAGAGATTTTATGGAAGAGGAGTTTATGCTTTTCCTACTCAACATGAGGGACTTGACAGTCCAATTCACAATTTTATTCTTTCAAGCTTCTTTATATGAGGATGAGTGTTTTTGACATCATAATTTCATTGGTTTTGATGTGTAATCAGATATATAGATGCATATTATGGAGATTATAAGGCTAACATTATGTTCTCTTTTGTATTTGCAGGAGGGTTTTAAAGGTGTTTGTTGTTGTGGATGTTATGTAGGATTGGTATCATGCCATATGGAAGTGTATTAAAATCATTATAAAAGGAAAATTGGATATTGTTTAGTGGTTTGAAAAGGATGTTAGGAATATTTCTTGGATTTGGCAGTCCATGGTAACTCACCAAATCCATGAAGGGTTGTTAACTATTTCTTTAGGACTCTTATAATTTTGGTAGTTGTGTAGTCACTTTGAGGTTATTATAAACAATTGTAGAGGATTTTATATAAGTCTAAAGTGCACATAGGTTTGTATAAGAGGGTTTGCATGCATGGATTACCAAGATCGTCTCATGTTTATGGGTTGTTATCGCATTTTTTCCATGCACTACTTTATGCTTTTGAATTAATTGTTTTGTCAAGGATTCAAGGTTATTTTGTCATGACACTGTTATAATCCATCAAATCCCTATTATAGATTTCCATGTTGTTAGGAGGAGAGGTATTTCCTTGGATCATAAGTGAGGTCATTTGAACAAGGTGATTCTCTAGCCATCTAGGGACTATTATAAGTCATTTGAGGCAATCATCACCTTTACTAAACAGTTTAATGATTTTAAATTCTATTAATATCCTTATATTGATGTATCCAACATTCAAAGGATTTTGATTTGCATTAATACATCATTGTGTTACCACAGAAAAGTCATCCAATTCACAAATCGCAAGTATGAAGTCATGTGACATTGTTATCATCCTTATTACTTAGGAAATCACTATTAGGAATTGTATTAAGATGTCTAAGAGATGATCTAGGAATTGTAAAGTGATAAAATAATAAAAGAGATATTTTTTCTAAGTTTTAGGACTGTCATAGTCCATATGATAATCTGCTGTGATACTTAGGATAGTCTTAAGAATATTTCATATATTTTTTCCAAGAGTCCTTGAATCTTTCCCATGGAGAGGGTTAACAGAGGTTATTATTGCAAATTTCCAAGACAAATCACCAAAGGGAATACATAAATACATTGAAAAATGCAAAAGTTATTCTCACAAAAAAATTAGAACTATCATAAAGCTAATTGGACTATCACTATGCCTAGAACAACCTAGTGCTAAGAAATGTGTCATTAAAGTCAATGACCAAACCACCAATCTAGGGTAAAGAGATATCATCACGATAGGAATATTAAAGGAGAAAAGAAGGCAAATATGATTGTTGTACAACTATAAAGAGGGCTCCTATGACAGTCCTAAATAGGAGAACCTTAGGTGGCATATGTGAAAATGTGAATTTGGATGTTTTGATGGATAGTTTGAATGAAATTATGTGTCTTAATGTTGTATCAGCAAGAGGAGATGATAAAGAAGGAAAAAAAACAAGAGAAAAAATTAGAAAAATGATTGTTGAAACAAAGTTTAAAAATTTGTCAAAAAGTGAAAAAGTTGCTATATGTATGAATTTATTGCATTAGGTCATAGGTTAGATAATTTTGGGTTTGAATTGATACATTATATTATTTACATGTTAAAATAGATAAAATCGGAAAAATTCAACATTTGTAAAGATTTATGTCAAAAATCAAAAATTGCAAAATTGTTAGTAACATTGACATTTTTTGTATTTTTGATTTGAATGATAAATATAAGGATGAATAATAATTTTAAATGATTCAAATAATATTTTATGAAGAATTTTATTCTTTCTATGTCTTTTTTTTGCAGTAGTTGGTGGTTGGGAACACTTTGGAAACATTGTTGACAATATTTTGACAACATTTAGAAACTCCATTATATTGATGATTTTGCACTTCTACCTTAAAAATTGAAGTTTGATCATGTCAATAATGTTTTAAAAAAATATTTAAAAAATACAAAACGAACCTATGCTACTGTTGTACATACAAATTTAGAGAAAAAAAGTAATAAAAAAAGGAAGGAAACAAGGTCTTGAAGCTGAGTGAAGATGAAGTGAATGATCATGATTTGCAGCTTTGAAAATGACTGTAGCATCCTTCCAAGAGGATCCAATTTTCTGTTCCAAATTTGAGATGGGAGGATTATGACTGAAAATGATGAAAAAGGGAAGAATAAGAGGCTGAAAATGAACTTTTGATGGTGAAAGCAGTCACCTACAACTGCATATTGTTGTTCGTATTTGGCTAATGAAGAACTACATATGCACATTGAGAAAGGTTTTCTACAACTACTTATGTAGTTTTAATGAAGTCTCTTATCCTACAAGTCATTCCATACTACAAGAAGTTGTTGGAGTTGTAGTTTGAAAATTTGAGAAAAGTTGCCATTTGCTAAAATTAGAAAAATAGCAATAAAAGAATAAATAAATGTGACATGAAGAAAAACAACTTTTGGTACTAAGTGAAGTTTGTTGAGCTACAAAGAGATGAGGAAAACTTGTCTTTGAAATTGTGTCTTTCATCAACATTAATTTTACATGTTTGAGAATCTAATTTGATACATTGGATCAAAATGATCTTATTCATTTATTGTAAAAGTAAAAATTTTGATTTTGAGAGCAATAAGAGCATTACTACTTCCATTTTTACTTGGGTTTTCAAACACCAAATTGTTTCTTACATTTTCATAATCTAGTTTGATGGATATTGATGAGTTTGTGATGTGCTTCATGTCACTAGTTGTTGGCTGATTGTATGCAACCTCGTGTAACCAACTTGAGCACCATTCTTTCAAATTGTGGAGGATATTATTAAATTATGCTAGGAATTGGATTTTTAATGAAGTTTGCTTCATGTTTTGAAACTCCTTTGAAGATTGCACTATCTTTGTGATGCTATGAGCTATTTGGTTAAGTTTTTTTCCAAGAATATCTATCAATTGTTGAGGCTGAAATGTGGGTAAAGACATGGAGTTTTAGTTAGTTTTCTCTCTAACCCTTCTCTTTCCTAGTGCCAGCAGAAGCAGAAGCAATCTCAATAAAGAGTCATGTATCGAGTAGCCCCAACAAGTGTACACTTGGTTCACTTCAGATATGAGGATGTAATCAAACAGAAAGCTTACCTTGCAGATCTCTGCCTTACAATCTTTCAACTGCGCCAACATTTACAAAAAAACATACAAATTATCCCCAAAATTAGCCTTTATGCTTAGTATTTTGCCTACAGTAAGAAAGCACAAATTTTCCTTACATCTACTTGTTCATCCAGGTTGATCCTTTTCTGGGTATAATTGTCATACCATTCATTCAAAATGCACTAATTTCTACTTTGTGACATTGCATCTACTCACTAAAGGTGAGTGGATATCTAAAACATTTAATTTTATCATATAAGCAATACAACCAACTAATATTTAAGCCATATTAAGGTCAGATTTACCAACAGTAGGAGATTTTTTTTTCAAATTCCAAAAGCGTGTATCTTGCATAAGGCATGCTTCAGCCAATTCCATTTACTTTCAACATAAATGGCATGATAAGTCTTCAAAAAACAACATAATTCTAGAGAACAACAAAATCACAAGCATATCTATTAATTAGAGCAAAGGTGTATCGAGAATCACAACACCTAACTAGGAAACAAATTTTTAACTCCTATTTCTAATCACCAAAAATGGGGTTTTGGAACAGGGTATGGATATCCAAAATTTTCCTGTGCAAAAATGGGGGCTTTGGAATAGGGTATGGATATCCATCAAAGCATAATTATGCTAAATGTGCTCTTCCTTTCTCTTTCTATCTTGCTACCATTCAAAAAAATCAGACCTATTTTAATTCAAATATGAATATAATTTCGAAAAGATAGAGTGGCTACTCTAGAAAAAAAGGCAGATCAATACCCAGCAGCATAAGTAGCACCTATTGAACCAGCAAAGTCAGCATCAAATCTAGCCACATACGAAGGGAGTAGAAGTCATAAGGCGAGGGAAAAAAGGGATAAGCCTGGTATTAACCTTGAATCAAGTCTTACTCTACATAGTTATAGAACTATCTAGGAGCTAAATGAGGCTGGTTATATGGTTGCAATAAAAAAATAATAATAGAAATGAGCAATAGATTGGACTTGCTTTTGCATAAGAAAATTTAAGTTTTCGGATAGATTTATGGTGTGCTAATAGCAAGGAAATACATGGATTCAATCATCCAAACAAATGAAAATGACATAAATTTTTCCTTCTTTCATTTATTTATGTCTCTTCTTTCTGCCTTAACTTGAAATCAAAGGTGGAAATACAAATAAAACGAGATCCAAGGTGAAAGAAATATAGATATAGTGTTCAGATTTTTATACATTTAAGATAGTTTCACATGCAAAAAGAATTCTATATAAAAATATATATTTATTCTAGCTTTCTGTTACATACTGCCTAGTAATAGAATTGATGAGCTTTGTTAAACTTTATTATAATCAAAATAAAAGGGGAGCATAAATTTTATATTGAATTTTTTAGGTTGTATTAGTAAACTGGATTTGTTTTAGTACAAATTCAAACCTAAAGGGAGAGATTTCTGAGTAACAATTAGAATGAAAACCAGTGTGAGTTTTATATTACAGAATTTTTGGTCATTATTACTGAACTAATTTGATTGGAAGGTTGACATAAGTTTTATTTTTGAGATTATTGAATCATTATTAGAAGACTACATTTCAACCATATACCATTCAAAGCTTAGATAGATTAGATTTTGGAGTAATAATCAGAATGAAAGACTTTCATATTGTGAGCTTTTAAACTTTATTAATAGAACAATCAAAATGAAATGGGAGCATATGTATTATATTCTGAATTCTTTTAGAGTGTATAGTAAACTGGATTTATTTCAGTACAGATTCAAGCCTAAATGGAGAGATTTTTGAGTAACAATTAGAATGAAAACCAGTATGAGTTATATGTTACAAAAGTTTTAGGCATTATTACTTAACTAATTAGATTGGAAGGTTGGCATAGAAAATGCATAGCAAGATTCACATTTACCGTAAGTGTTTATTGAAGGTTAAAACTAATTCACAAGCAATGGAAATTTAACTATGCATTCTTACCATTTTCTCTAATATCATTAACATTGGTAATTTTTACCATTTTACCAGTTACCCTGAAATAACAAAATAAAAATTTAAATCTATTAACTATATTTTAATGAAAGCAACAGAATTTCTTTGCAGCGATTGGTTATAAATAGACACGGATTGCTTCCAAAATATTCATCTACTCATCGTGAAACAAAAATCATTTGTGTGATCTGTGATCAAATAGAAAGCGTGGAGAAAGCGTTGGGTTCTTGGGTAATGGAGAACAAAGAAAGGCTAAAATTTGCATCGTTGGAGGAAGCATTGATCGATGAGAAGGGCATGGAGTTTAAAGGGAAGGGAGGCCAAAGATTCTAGCTTTCAGTGACTGCTGCTCTTTTTAAATGTAGGCATTAATCTGGGGCGCAGAGCTCTGGAAGTGGTTATGAATCATATAATCAACACATTTGCAGAGGGGCAGCAGGGCTGAGAGGGAGAAATTGGCTCTAATTAAAAATATCAAATTGAAAAGGGAAAATAAAACTAATTGAAACCATGGCAAGTGCCTTACCTCAAGCGTTAATTGGACACCAAATCTTCTTAGGCGGCGGTGGTGGAGGACAGCAGAAATGAGCCTCAAACCAGATTTTATTGTGAACTGATGGACAACACAATCTATTTATAGGTGGAGGTTGTGATGGGATCTTCCTAACATAGAAGATATCTGATTGATTTAGTCTTAATGAGATTAGACTAAAGAAATGATATGCACGGTGGAGTGTTTGGACGATGGAGTGTCTGAACTGCATTTGCATTCAATGAGGGCACTGCCTTGGCTCCACATCCTCCTGCTCATCTTCGGAAGTAACCTCTAACCATTAAAGACAATCATTATCTTCTTGTTCTATGCATATCCCACAATCATACCTACAGAGGCGATCAAGTCACTGTATGATGGCTGAGATGGAAACTACACTAATTAATGATGATCTTATCAATTTTTAACCTGCTTCTGGCCGCAGACCATTAAAGACAAGTAGCCCCAAAATGTGGCATCCCAAGTTTGATGGCATACCTCATTGATAGCCATATAATCACTCCAAATCGCATGGTTAACTTAATCAGGTGGTTTACCGGTCTTGTGAAGTTGTTTGCTGATGGGTTGTGGACTGGAAAGTCCATAATTAAAAGCCCATTGGCTAAAAATAGATTTGACAAAAGCCATTTAATATGAAGGGCAATTTACTTTGATGCAAATGTAATTTAATCCATGAAAAAGAAAAAAAATATCAGAAGAAATCTAACCTTCTGTTCGATTTCAGGAACTTTGAGAACCTTAATATTCAACTCTCTCTTTCTACAATCAAAACAATTGCCACACAAGTAACATTATTTTGAGAATGACTACAACTAGGGTTAATACATATTCCAAAATAATGCAACCCTAGGCTGCCCAAGGTTAACGCAAATTCCAAAATGTTGTTGTTCTAAGCTAAATAATTTCACAATGATTCAAACCAGGGTTAATACGAGATCCAAAACCCTGCTACTGTAATATGAAATCTAAGTGGCATTTCATCATATCAATCAATTATTAGACAACATTGCATAAATTCAATATTAAACCTACAATAAATGCACAATGAAAGTATTTATCCAAGTTTGATGCCATTAGAAAACTCACATTTCTCTGGCAGTCTGATCCAAAACTTTATAGAAATCCATTTTGGATATTAGCCAAGCTCAACCCCTGATTGAATGGAATCATAGAAGCTTAAATTTAGCTTGTGAAACTCAAATCAATTATTTCCATCACAATTCAAACTGCGTACATCAAAACACTATTTGGCAAAACCTTATTTTCAAGCTATAGCTCACCAAGTTGGAGAAGTGAAAGGTCAATCCTAGCGAGGAAGAGTTTGGAGGAGTGGGAACCAATAGTGGTGGGAGAAGCAGCAAAAAATGGTGAAAAGCAACCAAATTCGTTTAATTCTAAAAAAATTAATATAATCAAAATAATATAAAATATAATTAATATATTATATATATATTTAATATAATAGTAATAAGATTAAATTATATATAATATAATTATATATATTATTATTTTTAATAGTATGTATAGGTTATATTATTATTATATATTTTATTCTATAATAAAAAATATTAAATTATTATAATTAATAATTAATATATTCTTATATAGAACAAATTAAATTAATATATAAAAATCTAATAGTTTAATTGATTTTTGGAGAGATTAGGAAAAAGAAAGAGAGATAGAGGGGGAGACAATTCTATATAGAGAGAGGAATATATACTAGCACTTGTGCCCAAAGGAGGTTCAAGGATTGCAATGATAGAAAACTATATGTATGTTAATATGTTAGAGAGTATGTGTTTGTGCATGGATGTGCTACAAATTCTAGTTGCATGTGGCTAGTTTAAACAATTAATAATAAGTGCTAAATAATGGAATGAAATAAATTTAGATAAATCTATATTAGGGCTCCCCAACATACTTTGCGCTCTTGGACTTAGATGTAGTGAAGTTAGGGCTTCCTAATATGCTTCCTCTCTGACCCCATCATGGTGGACTATTGGAATAACACTATTGATTCTTGACTCCTTAAATGATCTATTCAAATGGATTGAAATAATTGATAATATATGTATTATATGTACCATAACTCTTATTGAATCATTGGTAGAACTATATGTTATCTCACATGATTGCAGGACCGAATTATTTGTGTGACTAATTATTAAGTCATTTTTATTTGTGAAATGTTAATTTTTTTTATAAAATATGTGAAGGCCTTAAGACTACACCGAGAGGCAATTCCTTCTATGCAACAGGTATTTTTGGTGCACCAAGCAACTTAGGCGGCCAAATGGCCCACTTAGGTAGGGGTCCCATGAGGGGAGATTAAGCTCTATAGATTATGATCAAATTCGAAAGAAAAAAGAATAGAGGAGTAATAGTCTTTTAATTAGTCATTTTTATTTGTCTGATATTAGTCATTTAATTAGTCATTTTTATTTGTCTGATATTAGTCATTTATTTAGTCATTTAGTTGTGATTTTATTCGATGACAAAATTAGTGATTTATTTTCCAAATACTACTAGTGTTAGTTGCATGACTAAAATTTTTAGTCACATGACTAAAAGTTTTAGTCACGTAGTCATTTATTTCCCAAATTCTACTAGTGTAGACCAACATTTGAAGTGGTCCCTTTTTCTCTTTAACATATGGTGTAAGCTTCCACAAACCTCCTCACATCCATCTGCATTTTAGGCCAAAAGTAGAATCTCCTAACTTGCTCCAAATTTTTGTCAAGTCCAAAGTGCCCTCCAAGACTCCCACTATGCTTTTCATTTATTATATTCTCCATCATAGAGCACTTGGGAATGCACAATTGAGCCCCTTTAAACAATAGACCATCTTGCAAAATATAATCAACATAATCACTGTGAAACCCTAGACCTCCATCTTTCTTTAAGGTTTGCAAAAAATCTTTCTCACCTACCACCATGATGCTAGACTCAAGTTGTTTATCTAATCCTTCATCCGGTAAAGGATTCATAGTGAAAGTGTGTCCATCTTTTGTTATTGTGTAGGTATTCTTCTCTCCATCATGTTGGGATTTCCTACCATACTGCAAGGGCATCCTAAGAGTAGATGACAAGCATCCATGGGTGTGATATCACACAAAATTCTGTCCTTATACTCCCCAATCTAAAATTCCACCCAACATTGCTCATTAACAAGCACTTGTTGGCCCTTATTCAACCAAGACACCTTATATGGGGTAGGGTGAGGAATCTTTTTTAGTTTTAATTTCTCAACCATTTCAAGAGACACTAAATTATTAGTGGAACCAAAGTCTACAATTACCTTGCATACCTTCCCATGAGATTTTCATGAACTTCTAAACAAGGACTTTCTCTGTGGTGGCTCCTTGGCACTTGGCACCTTGAGAAGTGTTAAGCTCTCTCCAAATTCAGGATCAGTAGGCCTAGAAGGTGAATTTACACTTTGTGCATCCTCCTCTTACACCAATTGGTTCCTCCTATCTACACCTTGAGAGGTTGGAGCATGCTTTTAGGACACTTGAAAGATGGGTGCCCAAACTGGTTTCAAGTGTAGCACCTTCTAGAGAATGAATTGGAACCTCTTTCATTGAATCTTCCTCTTCCATTAGTCCTACCTCTAAATCCTCCTCTTGATTCTTTTCTTTGTTCCTCTTTTCCTCTTGACTCCCCTTGTTGCCTTTTTGATTGGTTTCTACCACCAAAATTGCCTCTTCCCTTGGAATTTCTACCTCTACCCCTTCCTTGCTGCTCTTTCTTTCTTCGTAACTTCTTTGCCTTACATGCTACTTGGAAGCACTCTTCCATTGTTTTGGGAGTCACAAGACTCATCTCATATTGAATTGCAAATCTTAGGCCATTCAAATATTTGGCCACTTTCTCCTTGTCATTTTCTACATGACCACACCTCACATTGAGTTTGTGAAACTCCTTAGTATAGGTTGCAACATTCATATCCTTTTTCTTTAGGCTTTGTAGCCTCCTAAACACTTGAACTTCATAATCTGTAGGTAAAAATTGTGCCTTCAACCTACTCACCATTCTGTTCCAAGAGGAAATCATATTCTTTCCCTCTTTCACTCTTTCTCCTTGGTAGTAATTCCACCAAGTTAAAGCAGCCTCATTCAACTTTGTCTTTGCAAACTTAACTTTCTTATCTTCTACCATCTCCTTCTATTCAAAGTAATTATTTAAGGCATCAATCCATTCTATTAGTGCCTCAGCGTTCATCTTTCCCCCATACATTGGAATTTCCATCTTCACTTCAGTGGCTTTTGCTTTAATGGTCTTCAAGGCTCCAATGAACCTTCTCTCTTCCAGATGGCTTTCCTCTCCACCCTCTACCTCCTCCTCTAAGGTACTCTCTTCCTCAGAATTTCCTTTCCTTCTCTCTAAGGCATCTATTTTGTCCATCAAGGCCTTCATCTCCCTTGACACAACAAACCCACCTTTTGGAGGCATCTTCCTTTATTCACCACAACCTCCAAGTCTCTTCACAACCTTTCAGATCAAAGCTTGGCTTTGATACCACTCTGATGTAGAGTGAGTAGGGGAAGACAACAAACTCAGATGGAAAAGACTCTTTCTTGGTGCTTCTCTCAAATACTCTTATATGGATTCTTCTAAAACACTATTCCTTCAAGGTAATGACCCAACTCACCAAGGGTTCTTGCACTCAATAGAAACAAGGGGTTTGGAACCACTTAGAACATATTTAAAATGGCTATTCCAAAACATAACACCCTAACTTTCACTTAGGAAAGTCCTTTTCTTTATCGTTCTAACCTTTAGGCCTCTTTACCCTTATAAGCCTTGTAGCCCTGCCCAAGAGGACAGTCAATATAAAATCCACATAAAAGCCTATACCAAGACTAAACCACTAAATTTAGACAAGTGTTATATGACCCTATAAGGCCTCAAAACATCCCTTCATGACATTGAGTAGTAGGAAAACAATGGGTTAATGTAACGTTGCTCCAAGAGGCCTAATTGGTGGGTTATAATAGGATTTAGACTATCTAGGATCTCCCCTTCACCCCAAAGCCTTGAAACAGACTCTTATAAACTAGTTACATACATTTATATCATTCCTAAGTTCCTTCTTTGTCAAAATCACCCTAAACAAGCAAAACCCAACTTTTGCTTCACAAACTAGGCTTGTCACATGAAGATGCCAGGCCTAGAACAATGCATAGCTTCCTCCACACAACATGTCATTATTTAGGGCTTTGTAAATATGAAAATATACATGAAATAATTCCATTCCACCAAGATTGAGCATTGTTATATCGTGGAGATGCAAGTGAGAGCCATTTTTTAGTCAAAACCCTAATTTTGAGGGTTTTCAGACCTGCCCTTGCTAAAATGGAAACATCTCCCATTGTACTCAATGAAAATCCACCAAATTGCCTCCAAATGGAAGCCAGGTCTTCCCTATATCCAACCATAATAGGTTTATGCTTGTACAGATTGTACAGTGGTTGTACCACACAGGAAAATAGAGAGTTTACACACATAATTTCAAAAAAATAACAAGTTTTTGCATAAGATCTCCGAAAATGATTCATCAACAACCTTTCCTCAACCAAGAGAGGCTTATTTATACCTTCAACCAACCTTCCCAATGTTCTACAACTGAAATTTGAATTGGTTGTATGTTGGAAACCAACACAACTTCATTTAGACACCTAATTGCCTAGTTAAGGCAAGTTACCCAACTTTCACAAGACAAAATACAAAGAGGCTTTAAGAGGTGTCAAAAGGCATCAAAACCACTTTAAAACATCAAGGAAACTCCCCTCAAGTACCTAGTTGCATCATGGCATCTTGATTCTTTAATTTTCCAAGGTGTACCAAGTTTACAAGGTGAGGATGGAGACCTTGTTATTACATTAAAACTCAACACCAAGACTAAAACCCTACCACAAGTTATTGAAGATGATCCTTAGGACCTTATTACATCAAAGTCAACTTGACATCAAACAAAAAAAAAAAACAAGGCCTCAAAGAGGCATGGAGACCTCAAGGTGCCCCTACACCACATTTATGGCATTCCATGAGGGTTTGTCTATTTGAAAGCCCAAGTTCTTTCATTGCTTTGTATTTTGAGGCCACCATGATATTTTTATAAAGAAACCCTTTATTTAATGCATCTGTATTATGAGGTTTCCTGTAGAAGTTTTATGCTTTTTCTGTTGATGAATTCCTTGTACTTGGCTGGGGTATTGACCTTGGTCTCTATAAAAACTTTATGCATTAGATTTGATCTCTTTACAAAAGTTTGTTAGTGAGCATCACCAAAGAATCCATGGTACATTGTCATACTCTTTATACTAATTTTCATAAGCTTTTAAAACTGAGTTTTCTTCCATAGAAAAAGAGAAACCCTTCATCCATTTTGATTAGCTCAAGATACCTAGTTCATGCTTAGAACTTTGTAACCTCAGATGGAATAGATCTCCGTTTATTTCTAGTTCTTTTATTTCTGCATCATCACACTTCTGTAACTCCCAACTATCATATACATAATATTTCAGGCATTTCTAATTGTTGAGATTGAATCATTTCCTTCATTGATGACGATAAAGCATTACATAATTATTGTTTTTTCTTTATTTTTAAACCAAACCAATTGCTCCAGGATAACTGTATATTGTAATTTTGTTGCATAAGAAATATTTTATTAAAATCCTTTCATGGCTGCATATTATCTTTGTTCTTTATCCTTGCTCTTTTCTATTCTTTTTTGACAAAGAAATTTGCAATAAAAGAATCTATGCATTCAAAAATACATAAAAGATTTGCATATATTATAATAATACAATAATTTCTTCATATGAGGTTGCTCTCTGAATTTCTGCAAAACACCATATTGATTTCATGATACTCATATTGCTTATATATAATTATTACCTTTTCCCTCTGTAGTTCCTTGAAGTGATATTTGTGGATTTAACATGTATGCATGTTCACTATCATTGAAAAGTTGATATAATGGCTTTAAACATTACATTTCCCTCTTAAATAAGCTCAATTAAGTTGATTCTTTGATAACTCAGCATGCCGAGCTCAACCCTTGTGGGAGCCACACTTTAACCCACATGTTGTAATTTTGATGAAACAAAGTAGCAACAATACTTTTCATGTATCTATACATGAAGCAAACAAGTTAGAAAAACAATGAATTTGATAATCTCTCCTAATGATTTGATCTGGCAGTTTTTACATTTATCTTTCAGATGTTGACTAAGTTGATTCAATTTGATAATAATTATCATTCATACATCTGTTGATAAGCATGTAATTGGATATCATGACCTGATCTCTAACACAATTTTACTATCAACTGCAGGTTCATGAACTCGGGAGCAAAGGAGTTGAAGACACTGAAGATCAATCTGGAAGCAACAAGTCAACCCTACATTAGCCTTCCCAGGAAATGATGGACATGACTTTCCTTTGATATGTCTTTATTCTTTTAGTTGATCTTCAGGTGTATGGTTCATAGTTGTTGTTGAATTTAATCAACTTAGTCATAACCCACGACTTGTGTGGGGTTACATAAACATGTCTTTTAATAAATTAGTTGTTTCATGATATGTAATGGCTTATGTACCAATCTAAACTTGTTCCAATTAGATAATATGAAATAATGAAATTGCAACTATTTAAAGCACAAATTCTGCAATCAAAATGAATGATTATTTTTGCACTCTTGCTCTTAGATCTGCAATTCCTTTTTATAATCAACAATGACAAACATTGCAGAAAATAATTCAGCTTTCATAACATTTTATGAATGTCTTCTTTCCAAATGAATCTTGTTTATTGGTTTGTCTGAACTGTTCAATAGTTTAATCTAAATTGTTTGAGTGATTTGAAAAAATCAATCCTAGACAACTCTTTCATTCTGAAAGCAAGGATTAATTGGATGACTTAAGATCCAAATTTTTGTACTTGAGCAAATAACTATTCATTAAATCTTCACTAATTTTAAGAAAGAAGCTAAAAATCAGTAACAGTTACCATGATCCAATCCTAGGGAGGGTCAATTAATGTTGAAGGGATATACTTATGATAAGGTAATGAAAAATTAAGGGTCAATGCATGAGGGAGGGAAATTTTCTCTTTATTTAGGTTTTTCTAGGTCAACAAGGGTTCCTTGAGGTTTCTTTTCATCATAATTAAAGATAAATATCAAATCATAGTTCATCTGGAAAAATAATTGTGACATTTTTACATAACAAGGCTCATAAGATTGTCACTAAGCCCTAATGTTATTTAAGATTTAACCTCTAGTTTAACGTATTACAAAGAAGGCATTAATTTAATATAGTAAAGAGTTTTCCCTTATAGTGAATGCAAGTTAAGGCTTATTTGATGTGCTCTTGTACTAGTAAATTAACAAACTTAACCCTCAAAAGTGTATTTTTTATATTCAGTCTCTCTGATAATATATTTCCTAAATATTGATGCAAGAGTTAGATGGTCCTTCAACAACATAAACACAACTCAAATGAATTCAAACACCAATTTGTTTCACAAACTCAAACTTGGGTTCTTCTTTACTAGATTGGTTACTCCTTCTAGTAGGTCTGCAGACCTATTTACTCAACTTTTCTGACCTATAACCCACTCAATCACCCAAATCTTGACACTTTCAGATACCCTTATGGCCCAACACTAACATCAAAACTTCCATAGGTTCTTTTGAAATAAATGTTTCAAACTAGCACTCTATCGTTGTTCTAAATCCCAAAATAGGCCCATTTTACAAAGAGACCCTACTTTAAAATTGTCCTAAACTCCAAATATCAATGGGGAAGCATTAAAAATCCCACAAAACCACTAAATCCACCACCTTTGAGCAGAGATTACCTCGCTAACAACCCAAAACTCAAAACCCTCCTTTTTAGCAACTTTCTTGAGGTTTTTATGAAAATCAACGTTCCCAACCTTGCCACTCACTAAAACTCTTCAAACATACCTAATAGAGCCTTCACAAGCTTAATATAGATTTAAATATTTCTGCCTCCATGTTTCATAGACATTCCCCTACTAATGCAATCAAATTTCACTCAAAAACCTTCATTTTTAGCATATTTGCAATACACAAACTCACTTGTTGAACCTATCTGTGAGGCCCAACACCGTCTATAAATTATGTGACATCTTAAAACATTCAATTATGCTAGTTTGGTGGATAAATAGATGAATTTACCCAATCCCATGTTTAATATTTTGATTTTCTTATGAACTAGTTTAAATGATTAATGTGATAAATTCTCTTAAGTAAATGAAAATGGGAAAACTATTAAGAATGAATGTGAGCAGATAATATTTAGATTTTTGAACAATTATAATATGAAGAATACACTTAGAGCGATATGAGCTAAGAAATTTTGTGTACCTAACATTGGTTTGAATCTCACTAATAAGTTTCATGTTACTTGGAAAATAATAATAGTCAGGAACAAAGCGGGACTTTTGGAAGATTAGTAAGAAGTTTCCAAGAGTATCACTAGCCAAACATCATCGAGGTAAATTTAAAGGACGACTCTAATCAATGAGGGGTATGCCTAAGGTAGGATAATTTGAGGAAAAATTCTATAAATTAGATATCAAGTTGCATAATGAATTTTATTAAAGGAGTGTCCAAGAGTAAATTTAGTAGTGTAAATAAAGTATTTAACGAAGGTTAGGTTTTCATTATTATTTCATGCATGCTCAAAGTTTCCATCTCTTATAGGGAAAGGAAATGAATATACATGTGTATTAGGAATTACTAACAATTGAATTTGATCTTATTGATTTTTTTTGAGCAAGTATTTATTATATTTCTAACCCAACATGTATTGAAAAAAAAAATGCATGTGAGAGTAATGCCAAGGGTAAAAAGGGGGAACAATCTTGACCCAAGTAAATATTTATCTTTAGAAGTTTTGATTTTTGACCCTATGACCTAGGAGATAATTAGGGTATTGTCTAAGTTGTAATTGAGTGGAGGGTTTTAATGATTAGTGGCTTAGTGTAAGATCTATTGGGGTTTTCAAATCCTTAGTTAGGTCTTGAATTTCGAATTGGCCTTTAAAGTTGTCTTTTTAGGGTGTTGTATGGTCAATTTCTTTGATATTAGTGCAAAAATAGACCCCTAAGGCCTATACCTATGGAAAGGGGATCTTTTGGACATGTGACTTTGTCCTTGGGACATGTTTTGACCCTTCAAAAGCTCACCTGAAAGGGTGTGACGAATTTGAGTCCTTGGGAGTTGGGAGAAGTGACTTGTCACTTCCCCACCACACTCCCCAAAGTTCATTAATGAACTTGGAAGAGCATCAAATCTCTCACATGTGTGAAGCCACCTTGTTAGGGTTGTTGGGTAGAGTGTCATAGTACATTCCCCACCTCCCCAAAAGTCTCACACATGTGTGAGAACTTGTGGGGATGTGTGTTGAAAGGGCATATGAGAGAGTAACAAGTGTCTCTCTCTCATTCAAGTGAATTCAAGTTGAATGCCTATATACTTGGATGAAAGAGAGGAAAGGGATGTTACCCACTTCTCCTTTTGGAGAACTCTTGTTGAGATGGAAGTAAGGATGAGAAGAGGAGAGGAGTGGTCCCTCTGAGGGGTAGTAATGAAGATAGCTTGTCTTGGAGAGGAAAGGAGGAGGAAGGAATGCAATTCCCTCAGCTAAGTAAACAGATAAGTTTTACTCTACTTTCATTCTCCTTTGTTTGCTTGTTGTAAGAAGTTGACATGTTGCATATGGATCATGGTTGAAAAATAGTAAGTGGGGAAGCTATATGAATGTAACTGGATGCTATGTTATTCTCTTTTTTTTTCTTTTTTTTTTGTAAAATTTGAAAAGGCTTCATTCATCTTTTTGGAGCTAAAAGAAAGCCTTGCTCGGGGGTATGGCTAGAGCCCACGAGGCTCCATGACGCCATTATGGTAGGGTGGAGAGCAAGCCCTACTCAAATGTGTTCCTTCCATTGTATTTGTAAATTTTTTTCATAATATGGAAAACTAGTGTTTTTTTTATGTAACATTGAAGAGAATGGAAAAAGGGAAAAGTTTATTCCTGGGCATGTGGACTGTTAGATTTTCCATTATTATTGTAGTAGAGAAAGTCTTATGTGTTAGCATGGTGTTCATTTTCTTCTCAAATATTACTCTAATATCAGTGGTTTAGTGTTTGGTTGGAATGGAGAAAAGTGGGATTGTGCAGATCTAGTTCCTTCTTACTGTGTATTACTGTTGTATTTTACTCAAACTAATATTTGGAAGAAATTGAAGTTATGTGCCAAACGAATCCTTAAAACTAGGACTAAAGTAAAAATAATATCCATGGCTCTAAATGTGACCCATCCAATGATAGTTGTTCAATTCATAAAAGGTTGTGTATCTTCAAAAGTACTCACATTTATGATATGTGCTAGTGTGTGCTTGTGGAAATGTGTTTGTACGTTCTTGTGCCTTCCTCGTCTTGAGACTGTTCCTTATGTAAACATTAGGAATTACAAACTTGAGTAAAGCTGAGGCCACATTCCTCCGTGAGAACTTAATTTCACACTAAAATCTATCCACATCATAGCTGTAGATTTACTCGTGTGGATTCATTTTAACATATTGCAGATGAAGTACTATTATCTAGGATGAAAATGGAGAATAGTTGCCTAGTTCGAAAAGAATGTGGATCATCGCATACTTTCAGTTTTCTCATTATAATAAAAATGAACATAACGGGGTTATACCTTTGTTATTAATCTTAATGTATCTCTATTCTCTACAAGTGCAATAAAAGGTAAGACATGCAACCATGTATAGCACTAATTATTGAGATGTATGAATGCACTCCTGTTTAGATGTAATATTTTCTGTTGTTTCAATACTGCCATCTCTAAACATATATAAAGAAAGAGAATTTTAATAAAACAAACCCAGATTTTAAATGACTAAATGCATCGAGCCTTGGGATGGAAAATGCAGTGGAGTGTTTGGGTTGCACACAGTCATTCCCCCTCCATACTGTCGCCAGCTAAATCTGCACAACTTAATAAATTGGGAGAGAAGTTCGCACCAATCTATGGAGGAAACAAAAAAGAGAAAGCATTAAGTATATCTTTAAGACTCAAATTTGTAGTCTACTCTCGCCCTATCACCATAGTAGCAATTGGTATTGCCCTGTCAATTATAAAAAAAAAATATAAGAGTAATGCAATTGCATTCATAGCACCCTGTCACGCCTAACTCAACAAATCAATCCTTCTCTGTTAGTGACCTTTTGGACTGTGTGAAGCTATAAAAAAAAAAAAAAGGAGATAATAGATAGGAACAGTAGATGCGCATTGTGTGACCCCTTTTATTGGGACGCAATCCAATTCCTGAAACTTCCGCCCTCACCATTGTTGTACTGATATTTGATTCAACTTCGGTACACCGCAAAAAAATAAAATGAAAACAAAAAAATTCATTGATATACTGAAATCTTGAAAGCTCTAAATCGTTGTACCCTATCTTCAGTGCAAAGCAGTGTGGTTTCTAGAATGTCACTCCAACTTACTGCTGCACTGACCATGCCGTGGGAGATAACCAGTTGAGCAATCAGTATCGAAAAACCATCTAATTGCAACCACTCTTTTCGTTGCTAGTAATAAATATTGTGGACAAATGAAGCTTATCATATTGACAAGATGATGGTCGCATTAACTGGTGAGCAAAGGCTGAAGCCTATCATCCTATTTTTGAATCGAGCAGGTAAGAAAGTGGAAGTATTCGATGTCCTTACGTCTTTTCACACTAAAGCCTAGGGTTGGTGTGTCGTATTTAGGGTGCAACAGTCGAGGATGAGGCTGTGATCTCTCCAATGTGATTAAATTAATCCGTGACCAGGTGAGGGTTGATGGAAGCCATTAAGACAAGCAAAAGAGTTGCGTATCACAGTAGGTAAAGCATAAAGGAACACATATATGAGATTACTGGGGATTACAACTATCATTTTCAGAGCATAAGGTAGTTTTGGAAAACAAATATTATCTTTACATTTTTTTTATCAACGTACAATTGTTAGTGCCCAACTGCTCTGTTAATTCGATCACAGTTCATAAATATATGTAGCCCCGATTCATTATTCTTGTCATAGATGATTTGGTGGCTAACTCACTCTAAACCCAAGCCTCCGTAAATTCTTCTGTTGTTTACTATGCTTGCAGTTTAAAAATGAGATAAGACATAATAATAAAAAAATAAAAAAATAAAAGCTTTACGTATCAAAATATACCCCTCAATATATAGTAAAGAGTTCTTAAGCCTTAAGGAAAGAAAGGTAATCGTGGGATTCTTAAAAGACTTAAGACTTCTATTTATGATATTCTTAAATTATATATATATGTATATAGCTTTTTTTTTTTGAGTATATTTATAATGCATTTTAGTTATTTTCATATTGATATATGTTCTATTTATTTAAATTTTGTTTAAGTGTCAATTTTTTTTTTAAAAGGTATAAATTGAGATAATTTAAGGGTATTATAGATAAAATTATAATTCATCAATAAAATTTATTCAAGTTAAATAAATTAGATTTGAGATTCACATTGGAACTACTTTTGTTTTAATGTTAATAAGCACATTTAACTTATTATTTCAGCGTCAATATAATGATAATATCATTAAGGTTAGTAACAATGATATCATCACTCAAGTGATATTTAATCTCACAATGGAAAAATAATACTTACATTTCAATGTAGAGCATGCCATCAGGGTGAGGTTGATACCGTTAATCCATCGCAATTATTCGAAAGGCATCATAAACAGTCAAATTGCATTAGTAGTCTTTATGAATTCGTATCTAGCTCGGACTCTAATCTCATCAATAATATCATTATCTTGTGGATAGTTTTAAGCTCTAAAAATAATAAGGATATTGATATTAATATTACCGTTATTAAAGTAAATAATTATACTAATGAATAAAATAGTATGGGAAATTTAATTATAATGTTATAAATAACAATAAATGATAATATATTTTTTAAGAGAATCAATCTTGTATCTAGTGTGAATATTAGGGTCAATTTTTATAACCATTTGGATCCCTTCACTAACTTGTTCGTATGGCGGTATTATTTCAAAGTCATGCCTTTAATAGGTGGTTTTGTGTTTCCCTTAGTTGAGGGTAAATTTTGGTTCAATCAAAACAATAACATGTTAGAGATAATATAGTTGTTTTTTTTTTTACCTTGTGTGTAAATGTTTGGCATTGCATTTAACTAGTGTGTTGCAAAAATAAAATAAAATAAAAAAAATTAAAAAAGTAAAATTATGTGGGTTTTCTTGACTAAAATTTAGGGCATGACACTTGGCATCAGAGCCCTAGGTTGCAACTCTAGGGAACTCTGGGAACAATTTGGGCATTAAGAGTTGTGTGTGTGTGGATAAATGTGCAAACCTCCTTGTGGTAGCTAGAATAAAATATTGTAATGAAAATACTAGATGACTTACCTTGTATAGAAAAAGGAGGATATAGAAGTTAATATCCAACCTAGTTAGAGTTGTGATGCACCTAATGGTCAAAGATTGAATGAAATCCATGGTTGAAACAAATGTTTTATTGAAAGCATTTGATCTTTAAGAATTAATCAGACAAAATAGGTTTTCTTGATTTAAGTAAAGAAGGTGGAGGACTTAGTCTAGCTAACAAGGGTTACGACGTTAATCTAGTCTTTTGGCATTAAACTTATTAAAACTTAAAAAGGTAAAATTGAGTTCTGAAACATAGTGTTTTTTTTTAAAGTGCAAAAACAGTGTTATAAGACATCATAATGTGTATTAATAAAGAAACATTATTTTGTTGGCTTCCTTAGTCAATAATTATAAAATACAATAGTAATGCTACTTCTTGAAGTTATGGTTGTTGTGGGAGCAACATATTTTCTTACATGAACCTTAGTACAAATAAAGAATGGAAGTTATACTTTTGAAGATTTATCACTAGGTAAAGGAAGGAACTATATGAACCTCTAAAAGGGATTAATGTGTTAAAGGTTGTGATCAAATAAGATTAGATCTCTAAACCCTTTAATTAATTAAATCAAATTGACAACAAGAATGGAATAATAGAAAACCCTTGAACTATGTATTATGAGGAATTTGACCAATCATATAGTTAGATATAAACTCTTAACAAAGGTTAAAACTAAACCTTTGGGGTATAGGCTATTTAAAAAAAAAAAAATTAAAAAAATAAGGACTTGTTTACAGATTGGTATTAATACACGCATGAACTAAGAATCTTTTACACCTTGACCATGAAATTTCTAGGCCCTATTCTATTACCCAAAGATCTTGATTTACATATAAGTGTATAAGGGTTAATCTCGCAAAGCAACAAACAATTCACTTTATGGTTGGTAATAAAAATTTCATGTATGATGGAATCGACTAAGGATAAAAGCCTTGCAATGCATAGTAAATCCAATTTTTAAAGTGGTCAAAATCATAATTTAGCTTGAATTAAATGGTTAAACTTTAAGTTTTTCCTAACACTTTTGTAAGTAAACAAAGACCTAGTGAATTTAATAGAAATACGACTAATAAACCTTAGAGTTGTTTTACCAATAGACTAAAATAGCAAATGATAGAACATGACTCAAGTCATAGGTGAGAATGTATAGAAAGTTGAAACTAAGTTAAAATTGGTGAAAATTGAATTAGATATTGTATAAATAACTTACTTCTAGAAAATTAAAACATACCTTTGTGATGAGACCATATCAAAACGTGAACTTGATGTTAAAACTTTATCCATAATGCATGCTATTACTACTTTCCTTATAAATGAGCTAATAAATAAAGTCTTGTTGGAGCCAAAATAAGAAATTATTGTATGTCTAATATGAAGTAATAACATATTCAATTAGGTGTTGACCTTTAAGGTGGTGTATATGTCACAAGAGTTGAAGAATCAATTGTTTGAATTTATAAATTGGGTGAGGAATTATGTAAAATTTTTAGTGAATCAAATGATTGAGAAACTAAATGGTATCATCAAGGACATGAAAATTTCCATGAAAGACTCCCAACTGATGTTGTGAATTTCTAGATACCAATGACTAGTACTCTTGAGAAAAATATGTGTGTGTGTGTGAAAGAGAAACACGCTGGAGAAAACTTAGAGGTAGGAATTGTTACTCATTGTATGTATTTGTACCTTAAGAAGTTAGAAATAATTGTGGTTACAAAAACAAATTATGATTATAACATGTGATTAAATGAGTCAACCTTAGGCAGTGAAATACAATATTTGTTTAAAAATATATATAGATTAATGAGTTGTGAAAATCATTATTCTATGATTTCTCATGTGTTTTATGAATTGAGTGTGCTTTCTTCTCTTGTATTATAATGTTTCAAAAGAAAATGATTGATTAACTTCTTTATTGAGTAGAAAACATTCTTTATCATGTTGCAAAATATATATAATGGAATTACCATATGGATATGTTAGTGAACATGTAACAAACATAGTTGAATGAAAGAGGAAGGACAATATGGATTCAAATATAGAAAACCAATATTGATCATATATGTGATGTTGGACAATGGATTAGTAAGATAAAAGTATGATATACCATGTATTGTTAAACCTAAGAAAATGGAGTACTACCTAGGCTATAGTTGTGCATCGTCTAGTGATTTCCTTTACATATGCAAAGTGAGTAGAGATTTACAAAATTGAGAAGAAAAGTGAATTTCACCTAAGGAAAATGGAGTGTATTTAAGTACATTGATTTTTCTATGTTATATGAAAAATTTCATATAGTGTATTGTGTTATGTCATGTGATGTGAGACTAGTAAATGTGTTGTGCCCCAAGTATGAGATACAGGGTATCCGACTTGGGATAAGGGTGGTGGACGTCTAGTACGATCCCCTATGTGTACCCTTTGTGATGGTCCATTGTGTAAGTTAGCTAGTTAAGAAATGATGTAAACATGATATGTGTGGACGTGTGTTTATTAAATGCAATGTGATGTATTCCTTTGTGTTAGTCTTGTTTGTATGTTAAATGTGTACCCCTAGCGTTTGGTTCCCCCCTAATGGGAGTGTGATGCCAGCTAGTGTAAATAGGGGTTGAGAGGCACATGGTCTACCATCAGGAGATTACGAGCTCAGGGTGTTGTCCCTAATCCTGATAAAGGATCTATGTCAAGTCATTGTAATCTTCCCATGGACATTGACCGTGGCCTACTCCCCCACATATGAGAGCCACACTTGTTGGTTCATAGTGCAAACCTATTCCTTGATGTTTATAACCCATGGGTAAAGGATGGAATAACATGGACTACCAGTGATTCATACTTATGTGGTCAGGGACCACCAGTGCTTCATGTTTATGTGGTCAGGGACCACCAGTGATGTATATTAATGTGGTCGGGGACCACCCGTTATTCATATTTATGTGGTCAGGGACCACCAGTTATTGCATGCTATAATACTTATGATGTGGTTAGAGAACCACCATTCCCCTCCTCCCCTTAGGTGGCTTATCAAGTCACGTGGTGCTTGTAATGTGCAAATTTTATTGTTGAAATATGAATTATTTGTAATTCTTGATTGATGTATTATTTTATTATGCGCCAGCAATGTGTAATTTTACATTTATGTACTTGGGCTATTTAGCCATTTGGAAGTTGTTATATAGTCTGATTTGCCTCAAGGACTTGTTTAATTTTTCCTTTGAATTATGATTGGAAAGTTGCAATGTAGCTACAATTTATCTTTATTTTGTTTCTCTTGAATTTATAAGTTCCCTCATGGGAGTTTTATTGAAACTTTGGTTTATGATCTTGTGTTATTCAGTTTGAGGCTTTCTCCTTGGTTGTGAATTTGCTGGCATGTGTGGTGTAATGTGGAATTTGTAAACTGCCATATCCCAGGGGGTTCCCTGGCAGGTCGTATAGGGGAGTGGATGTGTTGGGAAATTATTTTGAAAGGGGTTGTGAATGGGACCGGTATGGGACGGTCATTAATCCATTCTTCCCTCATTCTATGATTATTTTTATCTATATGGAGTCCTCAGAGAAGGGCCTCGAGTGGTATCCAAGAATATCCATCCTTATAAACCCCATTGTGTGAGCCTTGTGTTGTAAATTGTGTGGTTGTATGAGGATAGGCGCACCTAATTTGGGAAGAGCATCCTTTGTATGAGGATAGGCGCACCCGATTGGGAAGAGCATCCTTGCTATTGTTGTGTGTACATGTGAAAATTGCAAGTAAATGTGATGTGTCGTACCTGTGAACTATGTGACAAAGATAGCAACAAATGATTCAAATTTAATATTCCTTGAGACATAAATTGATATTGCAACAAAAATAGTTTCTAACATCATGAGTGATGTTTATAATGCAAAAGGGAACCTTGAAGGGTATCCAAGGATGATAATGTGTTTGGATAAATGTTGGTCTATTTTTTATCAAGAATGTTAACAGCATGGATGACTACTAGTATTTGTTATATTGTGAGTATATCGAATAAATGTTTTATGATAAAAAAAATTATGTTCTAAGTATTTAGGTGATTGGATTATGGAAGTGGTGTCTCTACACATGTAATGATGAATTAATGTTTTGTACCTTTATGGAAAGATAATTAGTATATTTAACTTGTCATGTGTGTTTCCATACTGGGAATTACGATTCCAAACCTTAACGACTTCCAGGAGGAAGTCCAATCTAAGGGGAGGGAGATGTGAGGCCCAACACCGTCTATAAATTATGTGACATCTTAATACATTCAATTATGCTAGTTTGGTGGATAAATAGATGAATTTACCCAATCCCATGTTTAATATTTTGATTTTCTTATGAACTAGTTTAAATGATTAATGTGATAAATTCTCTTAAGTAAATGAAAATGGGAAAACTATTAAGAATGAATGTGAGCAGATAATATTTAGATTTTTGAACAATTATAATATGAAGAATACACTTAGAGCGATATGAGCTAAGAAATTTTGTGTACCTAACATTGGTTTGAATCTCACTAATAAGTTTCATGTTACTTGGAAAATAATAATAGTCAGGAACAAAGCGGGACTTTTGGAAGATTAGTAAGAAGTTTCCAAGAGTATCACTAGCCAAACATCATCGAGGTAAATTTAAAGGATGACTCTAATCAATGAGGGGTATGCCTAAGGTAGGATAATTTGAGGAAAAATTCTATAAATTAGATATCAAGTTGCATAATGAATTTTATTAAAGGAGTGTCCAAGAGTAAATTTAGTAGTGTAAATAAAGTATTTAACGAAGGTTAGGTTTTCATTATTATTTCATGCATGCTCAAAGTTTCCATCTCTTATAGGGAAAGGAAATGAATATACATGTGTATTAGGAATTACTAACAATTGAATTTGATCTTATTGATTTTTTTTGAGCAAGTATTTATTATATTTCTAACCCAACATGTATTGAAAAAAAAAAAAACATGTGAGAGTAATGCCAAGGGTAAAAAGGGGGAACAATCTTGACCCAAGTAAATATTTATCTTTAGAAGTTTTGATTTTTGACCCTATGACCTAGGAGATAATTAGGGTATTGTCTAAGTTGTAATTGAGTGGAGGGTTTTAATGATTAGTGGCTTAGTGTAAGATCTATTGGGGTTTTCAAATCCTTAGTTAGGTCTTGAATTTCGAATTGGCCTTTAAAGTTGTCTTTTTAGGGTGTTGTATGGTCAATTTCTTTGATATTAGTGCAAAAATAGACCCCTAAGGCCTATACCTATGAAAAGGGGATCTTTTGGACATGTGACTTTGTCCTTGGGACATGTTTTGACCCTTCAAAAGCTCACCTGAAAGGGTGTGACGAATTTGAGTCCTTGGGAGTTGGGAGAAGTGACTTGTCACTTCCCCACCACACTCCCCAAAGTTCATTAATGAACTTGGAAGAGCATCAAAGCTCTCACATGTGTGAAGCCACCTTGTTAGGGTTGTTGGGTAGAGTGTCATAGTACATTCTTCACCTCCCCAAAAGTCTCACACATGTGTGAGAACTTGTGGGGATGTGTGTTGAAAGGGCATATGAGAGAGTGACAAGTGTCTCTCTCTCATTCAAGTGAATTCAAGTTGAATGCCTATATACTTGGATGAAAGAGAGGAAAGGGATGTTACCCACTTCTCCTTTTGGAGAACTCTTGCTAAGATGGAAGTAAGGATGAGAAGAGGAGAGGAGTGGTCCCTCTGAGGGGTAGTAATGAAGATAGATTGTCTTGGAGAGGAAAGGAGGAGGAAGGAATGCAATTCCCTCAACTAAGTAAACAAATAAGTTTTACTCTACTTTCATTCTCCTTTGTTTGCTTGTTGTAAGAAGTTGACATGTTGCATATGGATCATGGTTGAAAAATAGTAAGTGGGGAAGCTATATGAATGTAACTGGATGCTATGTTATTCTCTTTTTTTTTCTTTTTTTTTTGTAAAATTTGAAAAGGCTTCATTCATCTTTTTGGAGCTAAAAGAAAGCCTTGCTCGGGGGTATGGCTAGAGCCCACGAGGCTCCATGACGCCATTATGGTAGGGTGGAGAGCAAGCCCTACTCAAATGTGTTCCTTCCATTGTATTTGTAAATTTTTTTCATAATATGGAAAACTAGTGTTTTTTTTATGTAACATTGAAGAGAATGGAAAAAGGGAAAAATTAATTCTTGGGCATGTGGACTGTTAGATTTTCCATTATTATTGTAGTAGAGAAAGTCTTATGTGTTAGCATGGTGTTCATTGTCTTCTCAAATATTACTCTAATATCAGTGGTTTAATGTTTGGTTGGAATGGAGAAAAGTGGGATTGTGCAGATCTAGTTCCTTCTTACTGTGTATTATTGTTGTATTTTACTCAAACTAATATTTGGAAGAAATTGAAGTTATGTGCCAAACGAATCCTTAAAACTAGGACTAAAGTAAAAATAATATCCATGGCTCTAAATGTGACCCATCCAATGATAGTTGTTCAATTCATAAAAGGTTGTGTATCTTCAAAAGTTCTCACATTTATGATATGTGCTAGTGTGTGCTTGTGGAAATGTGTTTGCACGTTCTTGTGCCTTCCCCGTATTGAGACTGTTCCTTATGTAAACGTTAGGAATTACAAACTTGAGTAAAGCTGAGGCCATATTCCTCCATGAGAACTTAATTTCACACTAAAATCTATCCACATCACAGCTGTAGATTTACTCGTGTGGATTCATTTTAACATATTGCAGATGAAGTACTGTTATCTAGGATGAAAATGGAGAATAGTTGCCTAGTTCGAAAAGAATGTGGATCATCGCATACTTTCAGTTTTCTCATTATAATAAAAATGAACATAACAGGGTTATACCTTTGTTATTAATCTTAATGTATCTCTATTCTCTGCAAGTGCAATAAAAGGTAAGACATGCAACCACGTATAGCACTAATTATTGAAATGTATGAATGCACTCCTGTTCAGATAAAATATTTTCTGTTGTTTCAATACTGCCATCTCTAAACATATATAAAGAAAGAGAATTTTAATAAAAAAAACCCAGATTTTAAATGACTAAATGCATCGAGCCTTGGGATGGAAAATGCAGTGGAGTGTTTGGGTTGCACATAGTCGTTCCCCCTCCATACTGTCGCCAGCTAAATCTGCACAACTTAATAAATTGGGAGAGAAGTTCGCACCAGTCTATGGAGGAAAGAAAAAAGAGAAAGCATTAAGTATATCTTTAAGACTCGAATTTGTAGTCTACTCTCGCCCTATCACCATAGTAGCGATTGGTATTGCCCTGTCAATTATTAAAAAAAAATATAAGAGTAATGCAATTGCATTCATAGCACCCTGTCACGCCTAACTCAACAAATCAATCCTTCTCTGTTAGTGACCTTTTGGACTGTGTGAAGCTATAAACAAAAAAAAAAAGAAAAAAAGGAGATAATATATAGGAACAGTAGATGCGCATTGTGTGACCCCTTTTATTGGGATGCAATCCATTTCCTGAAACTACCACCCTCACCATTGTTGTACTGATATTTGATTCAACTTCGGTACACCGCAAAAAAATAAAATGAAAACAAAAGAATTCATTGATATACTAAAATCTTGAAAGCTCTAAATCGTCGTACCCTATCTTTAGTGCAAAGCGGTGTGGTTTCTAGAATGTCACTCCAACTTACTGCTGCACTGACCATGCCATGGGAGATAACCAGTTGAGCAATCAGTATCGAACAACCACCTAATTGCAACCACTCTTTTCATTGCTAGTAATAAATATTGTGGACAGACGAAGCTTATCATATTGACAAGATGATGGTTGCATTAACTGGTGAGCAAAGGCTGAAGCCTATCATCCTATTTTTGAATTGAGCAGGTAAGAAAGTGGAAGTATTCGACGTCCTTATGTCTTTTCACACTAAAGCCTAGGGTTGGCGTGTCGTATTTAGGGTGCAACAGTTGAGGATGAGGTTGTGATCTCTCCAATGTGATTAAATTAATCCGTGACCAGGTGAGGGTTGATGGAAGCCATTAAGACAAGCAGAAGAGTTGCGTATCATAGCAGGTAAAGCATAAAGGAACACGTATATGAGATTACTGGGGATTACAACTATCATTGTCAGAGCATAAGGTAGTTTTGGAAAACAAATATTATCTTTACGTTTTTTTTATCAATGTACAATTGTTAGTGCCCAACTGCTCTGTTAATTCGATCACAGTTCATAAATATATGTAGCCCCGATTCATTATTCTTGTCATAGATGATTTGGTGGCTAACTCACTCTAAACCAAAGCCTCTGTAAATTCTTCTGTTGTTTACTATGCTTGCAGTTTAAAAATGAGATAAGACATAATAATAAAAAAATAAAAAAATAAAAGCTTTACGTATCAAAATATACCCCTCAATATATAGTAAAGAGTTCTTAAGCCTTAAGGAAAGAAAGGTAATCGTGGGATTCTTAAAAGACTTAAGACTTCTATTTACGATTTTCTTAAATTATATATATATGTATATAGCTTTTTTCTTTTGAGTATATTTATAATGCATTTTAGTTATTTTCATATTGATATATGTTCTATTTATTTAAATTTTGTTTGTCAATTTTTTTTTTTAAAAGGTATAAATTGAGATAATTTAAGGGTATTATAGATAAAATTATCATTCATCAATAAAATTTATTCAAGTTAAATAAATTAGATTTGAGATTCACATTGGAACTACTTTTGTTTTAATGTTAATAAGCACATTTAACTTATTATTTCAGCGTCAATATAATGATAATATCATTAAGGTTAGTAACAATGATATCATCACTCAAGTGATATTTAATCTCACAATGGAAAAATAATACTTACATTTCAATGTAGAGCATGCCATTAGGGTGAGGTTGATACCGTTAATCCATCGCAATTATTCAAAAGGCATCATAAACAGTCAAATTGCATTAGTAGTCTTTATGCATTCGTATCTAGCTCGGACTCTAATCTCATCAATAATATCATTATCTTGTGGATAGTTTTAAGCTCTAAAAATAATAAGGATATTGATATTAATATTACCGTTATTAAAGTAAATAATTATACTAATGAATAAAATAGTATGGGAAATTTAATTATAATGTTATAAATAACAATAAATGATAATATATTTTTTAAGAGAATCAATCTTGTATCTAGTGTGAATATTAGGGTCAATTTTTATAACCATTTGGATCCCTTCACTAACTTGTTCGTATGGCGGTATTATTTCAAAGTCATGCCTTTAATAGGTGGTTTTGTGTTTCCCTTAGTTGAGGGTAAATTTTGGTTCAATCAAAACAATAACATGTTAGAGATAATATAGTTGTTTTTTTTTTTTACCTTGTGTGTAAATGTTTGGCATTGCATTTAACTAGTGTGTTGCAAAAATAAAATAAAATAAAAAAATTAAAAAAAAAAAGTTATGTGGGTTTTCTTGACTAAAATTTAGGGCATGACACTATCCAGCGCTTAACTCCCTCATAGAATCTTATTATAGACCTAACTACATCTACTATAGGCCATTCCATCGAGCCACAGTTAGAACAATGGATGGAATGGCTAAAATTGCATGATTAGGGCCACAAACCCTTATTTTATGAACACAAACCAGTAGGTGGTAAAGTTGCTCTTAGAAGCTTAAAACTTGATGAATCTTCACAAGAAAAGAGTCAAAAAAATATTGATTCAGTCCTCCACAATATAAAGTTGACCCCTGAACAAATAGAGGCTTTACGACTTTGTATTCTAATTGTAAAGTGTTGATTTTTAAGAAAAAATACAAAAAATTTAGAGTAAAGACCAAATTTGTGCTAACAAGAATCAATATTATTTAAACCCCCCTCTTACAAATGAATAACCAGAATTTTTAACATGTTTCCTACCTTATTACATCAGTTACAAGCATAGATTCAAATGGAGGAGCATTTATTCTCCTTTTACATGCAAAATTGCCAAGTTGCACACTGTTTTTAGCTACTTTTCAAAACTGACAAAATGAACCCATTAGCAACCTTGAATGGTCTAAAAATTACCTTATTGAACCAACATGCACTCCACTAAACCACTAAAATGAAATTACAACAATTTAACAACCATGACAAATGTTAGAAATTCCTAAAATAGTGCATTTTGCAACTTTTGGTAATTTGGAATTTTACATCTTTTTGCAACTTTTGACTCTTTTACTCAATCGACTCAAAAATAAACCTATTCTATAGTAAATTGTCCTATTAGACCTTATTTAGTGAAAATAGACTATATCTAAAACAAAAAACTCTAACATCACTACTTGTCATATTGACCTATATTTGAAGCCTTCATCTGCTTGGGTGCACTTGCACCATTCAACCCCACTGAAAAGAACTCATGTCACATGAGTTATGTTTTTCCTCTATTCCTCCAAGCTTTAAACATGATCTTTGACCTGCATATGCCATCCTTTGGTTCATATACAGTGATCTTGCAACCTTCCTTGCTTCCTTGATCTTGCTTGCATTTGAATAAGTGTCCAACTTTGCAATCAGACCTACCAGTTGTCTTCTACCAGCCCCTTGTTCAAAACATGATTGTATTTCTTCATCTATACCTGTAAACAAACACTTGTTAGTATTTATTTGAATTGACCTCCCTTTCACTTCAGCTTCATGCTTGCATCTTCCCTCTATTCTTTGTCCATTCTATCCTTTTACCACAACCATCATTCCTATTTTCTTGACAGCCTTTTGTACCATCATGTTGTCCTTAGAACCTATTGTACTTACCATACCTATAGACATCCCTTGTCCTTTCACCTTATTCTCAACCAACGGGCACACCATTGTACCTACCAAGACATTATCATTCCAATTTACTGTCAAGTCCTTCTTCAAACTTAGATCAACCTTTTCACCTACTGTCCCAGCATTCTCTAACCTTGAACTGATTATAATACCCACCTTTTTGTCTTCTCTCAGAACCTCTACAAGTTCTTTTTTTCCACACATGATCACCTTAGACTTACCTTTATCATCTTCCACAAGTGGAGTCAAAACAAATTTACATCCATCCTTCTCTATAGTGTATGTGTTTTCTCTCCCATCATGCAATGCACACCTGTCATACTGCTAGGGCCTACCTAGGAGTAAGTGGCAACAATCCATGGGAAAGATATCACAAACTACCTTATCTCTATAACCCCCAATTTGAAATTCAACAACTTCTTGTTCATTGATCAAAAGAGACTACCCATCACTCAACCAAGACACCTTGTATGGCAACCCATGAGGTACCTTTTACAAATTAAATTTACTCACCATCTCACTTGACACCATATTCTTAGTAGAGCCAGAATCAATAACAATTTTCCATACCTTGTTTTTTCACTTACATGTGGTTTTGAAAAGACTCTTCCTTTACAATGGCTCCATCTCCTTTACTGCCTTCAATACAGTCTTCCTCATCATCAACATTTCACCTGTCTCAGGGGTAGCATGTAAACTTGCTGAATTTGTACTCTCACACTCCTCTTCTTGAATTATTTGTTCCCTCCTTTCAATCCTCTTTTCTCCACTTTATGAACTACCAAAATTTTTAGGAAATTTCCAAGAAGGGTGACCATATTCATTACAATTATAACATCTCCCTAAAAAAACATTAGAACTTCTACCACCACTAAACTTTCCTCTACCCCTAAAACCTCATCTTGTATCAACACCTTGCTCCTTACCTTTATTTGCTTATTTTTCATCATTTAGCTTCTTTGATGTAGGGATTGATACTCTCCCTCTTGTACTCGTACCTCTTCCTCTAATAGATTTCTCTTGTCTTCTTTTGATATTTTCCTCCACCCTGATTGCCAATTGAAAAAATTCTTCCATAGTCTTTGGGTTAGCAACAATAAGTTCATCTTGAATATTGAATCTGATACCACCTAGATATCTAGCCACTTTTTCAACTTCATCCTCATTTCTCCCTGACCTTATACTTAGTTTGTAAAATTCATCTATATATGTCTTGACATCTAGATCCTTTTGTTTCAAACCTTGCAATCTTTTATACAATTGAACTTCATAATCCCTTGGAAGAAACTTACCTTTCAGTTTTTGTACCATCTTGTCCCAAGAAACTATCCTTGATTTTCCTTGTTTTCTCCTTTCTACTTGCTCGTAGTCCCACCCTAAAAGAGCATGACCTTTGAGTTTTTTTTTTTCCACCTTCACCTTTTGTTCATCTAAAATGTCTTCACTTTCAAAATGGTTTTCCATGGATACAATCCAGTCAAGAAACTCTTCTTCATTTAGATTTCCACCATACATAGGAAGATCAACCTTTACCTTCATTGAATCACCTTTAAATACTTTAAGCAATTTTTCCATCCTCTTATCTTCAGGGTCTAACTCCTCATCCACATCCTCATATTCTTCATCTTCCTCCTTTGTTTCACTTTCACCATTCTCATCTCCTATTTTCTATATCTCCAAGGCAACAAGCCTTTCCAAAACTTCATTGTGTGACTCCAAAAGCTTTGCATGTTTCTCCTTCAGTTCCTGCAACTCTCTAGTAGCACCAACACCCTTTAGAGGCATCCTTACAAACTTGTCTTTTCACCCGTAAAATTTAACCAAATTACCTACAAAAGATCTAGTAACTGAGCTCTTATACCAATTGGTACAAGAGATATATGGTCCTTCAACAATAGAAACACAACTCAAATGAATTCAAACACCAATTTGTTTCACAAACCCAAACTTGGGTTCTTCTTTACTGGACTGGTTACTCCTAGTACGTCTACAAACCTATTTACTCAACTTTTCTCACCTATAACCCACTCAATCAACCAAATCTTGAAACTTTCAGATACCCTCATGGCCCAACACTAACATTCTTGAAAACTTCCATAGTTTCTTTTGAAATAAATGCTTCAAACTAGCACTCTATCGTTGTCCTATATCCCAAAATAGGCCCATTTTACAAAGAGACCCTCCTTTAAACTTGTCCTAAACTCCAAATATCAGTGGGAAAGCACTAAAAAGCCTAAAAAGCCACTAAATCCACCACCTTTGAGCATATATTACCTCACTAACAACCCAAAACTCAAAACCCTCCTTTTTAGCAACTTTCTTGGGGTTTTTATGAAAAAAAACGTTCCCAGCCTTTCCACTCACTACAAGTATTCAAACATACCTAATATAGCCTGAAAAGGCTTAATATAGCTTTAAATCGTGCTTCCCCCACGTTTCATAGACATTCCCCTACTAAAGCCATCAAATTTCACTCAAAAACCTTCATTTTTAGCATATTTGCAACACACAAACTCACTTGCAGAACCTATCCAAATCTTAACTCCTTCATAGACTCCTATTACATACTGAATACATATACTCTAGGCCATTCCATTGAGCCACAGTTAGAACAATAGATGGAATGGCCAAAATTGCATGATTAGGGCCTCAAACCCTTATTTTCTGAACATAGACCAGTAGGTGGTAAAGTTGCTCTCAGAAGCTTAAAACTTGATGAATCTTCACAAGAAAAGAGTCAAAACAATCTTGATTCAGTTCTCCACAATATCAAGTCAACCCTTGAACAAATAGAGGCTGTACAGCTTTGTATTTTGACTGTAAAGTGCTGAATTTTAAGAAAAAATACATAAATTTTAGAGTAAACACCAAATTTGAGCTAACAAGAATCAATATTATTCAATCCCCTCTATTAAAAATGACTACCCAGCATTTTTAACATGTTTCCCACCTTATTTCATCTATTACAAGCATAGATTCGAATGGAGGAGCATTTATTCTCCTTTTACATGCAAAATTGCCAAGTTGCGCGCTATTTTTAACAACTTTTCAAAACTGATAAAATGGACCCACTAGCAACCTTGAATGGTATGAAAATGACCTTATTGCACCAACATGCAATCCACTAAACCACTAAAATTACATTACAACCATTTAACAACCTTGACATTAGAAATTCCTAAAATAGTGCATTTTGCAACTTTTGGTAATTTGGAATTTTACATCTTTCTGCAACTTTTGACTCTTTTACTCAATCGACTCAAAAATAAACCTATTATATAGTAAATGGTCTTATTAGACCTTATTTAGTGAAAATAGACCATATCTAAAACAAAAAGACTCTAGCATCACTACTTGTCATATTGACCTATATTTGAAGCCTTCATGTGCTTGGGTTCACCTACACCAAATATACTAGGCTTGCAAAGCAAATAGGAACACTATTTATTTTTCTCATACATGGATTGGTTCATAATTTGTATTTGTGGTTTTGATTGTGGTGATAAAACAAGATGTAATGATATTGGTCCTTTTGTCCATTTGAACTTACAAAGTAAAGTTCAAGATAAGAAAAATAAATAAAAAAGTACACAATTGCTTAGTATAATCTCACAGTAATATAAAATTAAATAGATTACATATATATGCTCAAATAAAATGTGTTTAACTAAAACTACTTTAATAATAAAAATAAACAATAATAATATCTATAATATGATGCCAAGTGAATGTGAAGAATCCTCTAAAAAATTTGACAAGGTCATATTAATTAACTAAACATGCACATCATATCATTTAACAACTGTAAATGAAGAAATCTATTAAGACTTTAAAAAATAATATTAACACACAATTTGAAGACGTTAAGCATTAAATTATTTTCAGATGGTTATATAGCATACATTCCTACACAAGAACTTGATTTATTATATTTCAATTGCTCAACACACCATTCCCTATCATACCTTTGTTGCATAAATTCATGTGGCAACCTTTCCTGAAAATCACTACGTTGTTAAAATAAAATAGCAAAAGTTTTCAGATACTAATACTGTATTTTAAATGGTCCATGCATGCTTCATTTCAACCAATGTTGAAATGTATTATATTTCAATACATTTTAATGTAGCAAATGATCAGTTTGAATGCCCTATCAGATTTCAAGAGCTTTGAAAAAACTTGAAATTTAAATTTGAACATATTTCCAATGCAGTACAACAAACTTCAGTGTCTTTTTAGTAATTTCTAATGCCACAAAAGACTCCAACATTTCATGGCAGATTCTAACATATCCTTTGGTAGATTGAAATGTTGGAATGTATGTTAAAACAATAAATCTACACTATTATTGAAAATAAATAAAATGGTCACTTTTTAAAATTAAAATCTTGTAATGGCTCTCTTTTTACTGAATTTTTATTTCTTTGTAATTCATTTTTATTGAGAGCTTTGATATCATCATTAGCACATTGAAATTTAAATTATAACTAATGTAAAAAAATACATTGAAGCTATATTTTTGTGAATATTGATTTATATTAATTTCAAAGTTTTTTATAAGGATTTATAATAAAATTATTGAATGAAAACTTTACATTCAATTGTTCCGGAGAACAATTAACATATCAATATTTATTAGCATTATTAACATTAAAAGGGGAGTCTCATAAATGAGATGCATGCCTTGTTTTATCATAGAAAAACTTATACTATATAATATACAATATTTGGACGACAAACCTAGCAAACTGATCTTATCTTGTAGAATACAAATACTCTCTCAATGTTACAAATAGAGAGATAATAATGTCATCCACATGAATTTCAACCATGGGATACTCCATGTTTTGTTGAGCCACAACATTCCCATTACAATTGAAAATCCAACTACATACCCTATTGCCATTCCCATATCCCACCATATATCATCCTCTGAATCTTCATTATTTTCTTCATGTACTTTTGGAGAATTAAGAAGGCTACTTAAACATGACACATTTATTTGTAGGCCACATAGGCCTGAATTGTTGGAGAAGTATGTAGAAGCAAATGTCATCATTTTTCCTCCTTGTGGCCTCATCCCTGATAGGTTATTATAGGACACATTAAAGTAACTCAAGGATGTGAGAAGTTGTAGCTCAGTAAGAATGGCCCCGGATAGATTATTTTTTGAAAGATCAAGTGATTCTAGTAGTGTCATCTCTCCAATAGATTTAGGAATTTCACCACTGAAATAGTTTCTTGAAATGTTGAGAATAATCAAACCTTTGAGGGATCCAATATTCCAAGGAATGTTACCTGATAAACTATTGCTAGAGAGATCAAGACATTTCACTAATCTCAAAATTTTCACAAACTCCATAACTTGTCCTTTATTGTAAATTTTTATTTCATCTATGTAGTATTTTGATTCAATTTGAGTATTAGAGTCATGTTCAAGGATTTCTGTGTTTTCTGATTGATTTTCCATTGTAGTTAACTTCATGAAGTCATTTGGAATAACCCTTGAAAATTTATTTTTTGATATATCCAAAATTTGAGGATTTTGCAGTTTCATTAATTGCAATGGAATTCTACCCTTGAAATGATTATTTTGTAATATCAAAATATGGAGATTTTGTAAGCTTTTAACCCAATTTGAAATGTTCCCTTGCAAAATATTGTTTCAAATATCAAGGATTTGCAGATTCCTACATTCTCTAAGTGATGATGGAATATGTCCTTCAAGTGCATAACAGAGAGAGCTCCAAGAAAGGTAGGAATCTTACCTTTAAATGAATTTCCTGAAAGATCCAACTGTTGAAGCCATGATAGATTTACAAAGAAGGGAGGAATTTCTCCTGAAATCCCACAACTGCTCATGTAAAGTGCAGTGAGATTGGTGAGAGAAACCAAGTATCCTTCCAACCAAGCATCTTCTACCGTAGTGAGAGTCAAGTTGCTCAGTTCAAGATGCTCCAATCCTCTCAAATGTGGCATCCACTCACCCAACTCATTGCTTTGCAAACCATCATTCCAAGAAGGGTCAAGGAATTTCAAGCTAGACATGTTACCCATTTCCCTTGGAATTCGGCCAGTAAATTTACCATAATACAAGCTCAGATACTTCAATCTCCTTAGCTCTCCAATTTGTGTAGGGATGGAAAGAGAGTCGAAGTAAATTGACAATAATACAAGATCAGATACTTCAATCTACTTATTTGATGTGCTCTTGTATTAGTAAATTAACAAGATTACTTGCATTTTTCATATGTAGTCTCTCTAATAATATATTTCCTAAATATACTAAGCTTGCAAAGCAAATAGGAACGCTATTTATTTTTCTAATATGGATTGGTTCATAGTGTGTATTTTTTATTTTGATTGTGGTGAGAAAACAAGATGTAATGAGATTGGTGCTTTTGTCCATTTGAGCTTACAAAGTCAAGTTCAAGATAAGAAAAATATATTAAAAAGTACACAATTGCTTAGTATAATCTCGCAGTAATATAAATTGAAATGGATTACATATATATGCTCAAATAAAATGTGCTTAACTAAATCTACTTTAATAATCTAAGATTAAACAATAATAATATCTATAATATGATGCCAATTGAATGTGAAGAAGCCTCTAAAATTTTTGGCAAGGTCATGTTAATTAACTAAACATAGGCATCATATCATTTAACAATTGTAAATGAAGAAATCTATTGAGACTTTAAACAATAATATTAACACACAATTTGAAGATGTTAAGCATTAAATTGTTTTTAGATGGTTATATGGCATGCATTCCTACACAAGAACTTGATTTATTATATTTCAATTGCTTGACACACCATTCTCTTTCATACCTTTGTTGCATAAATTCATGTGGCAACCTTTCCTGAAAATCACTAGGTTGTTAAAATAAAACAACAAAGTTTTCAAATACTAATACTGTATTTTAAACGGTCCATGCATGCTTCATTTAAACCAATGTTGAAATGTATTATATTTCAGTACATTTTAATGCAGCAAATGATCAGTTTGGATGCCCTATCAAACTTCAAGAGCTTTGAAAAAACTTGAAATTTAAATTTGAACAAATTTCTAATGTAGTACAACAAACTTAGTGTCTTTTCAATAATTTCTAATGCCACAAAAGACTCCAACATTTGATGGTAGATTCTAACATATCCTCTGGTAGATTGAAATGTTGGAATGTATGTAAAAAATATAAATCTACACTATTGTTGAAAATAAATAAAATGGCCACTTTTTAAAATTAAAATCTTGTAATGGCTCTCTTTTTACTGAATTTTTATTTCTTTGTAATTCATTTTTATTGAGAGCTCTTATATCATCATTAGCACATTGAAATTTAAATTATAATTAATGTAAACAAATACATTGAAACTATATTGTTTGAATGATGATTTATATTAATTTCAAAGTTTTTTTATAAGAATTTATAATAAAATTATTAAATGAAAACTTTATATTGAACTATTTCGGAGAACGATTAACATATCAATATTTATTAGCATTATTAACAATAAAAGGGGAGTCTCATAAATGAGATGCATGCCATGTTTTATCATAGCAAAACTTATACTATATAATATACAATATTTGGAGTACAAACCTAGCAAATTGATCTTACCTTGAAGAATACAAATACTCTCTCAATGTTTCATTTGAATAGAGAGATAATAATGTCATCCATGAATTTGAAGCATGGGATACTCCATGTTTTGTTGAGCCACAACATTCCCATTACAATTGAAAAGCCAACTACATAGCTAGCTGCCATTCCCATATCCCACCATATATCATCCTCTGAATCTTCATTATTTTCTTCATGTACTTTTGGAGAATTAAGAGGGCTACTTGAGCATGACACATTTATTTGTAGGCCACATAGGCCTGAATTGTTGGAGAAGTATGTAGAATCAAATGTCATCATCTGTCCTCCTTGTGGTATCATCCCTGATAGGTTATTATAGGACACATTAAAGTAACTCAAGGATGTGAGAAGTTGTAGCTCAGTAAGAATAGCCCCAGATAGGTTATTTTTTGAAAGATCAAGTGATTCAAGTAGTGTCATCTCTCCAATAGATTTAGGAATCTCACCATTGAAATGGTTTCTTGAAATGTTGAGAATAATCAAACCTTTGAGGGATCCAATATTCCAAGGAATGTTTCCTGATAAACTATTGCTAGAGAGGTCAAGACATTTCACTAATCTCAAAATTTTCACAAACTCCATAACTTGTCCTTTATTATAAATTGTTATTTCATCTATGTAATATTTTGATTGACCTGGAGTATTAGGGTCATGTTCAAGGATTTCTGTGTTTTCTGATTGATTTTCCATTGTAGTTAACATCATAAAGTCATTTGGAATAACCCCTGAAAATTTATTTTTTGATATATCCAAAATTTGAAGATTTTGCAGTTTCATTAATTGCAATGGAATTCTACCCTTGAAATGATTATTTTGTAATATCAAAATCTGGAGATTTTGTAAGCTTTGAACCCAATTTGAAATGTTCCCTTGCAAAATATTGTTTCTCATATCAAGGATTTGCAGATTCCTACATTCTCCAAGTGATGATGGAATATGCCCTTCAAGTGCATTGTCTCCCAATTTCAATGTCTCAAGAGAATTCATTCCCTTACATATATTTGGTATCATCCCTTTTAAGTTATTCTTCTCTAGATTTAGGACAGACAAAATGGAGCAATTCTTTAAACATTGGGGAATCTGGCCACTAAACTTATTATTTGACAAATCTAAAATATTCAAACGCTTCAATTTTAAGATAGAATTTGGAATAGAACCGCTGAAATTATTTTTGGCTAATGAAAGAAAACGAAGATATTGTGCATATTTGTCAATTGATTTTGAAATTGATCCATCAAATAAGTTATCTGAGAGATCTATGTACTCAATTGATGTGGGTTCCCAAAACCAATTTGGAATATAACCACTTAGAGAATTATTTGACAAATCTAAGAAACTAATTGAATATTGTGTTGAAATAAATGCAAGGATATTTCCTTTAATATTGCATTCATGTAAAGATAAGTAATGAAGCTGAAATTTGGGAATGGTAGAGGTACTGATTTTTACAGTCAACATATTGTATGAGAGATCCAAATAAAAAAGCATGGGGCAATTATTCAAAATAAAAAATGAGAAAATTCCGTCTAAGCTATTATTGGCTAGATCAAGCGTCTGAAGCTCGGATAGCTTAGCAAAGGAAGTTGGGATTGGACCACTAAAAGAGTTATCCCCCAGATAAAAAAATTTCAATTTGTAGAGATTTCCTAGAGTAGGTGGAATGCTGCCATTTAATTTGTTTGAACTCAGATCAAGCGTGTGCAATTTGGAGAGATTCCCTAGAGTAGGTGGAATGCTGCCATCTAATTTGTTTGAACTCAGATCAAGACATTGTAGTTTGGAAAGATTCCCTAGAGTAGATGGAATGCTTCCATTTAATTTGTTTGAATTGAGAGAAAGATACTCTAGATTGGAGAGGCCACTTAAAGAGGAGTGAATAAAACCTTCCAAATTGTTCCTAGAAAGGTCAAGGCGTAACAGAGGGAGAGCTCCAAGAAAGGTAGGAATCTTACCTTTAAATGAATTTTCTGAAAGATCCAAATGTAGCAGTTGGAATAGTCCCCCTCGAACTTCACTCCATTGAATTCCAGAGTAGCTGAGATCCAAGGTGAGCACATGGCCAGTGTGTGGGTGGCAGCCCACTCCTTCCCAAGCGCAGCAGTTAAACCCTCTCCACGATTCCAGAGAGCCAAGCTGGTATTCTCTGGAATAAGCGAAGTTAATCCCTTGTTTGAAATCCAAAAGAGAATCTCGTTCCTCTTCTAAACATGCAGAGCAGCAAATAATAGATGGCAGCAGTAAGAACACCACCCAAATGCCCACACCCATTTTTATTGCCTTCCAAAAACAGAAAAAAAGCAATACTATTATACTTCTCACTATGAGAGAACAGAATGAGTAGCAGACTTTGCAAATCCCAAAGGCTTCTCTTCCCCGCTGATGAGATGCGTTTGCAAGGTGAGGCAGATTTATAGCCCATTCAAAGTGCAATCCAGTGCAAATATGTGGAAAAACCCACCCACGAGATAGAAGATTTGAAGAAAAAGTTAAAAGAGGAGAAAGCCACGATCTTACAATTTTCCAAGTTGTCAATTCAATGGACATTAAAATTCTTGTTTTTAATAATCATAAGACCAAAATACAATCGCTACAAAATTTCTTTAACTGCATTTTCCATTTCGTGGTGACTAAGAAAATGTTTTGGTCAAGCACGACATATCAATCTACGCCCTTCACAATTTCTTCCGCAAATTACGCTATTCTTTTGGACATATCCTATGATATTTCTGCCCCACTACCATTTCTTTTGGACGCTACGAAATTTCTTAACTGTCAAGCATGGCAGTGAGATATTGGTCAAACACGGCATATCACGGACATCAGACGGTAGAAAACAGGGAATAATTTTGGCACTAGCTTTAAGTACAAATGATATTTCTGCCCCACCAGCATTTAATTATCAAAAAAAATATAAATTGTTAAAAAATATTATCAAAAAATTTCAATAAAATCTTTTTATGAATATTTGATATTAATTTTTTTCTTTAATAAAGGAAAGTAAATAATTTAATTATTATATAAATATATTTTTATGTATCATTTAAATTAATAAATTGATTTTGAATAAAAATCATAATTTTTTTATTTTTATGCACTATAGATCAAGATTTTTTTATTTGTAAAACAAATATTAAATTTTGATACTCTTTATCAAACAAATAATATGTCTTTGACTTATCTACCTTGATTGTCTATGGATCTAGTCCGAGATTTTCCAAGGGTCGGAAATAGATTTATGTGGTGTTTAATAAATCAAAATTTAAAGCTAATGAAATTTTATGAAAGTTAAAAAAAGGATTAGAGTTTTATGACTTTTCAATTTTTGAGAGTATTTTTTTAGTGTGATTTTGTTTAATTTAATAATATATATATAACAAATATAATCAATTTAGATTAATTATTAAGTATATTTTGAATATAATATAAATAAATATAGAAAAAATGTATTTAGTTTTGTAATCAAAGAATAAATGTAGGTTTGTATAATATTGAAATTTGAAAATTTGGAGATTAAGAAGAGATCATGACAATATTTAACTTATCTAGAAATCAAAATATTTTGCTTACACATTGTAAGTTTGTGCTTGCAAAATATGTGTGCTTGTAATTTTTGAATGCATTATAACATTTCAAGAGGTTTGAAATAAAATTGAGTACTAAATTGATGCAATGCTAGTGGAAGAAAATAACTTATCTCATTCTCATTTGACAAAACTCAACATTCGTTGTTTGATTACTCATCTCAAAATTCACTTATTCTTCACAAGCACTTAATCCAACCATCCAAACTCACAAATTAGAGTTCCAAATTCTTGCATAACCTTCAAACACCTTAATCATCTTGTAAAATGACTGATACAAACAACTAAGTTCCTTAAAACATTATTTTATGACCACTTCTACCAAATTGTCCTCAAATGCATAACAATGACATTATTTGATCACAAACCCCAAACTTGGAATTTTAAGGCACAACCATTCAACTCTATGCTTGAGACATCTTCAGTTAAGTTAATGTAACAAGATCAAACTCTTTACAAAGTCTTCCCTTTCAAATGACTCATCTTTCCTTCATTGACTATCCTATCTCTAGTAGCACTCTTAATATATACTATCAAAATTATCTTTTCAACTAGGGCTCTATTCCAGATTGTAAACAAGTTTTTGGACATCCATTTGAATGTTTTAAAACATACCAAAAGGTCCACTCTAGTTTCTTTGAAGAATAGCATATAAACTAGACTATCCATGTGCCAAAATAGGCCTAATTAGGTCATTACACACATAGGGCTTATTGATTCTATATAGTCCAGTCCCAATTTCTCTTGGTAAATGATTCAAAAGTTTGTATCCTGACTTGTTTAAGCTTAATATACCATTGTATGTCCATTTCTTTCAGCAACTTATCAAACCCTGGATCATATTCCTCCAAACTACTTTGTTACATACTATTATACAAAAATTACAGTCAAAACCTTGATTCTTTCACACCTTAACCTTGTGCTTTTGACCCAAAACCATTAGAATATGGAAGAACATGCATATAAGAATAATCTCACAAAGAATCAAAAGATTCCACTGGTAAATCAAGGAGAAACATAATTATTTTTAGTCATTGTTACCCTAATAGAGTGTTTTAACTATATATGGAAAAATTCAAATAACTTACACAAAAATTGATCAATTTGCATGAAACAAGAAACATGTGAAGGTGATTGATTAGTCTATCACTTGCAAAAATTCAACCATATCTTCCCGCCTATACAGGGGCATGCCATGCAAGAAAACCATAGATTTCTAAAGGAATATACACATAAACAATGCTCTTTATTATTCAAATTCAACCCTACAAACCCACTAGTTCATAAATGGTTACAAAGACTTTTTAAAGGCAATACAACATGTCTTTTCAATTTCAACTTCCTTGTACCGACCTAGAACACAAATGACCCTTCACCTTCCTAGTTTGCATCACTTTTACAATTTGACAACTTTTCTCCTTTTTTGTAATTTAACACAAAACAATAAACTTTGACCCTCATAATGACTTCACTAAATGGAAAATGACTCTTCTAGCCTTTTTACAAGGTAAAGACATCAAAATTGCATTAGATTACAATTTTTCTTCAATGAAGCATGAGGTTGCCTTGATGCTCCTGCATCATTCTCCTAGCCAAAAGAATTTCAAGTCCACTTGGATTTGAAGTTTTCAACAAATCTGCACTCTTTGTATGCTCTGTCATTGATTCATCTTGAAAAAACTCCTAAACACCTCCATTTTCACCTTTGGTTTGAACTTGTCCATGCAAATTAGTCCTCTATCTTGATTTCCAACTGAAATCAGATTCATTGTGCTTTGGTACATCTTAGCATCTTGTTTCTCCCTTTTTCTTTTGATTGTTTCCTATCCAAAACATTGGCACAATAAAGAAATGACACATTATTCTTAACACAATACCTCCATATTTCTTCATCTCTTTGTAGGTTTCCAATATCAACTCATCTTTAATCATCTATTCTTCCCATCTTGACACCATCTCAATATCTCCTTTCTCTGAAATTAGGTCATTTGTCTCTATTCCTCCTTCATCTTTATTCTTGGGATCAACTGCCATGTCTTTGACTTCTTCAAATTCTTCTTCAGCATCTTGAAACTCTTCTTCTTCTTTCTCTTTCATCTTCTTTTGTCTTCTTTTTCTTTTTGTTATCTTCTTAATGGGCCATACCATTTTCCTCTTCATGGTCAAGTGCCAACTAAATGCTTGTCTATACAACTATTCCATCTTCTTAACCTACACAAACCACAACACACAAACATAAAACCAAAAACTCTCTTTTCCCAGAGCCTTCTAGCTCTTATAGCACTCTGATGCAATGCTAGAGGAAAAAAACAACTTATCTCATTCTCATTTGACAAAACTCAACATTCTTTGTCTAATTACTCATCTCGAAATTCACTTATTCTTCATAAGCACTTAATCCAACCATCCAAACTCACAAATCATAGTTCCAAATTCTTGCATAACCTTCAAACACCTTAATGATCTTGAAAATGGTTGATTAAAAGAACTAAGTTCCTTAAAACATCAGTTTATGACCACTTCTACCAAACTACCCTTAAATGCATAACAATGACACTACTTGATCACAAACCCCAAACTTGGACTTTTAAGGCACAACCATTCAACTCTATGCTTGAGACATCTTCAGTTAAGATAAAGTAACAAGATCAAACTCTTTACAAAGTCTACCCTTTCAAATGATTCATCTTTCCTTCATTGACTATCCTATCTCTAGTAGCACTCTTAATATATACTGTCAGAATTATCTTTTCAACCAGGGCTCTATTCTAGATTGTAAACAGTGTTTTGGACATCCATTTGAATTTTTTAAAACATACCAAAAGGTCCACACCAGTTTCTTTGAAGAATAGTATATAAAGTAGACTATCCACGTGCCAAAATAGACCTAATTAGGTCATTACACACATAGGGATTATTGATTCTATATACTCCAGTCCAAATTTCTCTTGGTAAATGATTCAAATGTTTGTATCCTAACTTTTTAAAGCTTAATATACCATTGTATTTCCATTTCTTTAAGAAATTTATCAAACCCTAGATTATATTCCTCCTAACTACTCTGTTACATATTGTTATTCAAGAATTACAGTCAAAACCTCGATTCTTTCACACCTTAACCTTGTGCTTTTGACCCAAAACCATTAGAATATAGAAGAACATGAATATAAGAATAATCTCACAAAGAATTAGAAGATTCCATTGGTAAATTGAAAGGAGAAACATAATTATTTTTAGTCACTGTTGCCCTAATAGAGGGTTTTAACTATTTATGGAAAAATCCAAATAACTTACACAAAAACTGATCAATTTGCATGAAACAAGAAACATGTGGAAGGTGATTGATTAGTCCATCACTTTCAAAAACTCAACCATGTCTTCCTACCTATACAAGGCCATACCATGCAATAAAACCACATATTTCTGAAGGAAAATACACAAGCAATGCTCTTTATTATTCAAATTCAACCCTACAATCACCTACGAGTTCACAAATGGTTACAAAGCCTTTTTAAAGGAAATACAACATGTATTTTTAGTTTCAATTGCCTTATACTGACCTAGAACACAAATGACCCTTCACCTTCCTAGTTTGCATCATTTTTGCAATTTGACAACTTTGAAATTTGTATGATAATTTTTCTCCTTTTTTGCAATTTAACACAAAACAATAAAATTTGACCCTCCTAATGACTTCAATAAATAGAAAATAACTCTTCTAACCATTTTACAAGGTAAAGACATCAAAATTGCATCAGATTAAAAAATTTCTTCAATGAAGCATGAGGTTGCCATGATGCTCTGCATCATAAATTTGAGCATATTTTTGGAGTGTTTTTTTATTAGGGGAAAAATAGGTTTTGAAAGGACCTGAAACCCTGTCATAACAAATATTGCTACTAAGAAAAAAATGCAAACCATCAACAACCTAATAATCAATACCCATCAATAGAAAAATAGGACTAATTAAGCTACATGAAATAGGTTTGGAAGGGAATTTAAACCCTTTTAAAACTAAGTTTTAGCAAGGAACTTAAACCCTTAACTATGCTTAAACACAACATGAATCAACCATGCATCAAAAAACCAACTATTTAGTACAACCAATGTTGATCCAAAGAAAATAGTGAACTTCATAGTGTAGAAAACCAACAAATCCTTGATTTTCAAAAGATCTAGCAAATCCAAAGTCCCCACCTCAATAGGGGTATTGGAGAGAACAAAAAAACATTGCAAAGCATCAACTTTCTTGTAGCACCAACTCACCTAATTAGCCAACCCAACCTCCACCTCTAAAGGAGAGGACTTCCCTTTATAGGAGAGGATGATATGGTACCCCTTACTCCCAAAAGCACATTTATCTAGCCCACACAAGCTCCACCTCAATAGGAAATAGCATAAGAGAAAATACCTTTCCGTCAACACTACAACTTCCATCTCCACCTTAATAAGAGAGGGCCCCACCTCAATAGGAGCAGTCTCCACCTTTATAGAAGATAACAACTGAAGATCATGGTGGTAACCAGCGCCAGAAGGAAGGGTAAACACATCATCCCTTGGCAACCCAAGCTTCTAGAACATGAAAGAAAAATCTAATAGGCCAGCCAACAACAAAGAAATAGAGATAGAAGTAGCCTCCACTCCCTTAATCAACAACAATAGGAACCTACTGACCTTCCAAAAGAAACCGTAAAGCTAATAAACCATTATCATTACATTTTTCACGAGGTTAAGAAAAACTCAATTTAAAAGCAAGAACACTAGGGTCATCAAAGATAATAACCCATCCAGCAGCAGAAAACCATTAAGAAAACAACCCCCATAAGATAAATAATCAACACAAACCATAAGTGGTTAAAAACTAAGAACTTGAGCCAGAGAAGTTCACAACACATTGGGAATAGACAAACCCAACACACCAAAGGACCTCCCATCATCCACAAAAGGAGCTTCACCAACAGCTACTGTTCCAAGCATAAGTACACCATCAACCACCAGCAAGCCACCACATCTCAAACCCTACCTCCAAGCAAAGAAGAAACAACATGAACCACAACAACAAATCCAACCTTTTTAAGGGATAAAAAACTATTGGAATATGTTTTCATTGATGTCAAAGGGGGATCAAAGGAGAAGTGGAGCTGATCCTGTGTAGAAGCATAGAATGTTGTCATTGATTTCAAAGAGGTAGAACAAAAGGGTGTAATACCTAATCCTAGGAGAGAGTTGTTTGTCAATGTTCATTAATGTTAAGGTAGTATCAGGTGTCAGTTGAAGTGACCATGTAAGGAAGGAGAATGTGTAGATGCAACATAGATTTCATGAAGGTATGAGAAAGATGATGAGTTAGGTCATGCAAAGAAGATAAGTTTGAATTGAAGTGGAGTGCATGATGACAAAAAATGTTCATGAAATATCTATGGTTCAATTTATGGATACACTGGTACAGTGGTTGGTGAAAGTTGAATATTTCTATAAATATTACAAAATTTCCTAAATGTTGTATTATTGTCATACAATATTTACACTGTGTTGCAAAATGTTTTATTGATGACTCAAAAGAAAAATCCAAGGCAAATTCAATATGGGTTTTTCGAGAGCATTCCAGTGATGTGCTCTACAGGTCCAGAAAGTGAAGGATGCACCCAAAATTGAATTATATTTACCTTTAGGTGTTTTGAGGTTTATCAGTTAAACCTTAAGTTGTTGTAGTCATAGCATCCAATATGTTCTTCTATTTTGGCATTTACTGTCAACAATAGGTAACCAGTCACATAAGTTACAACTTATGTCATTCATCCCATGGAGTTGACCGACCCCCTCTACCTAGCGCTTCAAGGTTTTACATCTTTTTTAGATTGGTGGGACAATAGTGTATCGACAGGAGTCTAGGAGGACTCTCTTAATGCTTCTTCTCTTTCTATTTATGGGTTTTATAATGTTGGTCAGCATGCCCTAGGCATGATAGTATTTCCTTTGAGGTTGGGACCTATTACCATAGTCACCCTTGTATATGGTATGCCAAAAAAATTACCATATAACCTTGCATAAATAGATATTAAGTTCATTTGCAATAATTGAGTAATCACAGTCAAGGCTAACCCTGAGGCTATACATTTATGTGAGATGGCAGCTTCTGATCAGGTTGCGGTTGTGCCTACTCTTATCCCTTCAGTTTCTTTCAATGTGTCAATCTTTACTCCAGCAGTACCTTCTACAAAGGATACTCTTGAGAAAGATGTCCCTAGAGAAAATCCTTCTAAATCAAGAAATCCTAAGCCTACTCCTTCTACCTCTTTTCAAGGAAATACATGTCTTGGTGATGATTGGAGTTCTTTATACTTTACATAATCCTTCATTATAAAATATAAAGTCAACCTGATCCACATAAGCCTTCCAATAACATCATCCAAACTTGCTATCAAAGATGATTATTCTTCTACATCACGAGATAATGTGAACACAAATTGTAATGTTTTTAATGTTGATCCTCCTTCTGAGGAAGATGATCACACTTTTTTTAAAGAGGTTAATGTCAGAAATCCTATCAAGGAGGTTGATGGTGATCCCATAGATAAGTATAATCCCCATTGCTAGAATAATGCTCTCTAAGAAGATCCTCCTTTTCAAGATTTGAAAACACATTATATCCCTAGCTTTAAGCTTGTCACTAAATATGGCTATGGGCATAAAGGTTGTGGACATAAAAAATAAGGCATTCATGTCCCTATAGAATGTGTACCTTGTAAATGTAATTTGGGACTTGGTTGCTCAGATGGATGATCTAAATGGAAAGCATGGTTAAATAAAATGAATTATACTCAATCTTGTTCTCTTGAGTTGATTCATCCTCCATTATCTAATGTCTTCATGTCTTCTTCTTATGAGCAGTCAAACTTTTCTCCACAAGAGAAAGGGTTACTACTTGCTCCTCATTCTTTATCTGAGCAAGAGTGTATCTTGTTGAGGCTTCTCCAAGACCACTTGATTAATCTTCCTCCTACACATATGAAGTTTCATAAGCATGATCAAGCAAAACATCCTTTTTGTGCATACCATTGAGTGTTTGGCCATTCCACTAGTGAATGTAAGACATTGAAGGATAAAATACAACAACTTTGTGATTCTGGTGTCATCACTCTTCCATTTTGTTGGTGCACCTCTCTCTTTACTTTGCATGACAAGTGATATCGAGGTCTACCTCTATCCTGTATCTTCTATACTATCTTGCATGGTTCTTCTCCCCTATATGTTGGGGCAGTGATAACTTGTTCTAGAGATGTGCATCCTTCTTAAGGAACTCCTCTCTTTTCTATGTATTTCAAATGAAGTGTCCCTTGAGTGGACCCATTTTGTAATTTGATGGGTTCCCAAGGGAACCCCCTTTGAAATATTCTCCTTCAAATGAATTCTATGACGTCTAGCTTGGGGGCAGCCGGACTAGGCCTATCTTATATCTTTGTGTCTAGCTTGTGGGCAACCTGACTAGAAATTGATTTTCAAATAGTATGTTCCTTGAGTGGTCCCCTTTTCTTTTGAAGGGTTCCAAAGGGACCTTTTTGAAATATTTGAAATTGTGGATTGTTTGTATTATTGTCTATCTACCTATGTGGCTAAATTTCAATTTGACATGTTTTATTTGTGGATTGACATGTTGATTTGCAAGACCAAGCACTTATGAAGTTGATTTTTCAATTAGAATTTGTGGAGCCTCCCACATAGGGCTTCCCTCGGGAGAGAGTACTTGGGGTGCCTTCTTTGCAAGTCCAAGGACCTGTAAAGTGCTTGCATCCTATGAGATCTTTTTTTTTAACTTGTAGGAGATAGTACCTATAGAGCCTTGTGTTCACCTTTCATAGGTTTGAAGATCTGTGACACATTTTTTCAACATCTCCACAGGAGAGAGTACCTTGGAGTCATCTCTCTTGGAATTTTCATTCCTTTCTCTCTCTTAAATTCTCTTCTCTCAAGATTCTCTTCTCAAATTGTATATATTGGGTTGAAGATCTACATCTTCTTCATCCTGAGTATATGCTCTTTCTCTTTGTGACATTGGTTGCTTCCCTAACTTTTGGGTGCATTCTTCTCTTGAAGTAATCAATCCTTACCTTCTTCTCTCTGTTTAAGAATTATTCTATGTGTGTTATTTCTTAATTTGGGGACAACACATAATATTAAGACAAGCTTTTATATCGAGGTCTCTTTCACTTTGCTAACTAAAATCTTGTTAGTTTTATATGTGTTGTGTGTACGTGTGTTTTTATGTTCTAACCCCATGATGTAATGGATTTTTATGTTTTGACATTATTGTCTTGTGCAAGATTTTATTGTTCAATGCATTTGTTTCATAGGTCTTCAGCCTAGAGGCATTCTTCCTTGGTTTGAAGAGTTTTCTACTTCCTCTACATTATCCTTTTGGTATCATGATGTTATTTATGTTTAGTAGATTTCCTTTAGCGTTCATATTAATGTAGATTCATATGCCCACTAAAATGGGGGAAAATGTAATGTCATAAAATTGTACCTTGTGCAATTTCACATACATTCTTCTATCCACTTTAGTGTCCATTCCCTTAGCACTTGTGTAGGCTCATTTTAGCCTTTTCATCAAACTTTTTCCCCTCTCAGGATGCTCAGGGGCCCCTTTTCAACAACTACCTTCACATGTCAGCTTTTCTTCAAACCTTGTGCTTTTCCCATTCTTGTCATTTTGTAGCATGTTTTTGGATACTAGCACACTACACAATTTTTTTCACACCACGCTAGCATCTTGTGACATTCTGACGTTCAAATAGTCATTTTTGAGCATGTTTTCCACTTTCCAACTCCTTTTGTTAGTGGTAATGGCTTGAGACACCTTGTAATAGCTCAAGAAGTTTCTTTTCACTCTTTAAAAGCTATATTTTAAATTCATTTGGTCTTCTTCTAGATCTCTCCCTCTTGGACATACTCTCTGGCTATTGCTATCTTGCTTGAACAACTCTTTATAGCTTGCTACAACAACACTCTCAAGCTCTTACAGCGCTCTTTACAACTCTCATTGCTCTTGCAATTTTATCTCTCTCTCTTTGGCTTCCCTAAGAATTACAGCTAATGTCTCTCTTACCTTGTGCTTGTGAGCATCCTTGGATTTCACACATCCCCTATCAATTGCATATTTATCTCATTATATGGGTTCCCCTCCTTGAGTGAGGATTGCTTTTATCACATCATATTTTCTTACATTGTTCACTTTCTCTATCTATCTGGCTATCTGTGGAGCTGGGAAAACTAAAATGAGGGTTTGACTAAGGAAAACCCCTATACAACCCCGACACTTTCTCTCAATCTTACATGTGCATGTATTGAAGATATTCATGTGTCAGAGGCTTCATTACTTGGGTTGTTGTGAGAATTTTTCTTTCTCTATCCTCTTTAGTTCTATCCTTTACTTTATTCTAATTATGTTGTATTGTATTACTTTCTCGCATTTTGGAAGTTCTTAGTAATTAGATTGCTAGTAGCCACTTTGTTGTTTTATGTGACATTCTTAGTTTTTGGTCTGTACAAGACACCAACGCTATCGTCCTTTGGCTAAAAACTTTCTCGTTTGTCCAAAAATCCTTTGTGACCTACTCTTTCTGATTATAGAACTCTTGCATTGTTCCTTGAGGTAGTTTAGGGTAGTTCACCCTCTGGGATTCTCTTGAGAATAAAGAGACTCATCAGTAGTGAATCCCCCTTCTCTACACTTCCTGTAGCAACCAATGTTCTAATCCTTTTTTGAACTCTCAACCACCATCCTGAAATATAATATTATATCCTTTGCTACACATTTTTCCTACACTTAGAAGATTACGTCGAAGACCCTTAACATAAAGAACATCATTTGTATTATGATTTCCATCAAAATTGATTGAACCTTTTCCACATATCTTAGCAAATGTGTCATCACCAAACTTAACAAGACCACCTTTAAACTTCTCATGTTTAACAAACTTACTCTTATCACCTGTCATGTGATTTAAGCATCTGTTGTCAATAATTTAGTAATTTTTGTGATCTCCAACATGAAAAATAGTCACCATGGTTTCGTTATGGCCTACTTCCATAGAAAATTCCTTCATACATCTCTTAGAATTAGCATAATTAGTTCCAAAATTTAGAGCCATGAACAATCATTCATCATTTTCATCATTTAGGTAATCAGATTCATCATCAAATATACTGGCATCTTCTTTAACATAATAACTTCCCTTAATTGATTTAACTCTATTCTCCTCAAATTTATTATTTGAAGCTTTGAAAGGAAATCTTGAAGCATAATAGCCTATCTTTCCACAATTGAAACATTTGAAAGGTAACTTACCTCTATATTTTCTAGTGCCCTTTTTCAATCTCCTCACAAATTTTGCTTCTAACTCATCAAAATCATTTGGATTAGATTCCTCATTCTTCTATGCTTTGCAAAATTTAAAAGTATTCTATTTTCTTGAATCACTTGGACCAACTCTCTTAATTCAAAAGTAGTTAAAGCACCAAACAACTGATCTCTAGAATAATTATCTAAATTTTGAGCTTCTTCAATAGTAGAAACCTTAAGACTATAAGATTTAGGAAGATTTCTTAATACCTTCTTTACCACCTCATCTTCTTCAATTTTTCCACCAAGGCCTCTAATACAATCAAAAACTTTGTCCACTCTATGCATATAACCTGTAATATCTTCATCTTCTTTCATCCTTAGGGTTCCAAACTTAGTCTTTAGATTTTGTATCTTTGCTTGCTTGACCTTATCATCTCCTTCATAAACACTTTCCATCTTCCAGATTTGTTTAGCAAATTTGTAGCTCATAACCTTCACAAGTTATGAATTAGAAAGACCACTCAAGAGAGCATACCTTTCTTTATCATTGTTCTCATAAGCATTGAACTCATCATTAGTTGATGGTCCATTAGTAGGAATTGTATATCCATCTTCAATTGAATTATAAACTCCAATCCCTAGGGAAACAAGAAAACCTTCCATCATGGTCTTCCAAAATGCATAATTTTATCCATCAAATAGAGGAGCCACCTTTTTGTGTGCCATCGGATCTAACTCAAGTGGTTAATATTTCTTCTAAGGAATGTTGCTCTGATACCAATTGTCAAATGCACAAGACAACTAATAGGGGGGTGAATCCCCCCTACATTTAGATCTATATTAGTCTCTTAAACCCTAACAACCATTAAACCCTTATCATGCATTAGCAGAATATAAACATGAGAAATAGTAATGCAAACACATCCAAACATGTGAGAACACCAAAATGGAAAACTAAAAAAGGAAAAAAGGACAATGAGGATTAAATAACTATATAAATTAATTGGAACATTGAATACAATAGGCTCACTACCCAAAAGAAAGAAGGGCTCATGGCCAATGGCTCACTGCCAGATTAGAAAGAAGAAGAAAGGAGATTATTACAATGTGAAATCCATCTCAAAGCAACATAAAAGATCCACCACTACTTCACTATGTCATTTGCACTCTCTCTGAAGAACCTAGACACCTTATACTAATTGCTTCTAGTAGTCTTAGGAATTAAATATCACACTATATTTCATACTTTTTCACTTTGCATCTCAACACTTTTAATCACACACATCACACTCTTATCCTCCATCAATTCATCACATATATACCATCTTCAACCTTGAAAACAATCTACAAGGCTGGTTGTAAAATTCAAACGTGCAAATTCAAATTGGGTCAGCACCAAAACATTCCCGTAGTGGAGAGGAATGAAGGTGAACCATAAATCCGCATATACATGCCACACCACACTTCCAAAAACATGGAAGCATATCCACAATTAGTGTAAACACCCTAGGTTAGTCGAACTTGTGTTAACACCATTAAACATTTAAGTACACACTTCATTTGATCCAAATATGACTTGTGAACCACATACAACACTTAAAAAAATCTAGAGTATTCCATCAACATCCTAAAATCCAATAAAACCCTTCACAACGTCACACACCTGAAAGATATATTCATTATGTACAACTAGTTAACCTTCGACACACTATAACACATGAATCTAGCCTTATTGAGAAGCAAAAATCAAACAACTCAGACTGAAGATAGATATGAATAATATAAGCACACTCCTAGATCCACAAGACCAGCGACCATAACATGAAGAAATGCAAAGCAAAACCATTTCTCCTAGACAACATTGCTTCACAATTCACACAATAGTGAACATAACTTCTTCTATTGAATGACCCAGAACATGAAACTTTGGATATAACACCTCTGAACACCTCTAATCAATATATTCAAACCACACAAGTAGATCTTTAACCATGAAGAAATGTGGAGAAAAAAATTGAACACTACTCTACCACATTGAACATTCTTTTATTCAAATTTTCTCAAAAGCACTTGGAAATAAAGCACCACAAACACCAACTCAACATTTGCAACACTCCTATCACCATATCAACCATACAACATGTTGAACATCCACAAACATATGCTCATCAAAGTAACACTAGAGGTTGACATAAGTGAGACTACTAATGACAACATAATGCAACCAATCAAAGCATCTCCATAGATTGACATTAATGTAACAAAAAAGATCTGTTGACATCAATAACAACAAAAACTTCCAACATGTAAGGAAAACAAAACATAATAGAAGGAAAGAAGGGTAAGAAGCATCTAGAAACCCTAGAAATTTAGAGTTCAGAAAGGAGGTACCATGATTGGCCAGAAAAGGAAAACAATTTATGTGGATCTATCACACTCTTCCCATCACAAGCTTGAGTTATGAATGGATGGGTATAACATTCCACTTTATCACCTAAGTGGCTCCTATGAGTTAGTATGAACTCTTGGTTCACCATCACTATAGAGACATAGTGGATCAAGCCTCACCTTACCAACGTTGCCTTGAAGGAGATAAAATATTATATATATAGTCAAATAATAAGTAAGCTAAGGTTTATATTGTTACTCATGAGAAGAAGGAAACCATTTTTTTGCAAGGATTCACAAAATAAACTAAGGTAGGGAGAATTTTTTTTTATTTTCAAGTTAATATTGATGGACAAGTGAATGCAAATAAAATCTATATATAATAAAACAAAGATAAGTATTAAATTATTGAAAAATAAAACCATACAACCTGATCATTTAGTATTATGATGATTTAACTAGCAAGTGCTTGCTAGAAAAATTAAATCAATAATAGAAAGGCTTAAGCCCCCTATTAGTTGTCCTCTATTCATCTAGGTGACCATGTCTTGACAATAGAGGGTTAGGTGTTGGGGGGATCAGTTAAGCCGCTAGGAAAGCTACACAACCATAGGTTATAGCCAATAGTGACACTCCTAGTCACCAATGTGACCAAGAGCTAATGTTGAGTGAAACAAAATTTAAATATTTTGTCCTCCATCCCACTGCATGGATTTAAATAGAGATATAAATCTAAAGAAAATGGCATATTTTAATTATCATCAAGAATGATTAAATGGAGCGGATTTTAAAATGGTAGTTTAAAAATAATTAAATTTCTAAAACACTTAATTCCCTCCCACAAATTTATTTTTAAAACCCTAAATTATTTGTGTGTATATGCCCATCTATCATGACTCTATTTATACATCCCATGCGCCCGAGAGTATATAAAAACACATGTATAGTTCTTGTCATTAGGATTATATATCTTTTATGGGGGATATACTCATTTTTTACAAAAAATATTGAATATATATACCCTATGAGAAAATTTATATTCATCGAAACAAAGCTACATTGTGTATATGCCAATAAATTATTCATAAAAATAAAAAATTACCATGTATGAACCTCCTATTTAAGCTTTCCTTCAATTTGAGAATATATAACTCTATGACTTGCTATGTATATATGTCATGTAGAAAATCTTTTTGTGCAATAAAGATGTATGTACAATTCAGGCTATACAACTGTATGTTTTTTATTTGGTCATACAAAAATCTATGCAAATTAACTTTGATCACACCTAAAAACACCTCAAAAATTTTCATTAACAAAATACCAAGTTTTTATGTCAAATTTCATTCATCAATCATTTTTAATGTAATTGTGCACTCTACTTTGCTCTTGGACACATTTGTAAAATGTTGGTATTTGAAACTCCTCAAGAACCTATAAAAAGTAGATAGTGCAAACCAAACATAGGACACACAAGCATGAAAATGAAGTGATTTAAGGGATATATCCCCAATGGAGTCACCAAAATGTAATGCCTAAGATTTGAAATGTAAAACATAAACAAACAAGCATGTAAGTTTCTACTTCAAACCAAACAAAACCTTTAGATAGAGCTCACAATGAAGTTCAAAACAACATAATAACTTAAGATATAAACTCAAAGTTTACCATAAACTCCATTATATTTTGATTCTATCCTTGATTAGTTGGAATGTGGATACTCCTTTGCCTTAAGATACATGGCTATAGGAAATGAAGGAAAGAGTGCATGAATTAATAGACTTTTGGAAGGGGGAATGGATGGTCAAGATCCAATTGTGAGATAAAAAATCAAGGATGGTTGAGAGCATTTCCTTAGGATCAAAGAAGGATGGAGGGTGGAGATGGAGTTTGTTAGAATATGAATGGCTAAGATGAACTTACTAATGTTAGTAAGTAGTTGTGAGAATGAGGGAAATACGGGACATGTGTATCTAGTGGGGATAGATTCTTGAATGGTTGGAGAGAATAATGAAACCATAAGAAGTGTTGTTAGATGCCCTTTATTCTTGGAATACATTTGAGGGAATATAAACATAATTAAATAATATATATTTAATTATTTTAGCCATGTGTGAGATGGATAATAGGTGGAAATAGGAATTAAATTTATATATTTTTTGTGAGATTAGATGGAAAAATGGATTATTTAATTAAGTGATAGACTTTAGGTAAAGGGGACTAGAATAGGTGATATATTTTGCTAATCAATACTTGGTACATTAGGGAAATATTTAGGTGTCTACATTTTTCCCCTCTTTGATGCAATGTCTCAAAAGTGGTGTTGTGTCAAAGAAGAATAAAAATAAGGATGATATGAGGTGAATCTCTAGAGGTAATTTTCCTCGGTTGCTTATAAATGATGTTGGAATTGATGCCCACTCAAGAGATTTTTTAGGTGAAATATAGTCCCAAGAGGTCTCTTGAAAAAATAAAGGATAAATAAATAAAAAATAATAAAGGATAAAAGATGACTTGAAAGAAATAATATTAGGATGTACATTGCTATGAAAATAGAACTAATGAAATCATACATATAGGAACATAGGTCTAGACCACAATAGGCACCATGGGGCACTCACATTAGACTATGCCACTGGTCAGAGGGTCTTGTAAGGATACAAGACCATAGGGTCAAGATGTATAACCTTCCTAGACTTAGTAATATTTTATGGTTATCTAGAGAGTACCCACATGGTTTTAGAATATGTGGCATCATCCTGGAGCATTAGAGTAGACAATTAGAGAAGTAAGAAAGGATTACAAATTATTTTTGGTGGTCCAAAACTACCAAATTGATCATTAGGCCTCAATCATTGAGGCATAAAGTATGATCAATGATATATGAGTTAGTTTATTGTTTGATTCTAGGGAATTTCATCCTTTTACATCCTATCTATAATGGAGCATTATAGGCTAGTGGCATCTAGATATGGTGATAGGTGGGAGGTTGAGCTAGCCTCAAAATCTAAGGTTTCCTTTGATTTACTAGCTAGAGATTGTTAGTTGGTATTTGAGGATATCATCACATCAATATGTATTTAGATTACACCTTTGGTATCTTATGACATAGTTTTAGGTATGGATTGGATTGATGCAAATTAATCTAAGGTTGATATTCACCATAAGGTGATTCAATGTTTTGATGACCATGGCATGATGGTAGTGATATCAAGAGTACAAATACCAACATTTTTTTTGCATGATATTTACTATGTAGTTAAAGTGGAGCATGTGGAAGGGATGTTAGATGTTCGTCATAAACAATAGTGATAGGTTAGAGGGCTTGATAGAGATATCTTTGGATGACCATCCTATTCTCAAGGAGTTTTTAGATATTTTTCCTTCAACCTTTCTAAGGATGCAACCCCATTGTGAGGACTTTCATATTGATCTAGTGTTGGGAGCATAGCCAATACAAATAATATTGGGTGTAACCATACCTTCAGGTCATTATAAGGCTATAAATAATCTACTCTCATATGCATTTGTGCATCAATCAAGGGCATAGAGTAGTATCATAATAAGCCTTAGAGAGTTTGCAAGATCACTAGTATGCTCTTCTCTTGTGACATCAAGTTCAATCTTATGAATAAAAAAGTTATTTGCATTTAGAATAGAGAAAAACACTATATAATTGTTGTTTGTTTTATACATATCAAAAGTCATATTCATTTGGTCATTAGCCTCTATCATTGTTCACCCATCTTTTGCATAGTTGTGTGACCTTAAAAATATAAATAGTACTAGGGCCTACCATTGTAATGCCCAAAACACTCAACTAAAAATTCAACTAAGGATGTGACATGAACTTGAAATTTTTACCATACTCACTTACCAACTCACAAAATATTGTTTCCATTGCACACACTTCATGAGAAAACATAGCAACATTGACCATTTAATTATAAAGCCTGGTTAGATAAATAATTGTTTTCACAATCAAGGCCGGATTTCAAAGGGAAACATGAACTTATAATATTAAGATATATTGATTAATTTCATTGACACATTTTATAATTGAAACATAATCATGACACGTATCATACAAATTAAATTTAACACAAGAGATTGATAGAATCAATAAAAATATTTTTCTAACTTGAAATCGTTACAACATATGGATTATAATAATCTTCACATATATTTATATTTATCATAAATAAATGTATCAACATTTCATTGCATTGAGTTCTTCTACAAGTATTATTCTTTCTACAATTCTATAAGCTATCCCTATAGAATATTTACCAACTTGAATCAAGAGGTATGCATGCCCATCTCTTACCATCATTTTATACACATTACCCCACACAAAATTAGAAGCAATTCACTAGATCCAATAACATTTAGCTATAAAATATCTATAAGACTAAATTTCACCATAGTCCCTTCATCAATAGGAATAATCATAATAATTTTTATGTATTAAAATGGAAAGGATCTAAGGGGCCACACTTATGCCTCAAGGGCTCATCCAACATGACCTTAACTACATAATGAGATTAGAGGCTTCGTAGTTGGATTACTGGTTCTTGAACCAACACATACTTGGTTGGCCAACAATAATGCATATCATCTAGGTTTAATTCACAATTGATTTTTCAATAATTTGGTTAATACATATAATAGACCATAATTGTTAAATTATGAGGGATCTTCCTTCCATAGATGAAATTACTAAATTAGTTGATAAGATGTATATAAATCATAAACTATGGCCGACACACACACAGTTGTCCCAAAAACATCAACAAAGTTAAAGAATGTCAAATGAAGAGAAAGTTGTATTTACTTCAACACAAATATATTAGATAATGTACACAAATATATTAGCTTCAAAATTAATGATAATGTACTTGCAAGAGAGAATTTCAAATGAAGAGAAAATTGTATTTACTTTTAACATAATTTTTAACTGTTGAAGCAAAGAATTCCAAATTAGGATAAAAATGTTGCAATTTAAAGAAGGATTAAGAGTATTAAAAGAATATGTTCAATACCTCATTATGTAATGTGCACGCCAAAGTTGATCAATTGCTAATATGATCGCAATTGTTTGTAATTCTAAATTTTAAGAACTATGGGATTTTGAATACAATGTAAATGAGCAGAGAAAACAATATTTATACATGCTTAACAGAGTATTTCCAACTATATGGTTTGCAGAATGTATTAATCTATTTTCAATCCTATTTTGTAATAATTTATTGAAATACAAAATAATAGTAAAAATGTAGAGAGAAGCTAGGATACATTTGCATCCACAACTTTGGCTTGTTATAATTTATTACTACATGACACATTGATCCATTCTAATAAATATATTTATCTAATAGAAATTGGATTATTGCTTCTATCATGTATATTGATACTGATAGGAAAAAAATGGTTTTATATGTACAAGTACTTTGGATCTTCTAACCTAATATACTAACTTCAAGGAGGAACCCCTAATCTTTATTGATAAATCTGCCTATTTAATCCAAATGCTGTGTTGAAAATGATGCATAAAAGCACTAGATAGATAAAGAACCTATTAATTATAATATAAACATGTTGCATTAAATTTATAATTATTTTATGTCATCATAATATAATTATGATATATTCAAAGAACATATGTCATTAATGGATTTGGTTCTACCATAATACAAATTACCAAACACTATTGGTAAACAATAATATAGTTTATATAAACAATAATATAGTTTCCATAATGTACATGGATTTAATAAGCCACATAAATTAAATCTTCTATGGGAGAGTTACACTAAAAATTTACATGGGTTTTCATATCTATTGACTCTCATATAATGTTAGCCAATTGGTGTGAAAGGTTAGGTGGTGTAGTATTGATGGAAATTAAAAGTGGTCAAAGGAGGATTAGAAGAACAAAATGTAATGCCTTGATGGTTCTAGTTTCAAATATAAGCTTTCCTTAAATCATCATATAATAGAAACTAAATTCAAGGTTCATTGCTCAGTAACAATGATTTAAACCTTAACTAGAAACAATGGTATTGTTGAATGATCTTAAAATGCACTTCTCCACCCAAACTACCAAGTTGTGAATGAATTTCTTAACCAACATTACAAGAGAAATATAACCATGATAATTAATGCATGGCTTCACCACTTTCCTAGATGTAGAAGGCAAAGGATGAATTGAGAATGCAAACATGTCAATGGTAGGACAAATCTAAGTTTAAGTCATGCTACCAACTAAAAATTTAGTCGAATCAAACCATCCAGTATTTATTATACAATGAGTTGACTTCACATATATGTTCAACCACTCAATAAAACTATATGTCAAGCCAAATCACTATTAATATTTGTAACATAAGGATTGTAACATAGCGGTGAATGATACCTTCATTTAATAATAGAATTATCTTGGCTTGACTATGTACATACATGGTAATAGAATACAACATTCTATAGTGGATTATAACCAAATGAAAATTAGTACTCAATTCCTACTCTTAATACATATTCCTTTACTATAATGTAACAAAATAGCATAAGAGTACTTACCTCCTCCATACAAAGCTTGATTTCACCCTCTTGATTCCCTCAAGTCTGATCTTGGATCACACTCAATCACAATCATTCGTAGAACATAATAAACATTATATTTCTCCTAGGCCACCTATGTAGATTATACAATTATATTTCTTATATATCATGTCTGTATGTGTGAGTATGGTTCTTTATTCTTTCATGTTATGATGGTACAAATATGTTGTTGTGTGTATAGAAAAGATAAAGAAATTAATAAGAGTAGTATAGCACTTACAAAAAAAAGGTAAGTAATTAATTGTAAAGATTGAATAACTAGAAATCCTTGGACATGATAAGAATTTCTTGACACAAAATCAAAGATTCAAAAATGATAATAATAGAGTAGCATCACAAGAGTTGAAAATTTTATGCGTACACCTAGCATACCTCTACAACATGATTATTGAGCATGTTGTTAGGAATTGTTGATGATGTACCTGTCATGGTCATTAGATCTAAACATAAGTCAAATGCATGCACTGATGTTGGCTCGTTAATAAGATTAAATATGTTATAAAATCTCCACGATGGATCATTCCAATAACCAACATTATTATAGAGGAGAAATTAACATAAGAAATTAAATAATTCATCCTTGAAGTCAAACAACTAAAAATATCATTCAACTCAATCACAACTTGATCATATATCATCCATTTACAATATTTTTTGACAATATTATTAGTCACAAATAGGAAGTAAGCTTCGCATAACTAAACTAATTATTACATAGAATATGAACTCTATGCTTATTGGTTACATCATTACCACATACCAAAAGACCCCAAATTGTGTTATAATAAGTGGGATGAATGATCTTCCAACCATCACGTAGACATTAAATTTCACAATTATTTATTCTATATTAGATTTATTGAATAAATTATAATTGAAAGTACTTGTTGGGAGAGAAAAAAATCAAGATTAATCTTATTTCCTAAGTTCTTAATGGTTAGAGTTAAACATTATTGTAATTTTTTTATTAGAGTGACATCACTTTTTCTCGTAATACATCATTAAATCCATGTGACATCTACCTCTTGTAGGTCATCCTTTGTATTAGAGTGTGTGAACTAGTCTTCACCATGCGCATCCTTGTTTCTCTCTCGCTCTCCCCACCTTCTAGGTGGTGTGCTTGTTGAGATGTCACACGTGTGCACATTAGTAATTTTCCCTTCTATATGTGAGTAGAAATTTGTGATGCTTCATGGCGGCCTCCATACTTGCAGTGCTTCCCCCAAAAAATTCTTTGAGATTATTGTAAGAAAAAACAAGGAGACAAAGCAAGTAACAAGAAATTAAGGTTAGTTAGAAGATTGAAAAACGTGTCAGATTGGGGAAAGGGAGTGCCACATGTCAGGAGTTAAGGTGAGGATAATTATTTAGTCTTTTTTTTTAAGGTATATATGCATACAAATAGCTACCATGTGTCTCGTGCAGATGCAAAGGGTTGCAAGAATTATATATATATATATAGACCCTTAAATTTATTGTATACATCCATTTGAAAATTCTCATAACATGGAAGATGGATGCCACCAATTTGTATGTCTCGTAGCCTTAAATGAGAAATGTGATTAATTTTAGGTGTTATATTAATATTACTGGTATAAATTATTTAAAAGATATAGTTTTACATACTAAAGAAATTTACTTGAAAATATTTTGGAGTGATCCATATTGTTCAAACAAATTTGAGCACGAGTTAATCCATGCAACTATAACTAAAGATTTATGATAATATTTGTTATTGAAATCTTAGATGTCGTTAGAGCTTTATTCAACTCTATATAATAAGTTGGGTAAATAAAATATAATTAAATTAAATTAAATTTGACAGTTATTATTATGTTTCTTAGTGGATAGCAATACGATTGAATGTAGAACCAACTTATGATCAATGTTAGTAATTGTAATATGATTTTAGTGTTGTGCCTAAACTACAATAATATTATGTTAATATTAAAATAAGTGAACTGAATGCACAAGACAACTGAGAGGGGGGTGAATCAATTGTTCATTAAAACATCAAAAGACTCATTAACATTCAAATCCATATCAACTTAATAACCTAAGTTAATCTATTAGAATTATTTAGCATGAAATAAAATAATAGAAACCAAAAAATAAATCAACACCATGCACAATAGAACACCATATTTACATGGAAAACCTAAGAAGGGAAAAACCACAGTGAGGATTAGCTCACAATATAAAGTAATTGCAACACTAAATACAATAGGATCACTACCAAAGGGCTCAATGCCCCTAATAAAGAAGGGATCACCGCAAAATTACAAAAAATAAGACAGAAGGATGTTACGGTGATAAATCCATCTCAATGCAACAGAAAAGTCCACCACAACAACACTAACACATTCACAGTCCTTTTGAAATTGTATACACCTTATATTCACTACTTCCAATAGTTTAACTCATTAAGGATCACACTTCTCTTCACAAATTCATACTTCACAACTTTACAATTTGCATCTCACACTCTTCACACCAATATTTCATCAACACAACACTTATAATTTGTACCTTCTTCAACCTTGAAAACATTCTCCAAGGTCAGCTATGCACCTCAACTATGCAAATTCAAATTAGGTTGGAACCAAAACATTCCTACGGTGGAAAGGAATGAAGGAGGAGCACACCACACCTTTACTCGAACCTAAATACATTCATACACACCATTACACATTTCCACAATCACTGAAGAAAATCCACAATTAGTGTAAACACCCAAGGTCAACTGAACTAATGTAAACACTATTAACATTTAAGTACACACTTAATTTGATTCAAATATGACTCATGGATAATATACATCACTTGAACACAATCTAGAATATTCCATGAACACCCTGAAATCTAATAAAATCATTTGTAAAAAAAATTGCCTTCAGAAAGAATGTACACACCCAGTACACTCAAATAATCTTCCATACACTGCAACTCAAGAAACCAACTTTCAAAGCACCAAACCATGAACAAATTTGATTGTATTTATATATGAACATTATCAATACACTTCTAGAAATATAAGACCAGAAACCAAACTATGGAGAAATGCAGAGCAAAACCATTTCTCCCAAACACCACTACAACATATAGTTCACACACTAGTGAACACAAATCTCTCTACACAACGATCCAAACCAATAAATTATGAATATAGAGCCTTTGAACAACTCTTACCAACATATATGAACCACACAAGTAGATCTTCAACATAGAAGAAATGTAGAGAAAAACTAGAATAACACTCTATATACCAAAACACCTCTACAACACACTATTTCCTCTTTTATTCAAATTTTCTCAAAAGAACTTGGAAACCAAGTACCAGAGACACATACTCATCATCTTTAGCACTTCCTCATCACCAATAAACTAATTGCAATACTACAACTCAACTATATATCCATAGAATATTATCAAAACAACACTAGAGGTTGACACCAGTAACACTTACTAATGACAATATAATGCAAATAATCAAAGCATCACCAGTTGGCATTAATGAAAACAAAAAATTAAGCTTATTGACATCAATGAGAACACCAAATAATCATACTTGCAACAATTTTGGCCTTATAAAAAATCCTAAAATAAGGAAAAATGAATCAAGATCCTATTTTTAACAATCGAGATCTTGTTTCACTTCGAGGTCCTGAGCCTAAAATTAAAACAAGATCCCATTTTTAAAAAATTGGAGTCCTATTTTATTTCGGTGTCCCAAACCTATATTTAAGAAACATGATCCTGATTTATACTAAATGGGAACCTAATTGCTATGAAACGAAATTATGATTTGTAAAGATCCATACCAACTCTTTATCTCTTTTTCTTTAGCTACATCATTATCTCCCCCTTTCTCAAAAGAACCTTTTTCACATTTATTTCTCTCTCCCTTTGAAATCAATGGAAAATGGTGATACATTTGCATCTATTTCCCCCTTTGACATCAAACATACATACTTTCTCTCTTTACTGCTTTGCATACTCCCCCTTAGGAGCACACAACAAACTATACTAAACAATAACAAAGGACAACACCAATCTGCACTAGAACTAACTCCCTCTGACTGCAACAACCAACCAATAACTACCTACTCTTCTTGAGAGGTAGCCTCCAACATCAATCCAAAAAAAAGAATGAATATTGAAATCCATTAGACTAATACATATCCTTATGCATCTATTTAAAAGGAGGGGAAATAAACCCTAACTTCTTTGAGAGATATTCAAAAGTATCTTTAGGAAGAGCCATAGTGAATATATTAACAAACTAATCCTTTTTAGGCACATACTCAATCTTCACTTCATTCTTTACAACCTTCTCTCTCAAAAAGTGATACCAGATTGAGATATGTTTTGTTCGTGAGTGGATCACCAGATTCTTTGAAATTTTAATAGCACTTGTGTTATCATAGAAGATAGAAATTGTTTCATCATATACTACCTTGCTATCCTTCAATATTTGCCTCATCCACAACACTCGTGTGTAGCAAGATACTACTACAATATATTCTTCCTCTACAATAGATAAAGACATTGAATCTTGCTTCTTGCTTAGCCAAGACACCAATTTGCATCCAAGAAAGAATGTACCGCTTTTAATTTTCCTATTATCCACACAACCTACCTACTCAGCATCTGTATAAGAACTTAGAGAGAAATCAGTATCCTTTGATACCATAAACCATGTTGCAAAGTTCCCTTCAAATATTTGAATATCCTCTTCATTGCTACAACATGTGACTCTCTAGGATCTTCTTGAAATCTAGCCAAAAGATAACTACATGCATGATATCCGGTCTAGTAATAGTTAGATATAGCAGTCCTCCAATCATTAATCTATACTTTCCCTGACCACCCTTAGGAGATTCATCATTCTTACTTAGCTTGCAACCAGTAACCATGGGAGTACACACCAATTTAGAATCTTCCATTATGAACATCTTCAATATTTCCTTGGCATACTTTGATTTTGAAATGAATAGTCCTTTCTCTATTTGATTGATTTGCAGTCCAAGGAAGAAATTCATATCCTCAAACATAGACATCTCAAACTCTTTCTCCATCTTTTCTACAAATTTCTTGCACATAGCTTCATTTCCTCCAAAGATTATATCATCAACATACACAACCAAAATCAAGATTTGATCTTTTTCAAGTTTGAAATAAATATTACTATATGTGGCACCTTTATTGAATCCTTGTTGTATCAAGTACCTATCCAACCTTGCATATTGAAACAATTAAAAATAGGTTGGGGGTAAATAGGGGGTTCACCAAAATGATAATAGATAGACCTATTCTCCTTTATTTCATTAGTAAATGAGATCCACATAAAGAATTGACTTACAACCCCTAGGTGAGTCAACTCAAGATGTGAATGTACAAATTTCCTTTTTGTACAAGGATGTGGGTCCTAGTCAAACAACACTTTGGGGAGAAAAACTAAAAATAGTAAATCAACACTAAATTGTAATCTAACACTTGGAACAATAAGATTAGGCTTAATACTAAAAGAAATAGAAATTATATCATAGATCAAAGAAGGGCAGAATGATGTTTACCAGTCACCAAAAGTCAATTTTTGAAGCTGATTTGGGACTCATTCACCTAGGGGAAAATGGGTCCTGAGTTAGGGTTTTTTATGCAACTTTCAAGAGCCTTTGCTACTAATCTAAATCTTCCAATTTGCCTAGGTTTCAAGTTTAGGAAGTCAAAAATAAATTTTGTAGATGAATTTCTGCGAGATGACAATTTTTATGACAACTTTTTCAATTTTGACAAACTCTCCAAATTTTTCTCTTCAAGAGATCTTCAATATTTCTTCCACCTAAAACTGCAATCACAAATCAAGAGGGAAAAATGTTTTGTTTTGGTGAATGGGGGTTTTCCTTGGTCAAACCCCATTTTGGTAATCAAAAATTAAAATGAAATGAAACATGAAAGAGGGAATGAAGAAGGAAAAAAGCAATGTTACCACTAAAAAAACCCTTACATAAACCTTGGAATGTAGATCTACAACTTGCATGAAATGGATTCAATGGATGTGGATCTTGAACCTTGAATCTTTCTTGAAATAATGGCTTTGAATACTTGAATGGATCATGAAACTTACATCACCATATTAGCTCCAATAACATGCATGGTGCAAGAATACTTTGATATGACAATCAAAATATTTCTTTGATCACTTGTGAAATGCTCTTGAAAGTGCTCTCTTAGATCTTGAAAATTGCTAGAAAACTCTTAGATGAAACATAGTGAAATAACCTTATATTTATAGATATGTATCCTCAATTTCCCATAATTTAAATATCATAGGCCCACATTGAAATATAGATTTGAATATGTTAAAATACCACCAAAAACATAATTTAAATTTAGGTCCTAGGTCTAAGGGAGGACCCATTTTCCCATGGGTGAATGGGTCCTAGGTCCCTAAACCTAGGACACACATTGCTCAATGAGGAGTGTTATGTTAAGACATTAACAAATGTCCGGATTCCTTTTCAAAAAATGTAATAAAATAGGCTTGGTAAATGAATTAAAGGGTCAATTAAGGAAATATTATGGTCAATTAATTAAAGTATCACTAAATAAGTGCGAAAGTGTAAAGGGGTACACTTTATAACACTAAAATAAGGCACAATTAAGTCCAAATTAAGTGTGAAAATGTAAAAAGTACATATTTTTCTACACTACATTTAACCCCCACTTTATTGAAAGGATGATCTTGCATCAAACTCACACTAAAGTAGACATTCAAAACATATGTATACAGTAACAACAAGATTACTCAACCATATAACATCAAATACTAAAAAGAAAAGTAAAAAGAAAAAGAAAAATCAAGCCTTGATTGTCCAACGCGATGTAGAACACACCTCAGTTGTTTATTTAAAAGAAAAGGGTGGATCAAGCCTTAACTATCCAATGCGATGTGGAACATGTCTCGACTATTTTCCCAAAAACATTCACAAGCAGAACATGATGTCCACTATGAAAACAATGCACACTCACTTTAGGCTAATAGAACCTCAGGTTGTTCACTAGATGAGCCCCCAAGGGTAGAAAATGAGAGAATCTTATTAGGCTCCCATACCATATCAAATTTATACCTCCATAACTTCAATAAGGAACCACAAAACAAAAACAAAAACTTCAAGTTTCATAAGGCCTAACAAGTTGTGCTATGCTAAGCACCTATGAACAAACAAGGCAAGGCTCCAATGGCAAGCAAAGTGTGTTAAATGCTTGGTGGCCTTGAAAAGGGTTTGAGCTTCACAAGGTTAGAAAGTTGTGTTATGCTAAACACTTATGAAAATAAATGAAAATAAAAATGTTTAAAGGTATTTCAATTAGTTCATGTAAGGTCTCCTCTTAGGGAACATTGTTTCTAATGTCTCCAAGAGAGGACAAGTCAAGGATAAAATATTTTTAGCTTAGGGAATGCAATGCGTAGCATCACGACCAAGAGGAAAGTCATATGCCAAGAAATATCACACTCTCAAAGGACATCAAACCCAATGACACCACCAAGAAAAAGACACATCACAAGAAGAAAGAAAATCACACAATGAAACATAAGTAATGTCAAAAAATTTGAAATAATAATGCCAATGTATGCCCCCACTTTAAATAAATTGCTAGCACCATTGTTGTGAGCAATTACTTTAAAGTAGCAAATAATCAATGCTAACAATAAAGACATGAGAGATTATTTGAAAATCCCTACATGCCAAGTCATATGTTTCCAAATGAAGCTACGTCATGAAAAAGGAGGGGGTTTCCCCCAAAATTAAATCCCAAAAACATAAGGGGTCCAAAAATTTGGAGTTTGTCTTTGCTACAATGTAATTATAGAGCTCAGAAATTTCATCATTCCCCAAATACTCGTAGAACAAGAAGAATGGCACATAGATCTAGCAAAAAAAAAGAAAAATATTTTGGGTCAACATGGAAGAGACCTAAATGTCTCAGTTCCTTACATCATTCCCAAAAGGGAAACAAGAGACATAGAAAAGATAAATGTTTACAACATATAGAATAATGTAGATACAAATAGAGGAATGCACATGAAGAGAGAGACATCAAAAAAATAGTACAAGGGATCACATTACACACATGCAATCACACAAAGAACATGCAAAATAAATAAGGAAAAAGAATAGTATGACACATGCGAGTCAACCTATAATAGGTCGTATGCATCCCAATATTGTTCAATATATGTGGAAGGTGGATAACTAGATAAAGGGACAACTTCAAGTTCCAAAATAGGACAAGCACCAATTTCAACACTCTTATTAGAAGGATCATCATTTAAGCTCATAGAAGATGAAAACAATGAATTCAACTCGTTATGCATTTGTTCATCATTTTTTGCAACTTCATTATCATCATCCAAGTTTATCACAATAGGATATCTAATGATAATATCGATATAATTTTGTTATTTTTTATGTTGAAACGAAGGTGAAATAGCATCATGTATTCCTTGAGACAAGTTTAGATTTATATTTTTTGTGTTGTTCTTTTCTTCTTTTGCTTGTAGCAAACAAGTAATAGCATGACGTTTACACCTACACTCTCGAGCATTTCAGTTTCTTTTCATTTTGTTTTCAATTGTTATTATGTAGGAGTAGGTTCATCAACCATAGGTTTCTTTTCTTCCCTTGAGGGAGGAATGGAAGGAACCATGGGAGGTTCAACCACTTTCTCTTTAGCTTTGTAAACTTGTTTGACTTTAGGAGGCACAACATGATTTTTTTTATTATCTTGAGGTATCTTATAGGAAATAGGTAAAGGATTTATCATAGGTTGGCCTTGGTTACTTGGAAGGGCTTTTGGTTCAATCATGGTTTCATCAAGGATAGGAGGATCAATCATGGTTTGAGGCATATTGGTAAGGGATGATTATGTTATGTGTTTTTCCTTAAAATTTGGTGAGATTTGATAAAGAAGTCTTCATGAGGTCTAATAGGTTTGATAGGCTTGGGCCAAAATAAATCTAATGAGAAGTTCCCATGAGAAGACACGAGATTAAAGCCACTATGATGCACAATAAAGATTTCATTTCCAAATGGAAAATTCAAACATTTATGCACAACTGATGAGACAAAATTCATGGAGCAAAGCCATGGATAGCCTAACTTCACATGAAATTGACCCAAATTCAGAATGATGGTGAATGTGACATATATTTTTTTTGGTCCAACTTTTAAGGGTAAGATTATCGACCCTATTGTAGGGCAATAAAAATCATTATGCATTTTGATCCATGATTTTAGTTTTTCATAAGTATCTTGATAAATTTCATGCACAAATAGGAATTCTTTAGTGATCATGTTCTCTACACAGATGAGATCAATTAATATCCCATTAGTAGGTTTGTCATTGATTCTTCTAGCTATGTAAAGAGGACCATCGGGTGCATGTTTAAGTATGTCTTGTGAGAAAGGAATGTCAAGTGGCATCTTAAGTAGACCCTTATGAGGTTAAGCTTCAATAAATCTAACCATAAATTCTATAGATTGTTCCTCATTATCATTCATATTATCATCATTTGTGTCAACATTCATCACATCATTCTCTGTTTCACTAGCTTTGACATATGAAATGTTATGATTTGGCATAGGATTGGTAAATATTTACAATTTTTGGTTAGGATGAGCTACAAACTTATTACCTTGATCATTAACACCTCCAATCTGAATATGATTAGAATCAATGAGGTCTTGCACAAGATGTTTAAGACGCTTGCAATGTTTCATATCATGTCCATTTTTTCTGTGAAAATGACAATAAGCATTTGGTCTATAGTTCAAAGGTAAAGGCTTAGTAGGATCAAGAGCTCTAACAAGAGGTAAGGAAATCAAATTCTTGTCTAAGAATTGTAGTATGATATTATGAAGGGTATCATGTAGGGGTGTAAATTGTCTAAATTTCTATCCACAAAGGCATATGGTTTTGTTATATTTATAGCAACCACTTGGTTATCAAAATTTTGATTTGATTTAGGGGGATTAAGTTGTAGAAAGCCCTTATTTTGTTTCTTGAAATGTTGATATTTGGTTTGAGGTGTGGTTTTAGACTTTTCAAGATGGTTAGAGGGAGTTTTCATTTCATGACTGCTAACCGAATTTTGATAAGCATGAAGGGTTGTACACAACTGTGTGAAGGAAGGAAACCTTAACATCTTAAGCTTAGCTTGGATTTTGTCTTTCAAATTGGAAATAAACATTATTTGAAGGTTGGAATCAAGAATCTTAATGTTTATTTGTGAATAAAGCATTTGGTATCATGCTATGAAATCAATGACCTTTTTATCATCCTTTTGTTTACATGTCATCAAATCAGCTAAGGTAATCTTAGGACCCATGTGAATTTGGAAGTGGTTGTAAAAGGAATCAATAAGTTCATTGAATGAATTAATTAAATTATTCGGTAAAAAGAAAAACCACTCTAAAGCAGTATCTTTCAAGGATCAAGGGGAGATTTTATCCAAGAGTCTATCTTCAAAAATGAAGTCACTACATAAGTTTGTGTAAGCAGAAATATAGCTAATAGGATCTCCTTTCCCACCATATTTCTCAAACATAGGAACCTCTATACTGTGTGGCATTTGTGTTCTCAATATCTCCAAGGATAACAAATTGGTTTTGATGTATTATGAAGGTTGGCCCTTGTTGTTTTGGTTTAGTGTGGCGATCTATTATTGAAGGGATGAGACATTTTACAAAAGGGTGTTAATAATTGGATCATTGTTGGTGTTGTGAGATGGAGGTGAATAAGGTGGAGTTGTGTATGTATGTAGAGGACAAGTGAGTTTTAGATTTGTGAGGGGGTGGATGAGGAGATATGAGATTCAAATGCACAAAACTAGAGGGATTCCTAGTGGAAATACCTAAGGAAGTGTTGAAATTGCTAGTAGGTTGGATGGTTTTAGTAACATGAGTACTAGTGTAGGTAGGAATGAAGGTAAGGATTGTGGAAGGAGGAATTGAATTTTCACCTTGACTTTGAGTATACCCCAAAGCTTAAGCACAACAAGTTATGGTAGGGACATTTTTATCAACAATATGAGCTATAATCCACACAATGTCTATTCCATGTTCATTTTCAAGCATTTTCCTCACATCATCTAAATCAGGAATGGCACTACTAGCAATGTTTTTAGAAGTCACAAAGTTTTGCAATTTCTCTATTTCTTCATCTATTCTTCTTATGTTTTCTTGCAAGACATTAGCAACCATTGTTTCAATACCATGCACATTAGTTGTAGGTAGGGAAGTCATTGGAAATGAGGAATGAAGACTATGATCCATAAAGGGTTGACTAGTGTCAACACTATGAGTGAAAGAGTTGGAAAACAAAAGATCCACAACAAATGGTGTATTGCAAGATGACATGAGTCTCAAAATACATCTCATGACAATATTGGAAATAGGACACCAAGTTGCAAATCTCATACAAGTTTCACAAACTTGGTATGCACCCCAAAATGGATAGGAGGTGAAATGCAATGAAGTAACCTAAGATGTAAAGTACAATGTAAATATGTAAAAGCAATTTTCAGATTTCAAACAAGATAATTTTCTGATTGTGCTATGTAAAAACCTGAAAATGATGTCTTGTAAATGCAATTTCGAATTCCCAAAATGCACTAAATTTATCCAATTAAACTTAATATTATCAATTCCAAGTAACAAAAAGTTTGCAAACTAAAATAAAAAACTGAAAATAGCAACACAAAATACAAAAACAAAAGTTTTAATGCCCAAAAATTTAGGAAAGAATCTTGATCAGGGACTCATTCACCCCTAGGCGAATGGGTCCTAGCTTAGGTTTTTCAAATTTTTTTTTATAGGTTTCCAAGTTGATTCTTTCTGGTTTCCACATTCTAGTTTCAAACAATGAGTTACAGTTTTAGATTTTTGTGAAATTAAGCTTGAATGCAAATGAAAAATATGACTAAATAAAAAACTAGGAGACCTAATTTGATGTACAATTTTGATTCATTTTTCAAATGTAAATGAATGATGATGCAATGTTATGTAAATTATTTGTAAAATGACTGATTTTTTTGTATTTTTCAAATTTAAAGAATGCTAAAATGCAATCCTAAAACCCCTAAATGAGATGCATAATAATGCAAGTTAAGCAACCCTAATTGAGATTCAATACAATACAATACAATGTAAATGAATGTGAAATCTATATTTGGGGATGAAATAGACTCTAAAATTTGAAAAATGCAATGCTCAAAAGTCAAGTTCAACATAATGAAACATTGGAAAATAGGTTGGGGGTAAATAGGGGTTTCACCAAAATGATAATAGATAGACCTATTCTCCTTTATTTCATTAGGAAATGTGATCCATGCAAAAAATTGACTTACAACCCCTATGTGAGTAAAATCAAGATGTGAATCTACAGATTTCCTTTTTGTGCAAGGATCGGGTCTTGGTCAAACAACACTTTGGGGAGAAAAACTAAAAATATTAAATCAACACCAAATCGCAATCTAACACTTGGAACAATAAGATTAAGCTCAATATTGATAGGACCAAAAATCATATCACAAACCAAAGAAGGGTAGAATGATGTTTACTAATCACCAAAAGTCAATTTTTGAAGCTGATCTGGGACTCATTTGCCCAGGGGAAAATGGGTCCTGAGTTAGGGTTTTTTCTATAACTTTATAAAGCTTTTTCTACTGATTTGAATCTTCCAATTTTCCCAAGTTTCAAGTTCGAGAAGCTAGAAATAAATTATGTAGATGACTTTTCGTGAGATGACAAATTTTATGACAACTTTTGCAACTTTGACAAGTTCTCCAAATTTTCCTCTTCAAGAGATATTCAATATTTCTTCCACCTAAATTTGTAATCACAAATCAAGAGGGAAAAATATTTTGTTTTTGGTGAATGGAGGTTTTCCTTGGTCAAACCTCGTTTTGGTAATCAAACCTTGAAATGAAATGAAACATGAAAGAGGGAATGAAGAAGGAACAAAGCAATGTTAGCACTCAAAAAACCCTTGCATAAACTTTGGAATGTAGATCTAAAACTTGCGTGAAATGGATTCAATGGATTTGGATCTTGAACCTTGAATCTTGCTTGAAATAATGGCTTTGAATACTTGAATGGGTCATGAAACCTACATCACCATATTAGCTCCAATAACATGCATGATGCAAGAAGACTTTGATATGACAATTGGATCTTGATTGCTGCAATAAATATTCAATAAATTTTCCTTTGAATGCCTTTGATCACTTGTTAAATGCTCTTGAAAGTGCTCTCGTATATCTTAAAAATTGCAAGAAAACTCATAGATGAAACATAGTGAAATAACCTTATATTTATAGATATGTATCCTCAATTTCCCAAAATTCAAATATCACAAGTCAACATTGAAATATAGATTTGAATATGTTAAAATACCACCAAAAACATTATTTAAATTTAGGTCCTAGGTCCCTAAACCTAGGACACACATTGCTCAATGAGGAGTGTTATATTAAGGCATTAGTGAATGTTGGGTTTCCTTTTTAGAAAATGTAATAAAATAGGCTTGGTAAATGAATTAAAGGGCAAATTAAGGAAATATTAAGCTCAATTAATTAAAGGATCCCTTAATAAGTGTGAAAGTGTAAATGGGTACGATTTACAACACTAAAATAAGGCACAATTAAGTCCAAATTAACATTAATTCCAAATTAAGTGTGAAAATGTAAAAGGAATACATTTTTCTACACTACACACACCAAACTCTAGGATCTTGCTTCAATCCATATAACACTTTCTTCAATCTACAGACCATATTTGGTTTGTTTGATAACTAAAATCTTTTTGGTTGTTCTATGTATACCTCTTCTTCCAACTCACTATTCAAGAAAGAAAACTTCCCATCCCTTTGATAAACCTTGAAATCCTTATGTGCTAAAAAATCCAAAACATTATGATAGCTTCCATTCTTAATGTTCACTGGAACAAATATCTCCTTGAAATTTATTCCTTCTACTTGTGAGTAGCCCTTACACACAAGCCTTGCCTTGTTTCTTACTAATTCTCCATTCACATTCAATTTATTCTAGAATACCCACTTAGTTCCAATCACATTCTTGTTTGTTGGTCTTGGGACAAGTTTCCAAGTTCAATTTTTCTCAATCTGCATTAGTTCTTCTTCCACAACCTTGATCTAATATTCATATTTACATGCTTCAATCACTGTTTTAGGTTCAACTTTAGAAAGTAAACATATATTTACTTGTTCTTTGCCATTACAAATTTTCTCCTTGTCAAAACACCTTTTCTTTTATCACCAATGATCTAATCTTTAGAATGATTCTCTTGCACATACTTAGGAGTCTTAGAGATCTACTTTGATTCTTGCACTCTCAAAAATATTATTCAGTCTCTTGTTGTAGCACTGGTAAGCTTTGCTACTTGTAGAATATCCGAGGAAGATACTTTCATCAAATTTTGTACTAAACTTTCCCAAGTTATCTTCATCTCTTCTGATATGGCACTTGCTTCTAAACACTTTGAAGTATTTGACAGTAGGGATCCTTCCATACTACAACTCATAAAGATTCTTTGTATTATTTTCCCTTGCTTGAACTCTATTAAGAATGTAGACGCAGTATGAATTTCTTCTCTCCAGTAGACTTCCAATAGGTTTTCCTCTTTCATCATTGTTCTTGCAGCTTCTTGAATAGTCCTATTCTTTATTTCAACCACTCCATTCTACGAAGGAGTCCAAAGGGAATACAAATGCCTCTTTATCCTGTAATTCTCACAAAAATTGTTAAACTCATTAGAGGTGAACTCTCCACCTCCGTTAGACCTCAAACACTTGATTTTCATATCCATTTCATTCTCAACCATAACTTTGAATGCTTTAAACTTATCTAGAGATTTTGATTTTTCTTTGAGAAAAGTAACCCATGCCATTCTAGAATAATCATCAATCAATAGCATGAACTACCTGTCACCTTGAAGAATTCTTATTCTCGTAGGACCACAAAAGTTTGTATACACCAGCTCCAACAATCCGATAGTAGATTATTATGACTTTGAAACTTCTTATTTCTTTCTTTCTAATTTCACATTCCTTACAGACAACATTGATGGGATTTGTAATCTTTGGTAGATCTCTCACAGCTTGAACTGAACTAATCCTTACTAGGCTATCAAAATTGATGTGACACATTCTATGTCATAACCATCTTTCATTAATCTAAGTCATAAAGCAATGGCCATCAACACTTTTAACTTGATACACATTTCCATTTATCTTTCTTCTAGCAGTAACCATAGTTCTAAAGCCTTTGCTACACATTTTTCCAACACTCAAGAGGTTATGTCTTAAAACCTTAACATAAAGAACATCATATGTATTATGATTGCATCAAAACTAATTGAACCTTTTCCACATATCTTAGTAGATGTATCATCACCAAAATTAACTAGAGCTCCTTCATATTTCTCAAGTCTAAAAAACTTAATTTTGTCACCAGTCAAATGATTTGAGTATCCACTATCAATGATCCAGTAGTTCTTCTCCTCTCTAGCATGAAAAGCAGTCACCATAGCCTTATGACCTGCTTCCAGAGCATTTTCCTTCACATAGCTCTCATAGTTAGTAGAATTAGATTCAAATTTTATAGCCATAAACAAGAATTAATTATCCTCATCATCCACATAGTAATATTCATCATCAAATATACTGGCATTGGGTAAACCCACAAAACTGGTTTACAAATTGAGGAAGAAAATTTGCAAAAAATTCCCCCATGGAAAAAAATTGATTTTTGGGGGTGTGAATGAAAATATGGGAGCGAAACCAAAGGGGGATTGCTAGAACCCCCCTTTGAGTGAACCCATTAAATGTTGGGTCCCACCATAGTTCTCATTTCTTGGGAAAAAAAAAAAAAACTTTATGGAAAGGGGGTTCGCTCGAACCCTGGTTCGAGTGAACCTCCAAGGGGGTTCACTTGAACCCCCCTTTCCCCCTTCTCCCCCTCTAACACCAAAAATCTCCAATTTTTTTCCCTTCGAAGCTTGAGTTGAGGATGAAAATGGAGGAGACTTCATAGACCCAGCTAGATGATGGTAGTTCTTGGAACGAACTATCCAACAAATATATAATTTTAATATGTTTTGGTTTTATTATGTATTTGTTTTTTTAGTTTGATTAAACATAGGTTTTTCACCAAAAATAAAGCTCTCTATTCTAGACATGTAGAAAAATAGGAGATTATCAAAAAAAATAAAATTAGTGCACTAGATATTGATGTCCTTGATCCAACAAAAAAAATTGAATTTCGATACATACAAAAATATTTATGTTGTATATGGTATGCCTATGTTTGAATTGTAATTGGTTTGAATTCAAAACTTGATTAAGGAAAAAATATTCAATGAAATGTTATAAAACCAATTACATGCACTAGATATCCTAATTACAAATCTAAATTCAAAAACAAAAAAAAATTCCCTTGATGGAAAAAAAGTTATGTTGTATACGGTGAGCATCACTCCTTATAAATGGTGTTTACTGAAAAAAATGGTTTTCAAAGGAGATGGAAAAAGAAGTACAATCTGATTCCAAAATTTTTGAAAAAAAATATATTTAGAATCTATAGACAAAATGTCACAAATCACTACTTTGCATCATCTTCAAATTCCTTACAATTTAGCCGCTATAGGTGCCTGAAAGTGAAGATTTAGTTAGAAAAAATTAGTTTAGTGTCTAGTTTGGCCAAAAATTGTAAACCAGTATTGTGGGATCACCCCATCTTCTCTAACATAATAACTTTTCTTAATTGTTTTACCTTTGTTTTCCTTATTCTTTTCATTCACAACTTTGTTTGAACATCTTGAGGCATAATGACCTTTCTTTCCACAACTGAAACATCTGAAAAGTAACTTACCTTTATATTTACAAGTACTTGATGAGGGCACAACTCGAGACACAGAAAATAAGCCACAAACAAGAGAATAATTTTATTATTCAGAAAATGGAGCTTCTTACATGTAGAGGATCTCAAATCCCTAAGTTTTACAACACATGCAAGCTACAGAAAGTTACAGAATAACCCTTTTGCAATATGCAAGCTTGTCCCCAAAAAGTTACCCAAAAATATTAGAAACCCGCCCATAAATAGAGCTCCTCTTTAGTTTGGAGCCAAAACAACAATAAAATTTGAGTTTAGGTGTTTTGGCGCCAAAAATTACAACTTGAAGTTCAAATTTCAAAAGAACATTTGCAATTGTATCTTCTAGAAAGTGCGCCAACTTCCCGGGGCCATAACTTTTGATCCGGGGCTCCGATTCGTGAAATTTTTGAACTGTTGGAAAGGTCTCGAAGTCAAGAACGTGCTTGAAATTTAACTATTTTTGGGTGATGCAAAATTGCCCTTACACCACTGGATGCTCCTGCATCAGACACCCAGTGTAATTTGAGAAGTGACCCCGTCACATGTAGTACCCCTCTGTTTATGATTATGCTTTATGTTGCTATGTTTTTATGTTGTTAGACCAATGATGCCTTGTTGGATATTTTGATCACTGGTTTTGAGCGATAGTGGATTATTTTGTGACATGATGATACTTATTTGATGATTATTGATTTCAGACATGATTGGATTTAGCGTAGATGTTTACTTTCAGTTGTTTATTGATATGTACATGCTTATGATGGACTAACAACATTTATTTCGTCAGTTTGTTGTGAAGCGTATTGGTGTGGAGAACATAATCGCATCTCTCGCTTGCGAGTGCCCTGTGATATCTGTGATTTTCTCCGCATGGTGTGTCTGTTTAATGCTTTATATATATATATATATTTGTATGCATGTTATTTGTTTGGTTGCAGGATTTGTAGGTACATGACACCGACTCCACCTGTGTAATCAGGTCTGAGCGTGTCAAGACTCAACGGAAACATTGATCGGGAGATAGTAGTTTGGTTCACCCTAGCCTAGTTTATAATCCTGGTCATAGTACTTTATCTGTTTTTAGTTTTGAGTCGTAGGTTTGTATTGTCAGTTTCTATTTGAATAAATTGTTGAAAACAAATTTGGTTAATTTTTAATGTTGGAATATTGTGTTTTAAATTATTGTTATTTGATTAATGTTAAATGTGGTTGAAATTTACTTACTTGATAATTTAATTCATTAATTAGCTTATTTGGATAAATAGTTGGTCTTAAAAAGATTAAACTATTTTAATTAAATTAATTAATTAATTAAATTAAATTATTAAGTGTGTAAATTATATTGCATTTAAAAGAATTAGAAAATTAAAAATAAAATAAAATAAAATGCATGTGAATTGGAAATTGATTTTTAAATTTAATTAAATAAATTAAATTGCATGCAAAATTGAATTGGAAATTGCCGAGAAGTGGAGAAGATATTTTGGTAACCACTTCTCGACAAGTGTGCCAGTGCTTTAATGAGGTTGTTGAGAAATTTTACGGGGAGGTTATTTTGGATCTCGGGAAATTACAGAGGTTGTTCAATTTCCTCACGGGGAAATTATCAAAGCTTTTGTAAAAAAAAATTCTTGATGTGTAAATTTTTTTTTTTTCTAAGAGGATTTGTTATTTCCTCTAGGGTTGTATATTTGTGGAAGATTCCTTGGAGGGAGGAACTCTTGTGTTGGTTGGAAAAGCTTTTGTGATTATTGTGCGCCTCAGGCAAAAAGATTTCTTCTATAAGAAGCTTTTATTCTGCATGTATTTTTCTTGTATTTATTTTTGAATTTGTTTCCTTTTAAAAAGAAAATTGCTTGAGAAAATTTTAGTATTCTTGTTACTTGTATTCTTCTCAAGAAATATTAAAATTATACAATAGAAATTCTCAAAGGGTTCTTGATAAATTTTGGATAAGATTCCTGTTAAAAGAAAAATTGATAATTTTGTTGAGAAATTGCTGCATTAGAATGAAAAATTTCTTTTGAAATAAATTGTTTAATGGATTAAATTATTCTATTTTATTTTCAGAAGAAAATATTTATTAAATCATAGTAAATTTTCTAGATTTATTGTAAAAAAAACCTTCTGGAATGCATTAATATAATAACAGTAATTTATTTACTGTTATAAATTTCTGTATGTATTTATATATACATCTGTACATTTATTTTACATGTGGTGCATAAATTTACTGGTTTGTAAAAAGATTGATTTGTATATATTATCGCCGTACAGGCGAATTTAAATAGATTTTATTTTATTTTTTAAAAAAAATTTCGAATGCATTAATATAAAAAAAACCTTTATTCTATTTTATTTTTAGAAGAAAATATTTATTAAATCACAGTAAATTTTCCAGATTTATTGTAAAAAAACCTTCTGGAATGCATTAATATAATAACAGTAATTTATTTACTGTTATAAATTTATGTATGTATTTATATATACATCTGTACATTTATTTTACATGTGGTGCATAAATTTACTGGTTTGTAAAAAGATTGATTTGTATATATTATCACCGTACAGGCGAATTTAAATAGATTTTATTTTATTTTTAAAAAAAATTTCCAAACTCATATTCGCTGTTGGGCGAAATTTTTATGATTTAATTTTTTTAAATTTTTTTTTAATAAAATTAGGGGAGGGCTGAAACCCTCCCCATATCCCATAGATAGGGGCGCAGCTGTCAAGGCTGCGCACATCAGCCAGGGGCTGCTAGGCGCAGCCCTGGCAGGGCTGCGACCTCCCACAGGGAGGCCCGTGGGAGCCCTGTTAACATTGTTGTGAATTAAAAACAAAGTTTGGTATTAAATGCGAGTCTTCATTGATATTTATTATTTTTGATTATATATATATAATGTGAATTGGTATATTTGTTATTTATTTAATTTGATTTATAATATTTAATATATATATATATTAAAATTAAAATATATTTATTATTTGTTATTTAAAAAAAAAAATATTATTATGTTTAAATGATATGTTTAAAAGAATTAAAATTATCAAATATCTAGATTTAGATATTTTGAATGATTTAGATAATTGTTATAGAATAAATTGTTATTTTGGAGTTATAAATTTATAGATAAGAAATTGGGCAAAATGTAGATTTGATATTCGTAATGCATGGAAAGTGAATTAAAACCTTAGACGAATAATTCTGATATTTTAAGTCTTTGTTTGAGAGGATTTAGTATATCCGAACTATAGATATTTAATTTCCTCGATTTGCTTTATTGTGTTTTTTCTGGGCAAAATGGGAAAGTTATAATTGTTCAAGTCTTCCAGATTAAAATTGTGTAGAATGGGTTATTACTGTTTCAAAAGTATTTCTTAAATCGACTTGGGTTGTGCAAGAGTTAAACATGGAGTTTGATACTGTTTTGGGTTATTTGTTATTGTGAGATGTACTTTGTGCACTTGTAAACCCTAGTCATGAAAACTTAGATACCTTGTTATGTTTAGGTGAGTGGCTATTTGTAAGGGCCGACACACAAAGTGGTGTCAGGGTAACTTACAAATAGTTTGTAATTCAGTAAAAACTAAAGAACACAGTAGTTAGATTAAAATATTTAACAAGATGTATTTGCCTCTCTTATGACTCTTGAGCTACTATAGTCATGAGTAGAATTTGAGAAGGCCTGGAATGGAAAATCAATGTCTTGTTCCTTTAAAAGACATTTGATTCCGCAATAGTATGCAATAGGGGCCGGGTTTCGTAAGAGGTTACCAGGGTAACCCAAGGATTGGGGGCCGGAACCTAGGAAGAAATGCCAGGGTAACCTTTGCAACTTTGTGATGACACTCCACCTAAAGTAACAGTTAACCCTATGTTTGTGGTATAATCAATTGTCAAAAATCTAAAAGCAATGTAACCAATAGATTGTTTGTACTAGTGTCTAGGGTTAGTAGATTAGGTCTAGGTAACCTTATTACTATCTCCTAGCATGGGGGGTGGACCTACGGGTACCACATGGTTGGGTGGAACGTGCACCTTACTCTGTTGGGTCCCCAGTATGATCATGGCATCGAGAGCTTCATGGACGGAGAGCTCGTGATCGGATACTTATGTTTATTTCAAAATTGTATATTGTAAACTTGTATTTGAAAACATCCCTCAATTGTATAAGAGGTGAACAATGTATTTGTACAATGTAACTATTATTTGAACTACCTCATTAGATGGATGAGTATTGTAATGTCATATCAAATGCAATGTATGGAAAAACATGTTTGTACTTTATTATGTTAACATGAATGGAAATTTATTATTATGCAATGTTTATCTTTATGTTATTAATTAAATGTGCAATGCGAAATACTTTAGTCACTTATGGAAAACTCAAAGTAGTGTAACGTTGCTTAACCTAAGAATGTATGCAATTAATTAACGTAGTATTAATACTTTAAAAAAAAATTATTACACCTTTATAACACATTTGCAACATTCTTAGGTTATTAAGACGAGGCATTACAGATTGGTATCAGAGCCAAGGTTACAAACACTGGACGCTCGGGGTAATCTAGAGCCCATTAGGTTGACCTAATACGTAGTGTCACAACTGATAACCTTGGTTGAATAGTATCTAAGACTTGTTATTGTTATGTGTAGGAACATGCCTAGGTGAGGAGGAAGAAGTCATGGTAGAGGTCGAGGTGGAGGCCATGGCCAATCCCTCAGGTTACTCCCCCTCCTAGCCCTCACCACAGTGATCAGGTGGAATAGATGAGTCGGAGAGATGAGGGGCAGAATCCCGTATAGTCAGCAGTAGAGGGTTCTCAGATACGTCCACTTTTAGAGGAGGTCCTAGCTCATCTTGGACCTAGACAGGTAGATGAGAAGGAGGTTGTGAGAGAGAGGGATAGATCCCCTAGGAGAGTAGAGGACACAGCACATCAGGATGCTATCATCGCAGGTCATATGAGGGATTTACTGAGAGCACGCCCTCCTACCTTTGATGGTCTAGGAGGTGGATTAGAGGCTAAGACTTGGCTACTAGATTTGGGTAGATGCTTTGCCATGCACCCTTATGGTAGCAATACCCGTGCTAGATGCGCTATTATGCACTTGAGAGGATTCGCCTCTACTTGATGGCGCCTAGAGGAGCAGAAGCTCCATATAGATATTGGTTTTGTGTCTTGGGAGATGTTTCTCGAGAGGTTCAGATAACGGTTCCTTTCGGAACACTGGAGGCAGTGTAGGGCTGACGAGTTCCATGATCTACGTCAGTTGGCTCTTTCTGTAGAGCAATATGAACATAGGTTCTACGAACTCAAGCAGTATGCTGGTATAGGCGATGATGAGCCTATGCTAGTACATCACTTCATCAGGGGTTTAAACACCCACATCAGTGGTGGTGTCCGAGTCTTTGAGCCAAAGACTATGGAAGTTGCGGTGGAGAAGGCTTGTATAGTTGAGGAGAACCTTATTATGGCTTTAGGTGGGCACACAAGAGTGCAGATTGGGAGTGCTCCTACAGCAGGTTTTAGTCCACGGGGTGGACAGGCACAGACAGGTGGTTCTTCCAAGAACCAACAGACACCCACAAAGGGTGGGCAGCAACAACAACAAAGAACACCTCAAAAGAACAATAACCCTCAACCTCAACAACAAAACAGTCCTCAAATAGGAAAGGGTCGTAACTGGTGGCGCAACAAGCACAATAAGTAGGATCAACCTACGCAGAGTGCTCAGTCTACCGTCAGTAGGGGTAGTTATCAGCAATCCAATGCACCTTCGGGTGGCAGAGGTACAGGTTGTTATTCATGTGGGCAGCAGGGACACATAGCTAGGCAGTGTCCGATGAGAGGTCCTTCTGGTTATGGGTCTCAACCTACAGTTTCAGAGCCTACGGTGGGAGATGCAGGACGAGCACATACTGTATATGCAGCGGTTAATGACTGCCAAGCTGATCACCAGAATACGGTGGTCGAGACTTCAAGTAAGTTACATGGTATTAATGTGTCTATTCTTTTTGATTCTGGAGCCACTGACTCCTTTATTTCACCGACCATTGTTGACCATTGTGGTCTTGTGGCAGTAAAGCAAGGTGGTAAGTGGCAAGTTGAATTTGCCTCAGGGATGAAAGTAGTAGTAGAAAACTTAGTACATAACTGTGAACTTAAAGTTGGTACGTTAACTACATCAGTAGATTTATATGTTACACCCTTAGGATCGTACGACATAGTACTAGGCATGGATTGGTTAGCATCTTATCATGTTGTAATTGACTGTCAACTTAAGACAGTTAGTTGCATTGATGATTTAGGTGCGAAAGTGGAAATCGTAGGTATTCATAGACCTATCTCTTTGCAGATGATATCTGCTATGCAATTAAAGAGATGTCTTCATCAGGGATGTCAACTGTTTGCAACAACAGTTACAGATTTAGATGAAGGTGAGAGTCGAGATGTATCTCTTGATGATCATCCTATTCTTAGGGAATTTGTTGATGTATTTCCCGATGACATTCTTGGAATACCACCGAAGAGGGATATTGATTTTAGAGTTGACCTAGTTCCTGGAGCTGAACCTATATCTAGAGCTCCTTATAGAATGATGACTCAGGAGTTAGAGGAACTTCGTATTCAGTTAGAGGAATTATTAGAAAAGGGTTTTATTCGTCCAAGTGTTTCCCCTTGGGGAGCACCTGTCATCTTCGTAAAGAAGAAAGACGGATCTCTTAGGCTATGTATTGACTATTGTCAATTGAACAAGGTTACAATTAAGAATCGTTATCCTTTGCCTAGAATTGATGATCTTTTTGATCAAATTAAGGGAGCTAATGTGTTCTCTAAAATCGATTTGAAATTTGGTTACCATCAATTGCGTATAGCTGAAGCAGACATACATAAAACTACTTTTTGAACTCGTTATGGGCACTATGAATTCACAGTAGTACCATTTGGGTTAACAAACGCACCATCTGTATTTATGAGTTTAATGAATGGTGTATTTCGTACATACCTCGATCGCTTTGTCCTGGTATTTCTCGATGATATTTTAGTCTATTCGAGAAACATGAAGGAACATGAAGAACATTTGAGACTGGTATTGCAATGTTTAAGGGAAAATCAATTGTATGCAAACCTGAAGAAGTGTGATTTCTTTCAACCTAAAATAAAATACCTTGGACACGTGATATCTGGAAAAGGTATCGCTGTGGATCCTTCAAAGATCCAAGCTATTGTGGATTGGCCCATGCCTACTAATGTAGGTGAAGTTCGTAGTTTTATGGGTCTTGCTGGTTACTATAGGCGGTTTGTAGAGGGATTTTCTAGAATAGGTCATCCTATTACTTCTCTTTAGAGGAAAGGGAAGAAGTTTGTTTGGACATAACAATGTCAGTTAGCTTTTCAAACTCTTAAAGAAAAGTTAACTAATGCACCTATACTTATTGTTCCTGATCCTACTAAGGATTTCGTAGTATGTGCGGATGTATCCTTAGAGGGTTTAGGAGTAGTTTTGATGCAAGATGGGCGTGTGGTTGCTTATGAGTCTCGCAAACTCAAGGACCACGAATTAAACTATCCTACTCATGACCTAGAACTAGCTGTAGTAGTGCATGCATTAGTTCGATGGAGACATTTCCTATTAGGTCATCATTTCGAACTTCATACTGATCACCGTAGTTTGCAATACATTTTTACGCAACCTAACTTGAATGCTAGGCAAAGACGGTGGATGGAGTTTTTGTGTGAGTATGATTTTGAAGTAAAATATGTTCAAGGAAAAGAGAATGTTGTGGCTAACGCTCTTAGCCGTCGTAGACATGAGATCTCTGCAACTACTCTTGAAGTAGATTTGAGAGGTCAAATAGTAGCAGTACTTCCTACTGATAGATTATATCAGGAAGTGAAGTCAGAAATTGAATCGGGTAGACCTTTAGAAGGTCAATTTGCAGGTTATGTTTTAGAATCGGATGGCATATTACGACATTTAGGTCGTATTTATGTACCACATGTTGAGAGTCTTCGTACATTAATTATGACTGAAGCTCATCGAGCTCCGTATTCAGCTCATCTAGGTGTCAAGAAAATGCATGCTGATCTTCGGCAGTTGTATTTCTGGCCTGGTATGAAACATGATATTGCTGATTATGTGTCGAGATGTCTTGAATGCCAGCGAGTTAAAGCTGAGCATCATCATCCTGCTGGATTATTGCAGCCACATCTCATTCTAGAATGGAAATGGGATATTATATCCATTGACTTCATTGTTGGGTTACCTACGTCATCACGTCGACACGATGCCATTATGGTAACTGTTGACCATTTGACTAAAGTAGCTCATTTTTCACCTGTTTGATCATCATACAATGCTTCATCTGTAGCTAGGATATTCATGGAGGACATCGTTAGATTGCATGGGATTCCTCGTAGGATCATATTGGATAGAGATCTTGTATTCACTTCTGCCCTATGGACTTCATTACAACGTGCTTTAGGTACACAGTTGAACTTTAGTTCAGCGTATCATCCTCAAACTGATGGTTAAACTGAAAGAGTTAACCAAATATTAGAGGATATGCTTAGGATGTACGTAATGGATCAACAGTCTCTTTGGGAGGATTACTTGTACTTAGTAGAATTCGCTTACAACAACGGTTATCAGAGTTCCATAGGTATGCCACCATTTTAGGCATTATACGGTCGTCCTTGTCGAACTCCTTTGAGTTGGGATCAACTAGAGGATAGAGTATTACTTGGACCTGAGATGCTTCATGATATGGAGCAGCAGGTTGACCGTATTAGAGAGCATTTGTTAGTAGCTCAGGATAGGCAAAAGAAATATGCCGATGCGCATAGGATCAATCGACAGTTCGCTGTTGGTGATAGATTGTTTCTTCGAGTGCGACCGTGAAAGAGTCCAATCCGTTATGGAAAAAGCTCTAAGCTTGCGCCTCGTTTCGTAGGACCATTTGAGATCTTAGAGAGAATTTGTCCCGTGGCGTATCGACTCACCTTACCACCCAGTTCATCTCATATTCATGATATTTTTCATGTATCAGTACTTAGAGCATATCATCCCGACATATCTCATGTACTTGATTGGAATGCGTTACAGGTAGAGGACGGGCAGCTGGCTATGGAGCCCATGGCCATTCTTCAGCACCGGACGCTCGGTCTTAGGGGTCGAGACGTTGATCAGGTGAGGGTCCAATGGGATCCTAGCTATGAGGCTTTGGCTACCTGGGAGGATGCGACATGCATGAGGGAACTTTATCCCTATCTGTTCGTAGGCTTTCAAGAGCAAGCCTGATCCTAGGGGGGGAGGATGTAGTACCCCTCCGTTTATGCTTATGCTTTCTGTTGCTATGTTTTTATGTTGTTAGACCAATGATGCCTTGTTGGATATTTTGATTGCTGGTTTTGAGCAATAGTGGATTATTTTGTGACATGATGATACTTATTTGATGATTATTGATTTCAGACATGATTGGATTTAGCGTAGATGTTTACTTTCAGTTGTTTATTGATATGTACATGCTTATGATGGACTAACAACATTTATTTCGTCAGTTTGTTGTGAAGCGTATTGGTGTGGAGAACATAATCGCATCTCTCGCTTGCGAGTGCCCTGTGATATCTGTGATTTTCTCCGCATGGTGTGTCTGTTTAATGCTTTATATATATATATATATTTGTATGCATGTTATTTGTTTGGTTGCAGGATTTGTAGGTACATGACACCGACTCCACCTGTGTAATCAGGTCTGAGCGTGTCAAGACTCAACGGAAACATTGATCGGGAGATAGTAGTTTGGTTCACCCTAGCCTAGTTTATAATCCTGGTCATAGTACTTTATCTGTTTTTAGTTTTGAGTCGTAGGTTTGTATTGTCAGTTTCTATTTGAATAAATTGTTGAAAACAAATTTGGTTAATTTTTAATGTTGGAATATTGTGTTTTAAATTATTGTTATTTGATTAATGTTAAATGTGGTTGAAATTTACTTACTTGATAATTTAATTCATTAATTAGCTTATTTGGATAAATAGTTGGTCTTAAAAAGATTAAACTATTTTAATTAAATTAATTAATTAATTAAATTAAATTATTAAGTGTGTAAATTATATTGCATTTAAAAGAATTAGAAAATTAAAAATAAAATAAAATAAAATGCATGTGAATTGGAAATTGATTTTTAAATTTAATTAAATAAATTAAATTGCATGCAAAATTGAATTGGAAATTGCCGAGAAGTGGAGAAGATATTTTGGTAACCACTTCTCGACAAGTGTGCCAGTGCTTTAATGAGGTTGTTGAGAAATTTTACGGGGAGGTTATTTTGGATCTCGGGAAATTACAGAGGTTGTTCAATTTCCTCACGGGGAAATTATCAAAGCTTTTGTAAAAAAAAATTCTTGCTGTGTAAAAAAAATTATTTTCTAAGAGGATTTGTTATTTCCTCTGGGGTTTTATATTTGTGGAAGATTCCTTGGAGGGAGGAACTCTTGTGTTGGTTGGAGAAGCTTTTGTGATTATTGTGCGCCTCAGGCAAAAAGATTTCTTCTACAAGAAGCTTTTATTTTGCAGGTATTTTTCTTGTATTTATTTTTGAATTTGTTTCCTTTTAAAAAGAAAATTGCTTGAGAAAATTTTAGTATTCTTGTTACTTGTATTCTTCTCAAGAAATATTAAAATTATACAATAGAAATTCTTAGAGGGTTCTTGATAAATTTTGGATAAGATTCCTGTTAAAAGAAAAATTGATAATTTTGTTGAGAAATTGCTGCATTAGAATGAAAAATTTCTTTTGAAATAAATTGTTTAATGGATTAAATTATTCTATTTTATTTTAAGAAGAAAATATTTATTAAATCACAGTAAATTTTCTAGATTTATTGTAAAAAAAACCTTCTGGAATGCATTAATATAATAACAGTAATTTATTTACTGTTATAAATTTCTGTATGTATTTATATATACATCTGTACATTTATTTTATATGTGGTGCATAAATTTACTGGTTTGTAAAAAGATTGATTTGTATATATTATCGCCCTACAGGCGAATTTAAATAGATTTTATTTTATTTTTAAAAAAAATTCCGAACTCGTATTCGCTGTTGGGCAAAATTTTTATGATTTAAATTTAAAAAAAAAAAATTAATAAAATTAGAGGAGGGCCGAAACCCTCCCCATATCCCATAGACAGGGGCGCAGCTGTCAAGGCTGCGCACAGCAGCCAGGGGCTGCTGGGCGCAGCCCTGGCAGGGCTGCGACCTCCCACAGGGAGGCCCGTGGGAGCCCTGTTAACATTGTTGTGAATTAAAAACAAAGTTTGGTATTAAATGCGAGTCTTCATTGATATTTATTATTTTTGATTATATATATATAATGTGAATTGGTATATTTGTTATTTATTTAATTTGATTTATAATATTTAATATATATATATATATTAAAATTAAAATATATTTATTATTTGTTATTTTAAAAAAAAAATATTATTATGTTTAAATGATATGTTTAAAAGAATTAAAATTATCAAATATCTAGATTTAGATATTTTGAATGATTTAGATAATTGTTATAGAATAAATTGTTATTTTGGAGTTATAAATTTATAGATAAGAAATTGGGCAAAATGTAGATTTGATATTCGTAATGCATGGAAAGTGAATTAAAACCTTAGACGAATAATTCTGATATTTTAAGTCTTTGTTTGAGAGGATTTAGTATATCCGAACTATAGATATTTAATTTCCTTGATTTGCTTTATTGTGTTTTTTCTGGGCAAAATGGGAAAGTTATAATTGTTCAAGTCTTCCAGATTAAAATTGTGTAGAATGGGGTATTACTGTTTCAAAAGTATTTCTTAAATCGACTTGGGTTGTGCAAGAGTTAAACATGGAGTTTGATACTGTTTTGGGTTATTTGTTATTATGAGATGTACTTTGTGCACTTGTAAACCCTAGTCATGAAAACTTAGATACCTTGTTATGTTTAGGGGAGTGGCTATTTGTAAGGGCCAACACACAAAGTGGTGTCAGGATAACTTACAAATAGTTTGTAAGTTAGTAAAAACTAAAAAACACAGTAGTTAGATTAAAACATTTAACAAGATGTATTTGCCTCTCTTATGACTCTTGAGCTACTATAGTCATGAGTATAAGTTGAGAAGGCTTGGAATGGAAAATCAATGTCTTGTTCCTTTAAAAGACATTTGATTCCGCAATAGTATGCAATAGGGGCCGAGTTTCGTAAGAGGTTATCAGGGTAACCCAAGGATTGGGGGCTGGAACCTAGGAAGAAACACCAGAGTAACCTTTGCAACTTTGTGATGACACTCCACCTAAAGTAACAGTTAACCCTATGTTTGTGGTATAATCAATTGTCAAAAATCTGGAAGCAATGTAACCAATAGATTGTTTGTACTAGTGTCTAGGGTTAGTAGATTAGGTCTAGGTAACCTTATTACTATCTCCTAGCACGGGGGGTGGACCTACGGTTACCACATGGTTGGGTGGAACGTGCACCTTACTCCGTTGGGTCCCCAGTATGATCATGGCATTGAGAGCTTCATGGATGGAGAGCTCGTGATTGGATACTTATGTTTATTTCAACATTGTATATTGTAAACTTGTATTTGAAAACATCCCTCAATTGTATAAGAGGTGAACAATGTATTTGTACAATGTAACTATTATTTGAACTACCTCATCAGATGGATGAGTATTGTAATGTCATATCAAATGCAATGTATGGAAAAACATGTTTGTACTTTATTATGTTAACATGAATGGAAATTTATTATTATGCAATGTTTATCTTTATGTTATTAATTAAATGTGCAATGCGAAATACTTTAGTCACTTATGGAAAACTCAAAGTAGTGTAACGTCGCTTAACCTAAGAATGTATGCAATTAATTAACTTATATTAATACTTTAAAAAAAAAATTATTACACCTTTATAACACATTTGCAACATTCTTAGGTTATTAAGATGGGGCATTACAAAATGAAATATTGCATCCAAATTATAATAAATTGAAAAAAAATTGGTTTTATCAGACCATAGAAGCAAAATTCATGATTCTGCAAAATATAGGCTCTGAATTCAAAAGTTCCCAAGAAGAGGACTCAAGATCTTCTAGCAAGGCTATGGAGTTTGGTTGAATGCCTAAGAGTCTTGACTGGTAAACACAATCTTCCATTGCATCCTAAAGCAGGTAAATAAACTCAATAAAGTTTTATTAAAATTGAATACTTGTGCAATCTATTCAATATTAATTTCCACCATAAAGTAATTCATGCCTATTTGTTTTAAACATTCAAGCAATGATAATACTGCACATGACATTGGAATGCAGCCTGGTGAGGGTGGAGCAGAATGTGCAGATGAAGGTCATGGTGTGCATCCCCTTTAGAGCATGTAGAGCGTGATCAACATGTTGAGCATGATCAGGCTAGAGAAGATCAGGAATATGATGTGGCCCCATCAGGTAAAGAGGACCACTCTAAAGTTCTTTTAAACATATTTAATTGCAATTGGTGTATTCATTAATGTAACCTTTCGTGTTTCAACTTTAGAGCATGTAGAGCGTGATCAACATGTTGAGCATGATCAGGCTAGAGAAGATCAGAACATGATGTGGCCCCATCAGGTAAAGAGGACCACCCTCATATTCTCTTAAACATATTTAATTCAATTGGTGTATTAATTAATGTAACCTTTCATGTTTCAACTATAGATCATGATTTAGAGGGTGTTCAACATGTTGAACATATTCTATAACAAAAGTTTAGGAACATGATGTGGACCCATCAGGTAAAGAGAACCACTCTAATGTTCTTTTAATTAATGAAATATTGTAACAATAATAATAAAACATATTAGTTTAACATTTATTTCTTATTGTAAATCCCCCTTGCAACATGTCCATATCATGAGCAGATCGACTAGGCTTACATTAAGATCACCAGCAGGCTTAACAACCAAAGGGGACAAATATTGATTTAGGAAATGATACTCCACTTCAGCTTTTAGCTTTAAAAAGAAACAAAAAAAAAGGTGATTGTAATCATATCATGACAACCATATTTTTGATAATATGTAAAAACTAAAAGAATGAATATTATATGTTAATGAATGAATGTGAATATGTTAATTAATGAATGTTATATGTTATTAATGGATGAATGAATGAATGTTATATGTTATTAATGGATGAATGAATGATTTTATATGTTATTAATGGATGAATGAATGATTGATGTTATATGATTGGGTATAGGAAATTGAGAGTGATGTGAGGGGGGGGGAGGCCAAATGAGCTTCCAATCACAATGCGTTGGCCCTATTATTAAGTAGAGAATATTAAACTATTCTTGAAACAAATAGAAGATCAATAAGGTAATACACTTTTCAATATAAGAAATGCATCATTTGAAGCATCAAACCAATATGCAGTCTATATGTATGATCAGTTGTCAGTCTCTACAATGGTACATTTCCATGAATATTTTTTTTTTTTTTAAATGATACTTTGTTGCAATTTTGACGAAACTCAACAAAGAATCAACGAAAAGGTTCGATGAAGTTTTGTATAGCTACGATGAAAGTTTCGTCGTAACTCCTTGCCCATTTCGTCGCACTTTCGATGAATGTTTGGTGTTTTTCTGATGCTACTCTTCCTATTTTCATCATAATTTTGATGAACGTTTGGTGTTGATTCGATTCTACTACTTTCCTATTTTGTCACATGTTTGATGAACTTTTGGTGTTGTTTCGATGCTACTCCTTTTCGATTTCATTGAAATTGTGACAAACGCCTAGTGTTGTTTTGACACTACTCCTTTCCTATTTCGTCAAACTGGCGAGGAACTTCTGGTGTAATTCATCGATGGATACATGAGGTGTTTGTCGATATTCCAATGAAAGTCTGAGCCATTTCATGATGCCGACAACCGATGATTCTTTGTCATTATTTCAATGTTTTATTCATTTTTGGTATTGCAACAAAAAAATAGCAATGAAAGTTTTTTCGCCATTTCGTCGATTGTCCAACAAATAGTTGTCGAGAGACCGACGAACAGACATCGAAAAATGGTCTCAAATTTAGTAGTGAAATGACCTAATTGACAATGAAATGGTAATGCAAAATATAAAAGACACTTACAATAAAAAATCTATATTATTGTAATTTTTCACATACCTCTCCCAAAGGATCATAGATAGCTATTATTATAGTAGGTCCATGATCAATCATGTTAGGAATATCATAATATATTTCACAAAAGAAAAGATGGTTAGAATAACAAATCTATAGTATTCTAAACAACCTAAATGATGATGAATTGGTAATGAAAACTATAAAAGATGCTTAGAATAAAAAATCTATATTAATATGCTCAGGTATGGTCCCCTTTCACATATGCAAGGTAGATTAAAAGTACAATAAAAGAATCATATTAATTGCTTTATAGGATAGTCATATTAATCACAAGAAGGAAAGGAGAACAATATATGTGACATCCATCAAGAAAAGTCAATGCTATATTGACAACAAAGTGAATCACATTGACATGGTGCATATTACCTTAGCAAAATCAAGTTGCAATCATTAAATGAAGAGAACTATCATTAAAAAGCATTGCAAGAGTGTATAAAATATTAGTATTAAATACACGTGCATTGCAAGAGTATATAAAATATCAGTATTAAAGACACCTGCATTGGAAGAGTATACAAAATATCAGTATTAAATAAAGAACACTAATGAGCTTAAGAATAATGAACCTAAGCATTGTACCTTCCATTATTGAATATGCTATTCATGTTTGCATGAAGGGTCATATCTTTGCTTAGGAGTATCCAATATTGCTTCATGATAAACATTACTAAGTTTCCATAGTTGTTTTCTATTTGGTTTGGCATGATGCTTCAACAACATGTGTTGCTATAACAAGGTGTGAATACATGAGAATGGTTTTTTAGTTCTTGAAGTCTTCAAATGCAAGTATGCCATTCTTTCTAATCATGTATGTTCACAACTAAGCTCCTACAACCACAACTGAACCTATAGGATACACTAAGCCATCATCATCTTCCATCGGTTGTGTTAGCTTATTCTTTACCTACACACATCGATCCAACCAATATTCTGATCTCTCTTCATTCCCCTATGGTGCAACAACTACAAAAACATGTCTTGGCTATATTATATCTGAAAGATGGTCATAATCAACTAAACTTTCCATTGTGTCATTTTTCATGGATATTGTTTGAGATAAAGTTTTTAGATATTGTGGAACCCGTGTATCCACCCACTCACTTGACTCACATTGATCCTACTCACACTAAATACAAATCTAAAAAAAACAAACCAACTCTCATGTCTAAATGGTCCATGTGCTTGCATATGAGCTTTGAAATGAATACATCTTTGAATAATCTTTGATTGTATGACAATCCAATCTGCCTCCCACAGTACCCTCCTCAACCAACCAAAAGAATCCATGCACTATTGAATCAAGTGTCCCTCCCTATGACAATAATGAACTACACCAATCAATAATAGAATGTGCATCACTGAATTTTTCTCCTTAAATATCCAATTGCTCCTTAACTAGAGCTCTCTTTACACATGCACCTACTCCATCATGCTCCCCTTTCCCATGCCCAACTTAAAAAAATGAGATGTCGGCCCACTGCTATACGAGCATTCTTGAATTGACCTGTGTAGTTATTTGACAAAATGAGATGTCGACCCACTACTATATCATGCTCCTACAAGAACTCAAAAAAAATCTTGAAAAAATGTTGGACATACTCAGACAAATGAGATATGTCATCACTCATATAAAAAAGATACTCCTTGATTATCTTTCGATCCTCTTTTGTACTATCAGGTGCATGTCTATATGTTATGTGGACAAAAATAGCAATCTAAATGGAATTGTAATACTGAGATTGTACCTAATTTTGTGGTTGCAATGTGTAGTTTTTTGCAAAATCAACCACTGATATAATAGTGCCAATTAGAAAAGAGTCCTTACACATCCTGAATTGTTGATCCAACCACTGAGACCTATGGCTATGCCTTGCATACTTGTAGAAAATATTATCCTTAAAATCTAAAATAAAATTACCAGCATTGCATTCTTTTGTAACCAACTCACGTCTAGAACCTTCACCTCCACTTTGCAAAGTATATTTGACTATCTCATATTTCTTTTTCTCAACAAGCTTCTTTCCAAATTCATGTTTGGAACCCTCATGAAAAAATTGAACAAACTTTCACAAGCCACCACATTGTGAGCACTTCACATTTAAACAATTATTTCTATAGAAAATTAAACCATCATCTCTAGAACATAAAAATAGATCTATCAAGACCCTTGATGATTTTGGAAGAAGCATTGAACCAAACTCCTACAACATTTCATTAAAACGCAAAGTAGAATGGATATAGCATAATAGTTCATGGTACATTGAAATGGTATTTGCAACATCAAGTATTATGAATTTTAAGAGGTGCACAATAAAATAGCTCCAAACCTTCAAAAGTCCTTTGTGAGATTTCCCTATTTGGATGTGTTTCAATAAAAAAATTTGACAACTTTGTTTGGCTTGATTCCAAGAAATGTTTAGGATGTCGTGTACGGTCTCAATTTCCAATTCTTAACTTCAAAACATCCTTTGCATTGGGTGATACTCTAGATTTATCATGCCAAAAAAGTTGAATTACCTACTTTACATTATCGGTTAGCTTCTTATGAACACATGGAATCCTCTCGAAAAAATCCCATGTATCATTTTGAAGAGGATCATCTTTTCTTTCTCTTCTTGCAAAATCTTTAGGAAAGGGAAGAAGGAGAGAGAGAGAGAGAGAGAGAGAATTATGAGGGGTGAGGGAGAGGGGAAGAGGGTAGAGGGTAGAGGGTAGAAGGTTTAAGGTTTAAGGGTTTATGGTTGAGGGTTTATGGATGAGGGTTGAGGGTCTAATGTATAGGGTAGAGGGTATAGGGTTGAGGGATTAGGGTAGAGGGTAGAGGGTATTGGGTTGAGGGTATACTCCTTGATTATCTTTCGATCCTCTTTTGTACTATCAGGTGCATGTCTATATGTTATGTGGACAAAAATAGCAATCTAAATGGAATTGTAATACTGAGATTGTACCTAATTTTGTGGTTGCAATGTGTAGTTTTTTGCAAAATCAACCACTGATATAATAGTGCCAATTAGAAAAGAGTCCTTACACATCCTGAATTGTTGATCCAACCACTGAGACCTATGGCTATGCCTTGCATACTTGTAGAAAATATTATCCTTAAAATCTAAAATAAAATTACCAGCATTGCATTCTTTTGTAACCAACTCACGTCTAGAACCTTCACCTCCACTTTGCAAAGTATATTTGACTATCTCATATTTCTTTTTCTCAACAAGCTTCTTTCCAAATTCATGTTTGGAACCCTCATGAAAAAATTGAACAAACTTTCACAAGCCACCACATTGTGAGCACTTCACATTTAAACAATTATTTCTATAGAAAATTAAACCATCATCTCTAGAACATAAAAATAGATCTATCAAGACCCTTGATGATTTTGGAAGAAGCATTGAACCAAACTCCTACAACATTTCATTAAAACGCAAAGTAGAATGGATATAGCATAATAGTTCATGGTACATTGAAATGGTATTTGCAACATCAAGTATTATGAATTTTAAGAGGTGCACAATAAAATAGCTCCAAACCTTCAAAAGTCCTTTGTGAGATTTCCCTATTTGGATGTGTTTCAATAAAAAAATTTGACAACTTTGTTTGGCTTGATTCCAAGAAATGTTTAGGATGTCGTGTACGGTCTCAATTTCCAATTCTTAACTTCAAAACATCCTTTGCATTGGGTGATACTCTAGATTTATCATGCCAAAAAAGTTGAATTACCTACTTTACATTATCGGTTAGCTTCTTATGAACACATGGAATCCTCTCGAAAAAATCCCATGTATCATTTTGAAGAGGATCATCTTTTCTTTCTCTTCTTGCAAAATCTTTAGGAAAGGGAAGAAGGAGAGAGAGAGAGAGAGAGAGAGAATTATGAGGGGTGAGGGAGAGGGGAAGAGGGTAGAGGGTAGAGGGTAGAAGGTTTAAGGTTTAAGGGTTTATGGTTGAGGGTTTATGGATGAGGGTTGAGGGTCTAATGTATAGGGTAGAGGGTATAGGGTTGAGAAAGAGAGATAGAGGTGAGTGAGTGAGAGAGATGCAAGGAAGTGGTGCTATGAAGGGGAGATGGCGAAGGGGAGGGTGGGAGGGGCCAGGGAGACATGGTTAAGGGGTGGGAGTAGAGGGTTTAAGGGTAGAGGGAGAGAGAGATGGGGGTAAGAGAGAGGGTAGGAGGGAGAGAGGTGGGGGTAGAGGGGTTGAGGGTTTAGGGTTTAAGGGTAGAGGGGAGAGATATTGAGGGATTTAGTGAGAGAGAGAGGGAGGGAGTGGGAGAGAGATAGAGGGTAGAGGGTTAAGGGTAGAGGGTATAAGGTAGGGGGTTAAAGGGAGATGGGAGAGAGATAGCAGTGAGTGAGAGGGAGAGTGGGTAGGTAGGTGAGACTTGAGAGAGAGAGAGGGAGGGAGTGGGAGAGAGATAGAGGGTAGAGGGAAGATGAGGAGAGATTTAAGGGTTAAGGGGGGACAAAGAGGAGAGAGATAGAGAGAGAATATTTAAATATTTTATATATTAGTAATATATATATATGTATATTTATACATTAACTAAAATATAGAAATAATATTTAAATATTATATATAATAATATAATATATTATATATTATACATAATTTCGTAAGAGATTATCATAAATTGTATATTATATATTAAATTATAAACTATATTGTATATTCTAAACTAGATATATTAAAATAAACTATAAACTATTTAATGCATTTTTTAAATCATATATTATAAATTTTATTACATTTTTTAAAATCATATATAGAATATATCGGGTATTCGATATTTCTAACACATACCTTAATGCCTAGGGGTTAGCCTCAGGCTTGCCTTGGAATTTGACTAGGACATGTCAATGTTAAGAAGTGAACACCAAAAACGTGTTTAATAGCTTACCTTGCTTTTCTAGACTTCGTCCATGTGGTTGATGAATTTTTTTACCCAAAATTGACAAAACAAAAATGGTTTCTAAAGGAGATTCTCAGCTTTACACCAATATAAATTATTCTTTACTTTGAATTTAATAAATAATTATTATTTATTTTCTATTTGACTTACAACTAAAGTCCTGATTGATAGGCTGATTGAAAAACATCTATAGCTTTTAAAAGGTATCACATTTTTTGAATCCAAAACATGTGTCACATTCTATGATTCACATACTATAGGATTAAAAAAAATTGAATTTCATGAAGTTTTGACCAAGTTAAGGTGGTCAGACATATAGGTTTTTATATTTTTTAAAAGTTGTAATAAAAAGTTCATAATTAATTATTTACTTGGAAAAAAAATACAAAAAAATATGCATCACATTAGGACATGAGTCCTCTACTTATATCTAAAATCTTCTAAAAAAATATTATCATTTTATTATGGTTAGGGTGGCCAGATAGACACCTACTTATTTTTTCCCTGAAATTTAAATACTATTGCATTGAAATTTCAAATTTTCACCAAATAGATTTTTTTAAAAATAAACCTAGTAGTTTAGAAACTACATTCAATTTGCTACAGATTTTATTCTTACATATTTTTAAAATAATATAGATAACTTATTCAAATTTTTAAGTCAAGTTGTCTAACTCTGATTTTTTTGAATTTTCATCACCAGTTAAGGGCCTGTTTTTTCCATGATGATCTTGCACATACCCTTAAATCATTTAATTTAATGAAAATCACTTTATTCCTCCAATTCCTCTAATTTCATGATTAAACCCTTGTTAAATTAGCAATTATATAACTAATCCAATTCCTCCCACTTGCAAAGGAATATTCCAAAAGAATATTCCTTCTTTTCACAATTTAATTGAGTTGTAATTAACTAAATAAGCTTTTTCCTCGCCCATGAAAATATTTCAAAGGATATTCTCTCTCCTCCTATCATTTGAAAAAGGGATATTCTCACTTGGCTTCTTGAGCAAGATAGCTTGAAACCTCTTGTGCAAGTTAACTTTTGACCTCTTATATAGGTCAAAAGTGTGCTTGTTTGGAAGGAATGAGAACCCTTGATTAAATATCATCTTGCATTCTCATCCACTGATGAGAATCCATGATCCATGAATCTTATTTCCTCCATCCTTAACTACTAATTAGATTTTTTGATCTCAACCCTTCATTTCTTATTTTCTTTCTATAAATAGAACACTATTTGGAGACAAATCGATCCATCTTTCAATTGAAAACTTATGTTGGTGAATTCACTCACATTCACACTCATAATTTACTCACATTTAGCATATTTCAATTTATTTTTAGTTGCATATTAGTTTTAAGCTTCCATTAATGGCTTCCATGCATCCATCTTAGCTTGTTTATAAATTAGGGTTTGAATCTTTTAGCTTAGAATCCATTTAGATTAGCTTAGAAATTGCAAAATTAGATCATTTTTAGCATAAAATCATGTTAATTTAGCTTGCATCATGTTTAATTTATCATAAATCATTTTTTCATCCACATATCACAACAGTTTCATCGATCCTCTTCAATAGAATCAATTGGAACAAGCTCACTGATCATGGGATTGGAAAAGGGTGTGATAAGTTTCAAATGGGTTAGAATAGAAATTTTTAATGCTTTCACATTTCATAATGTTTAGTTTCAATAAATTTTCAGCTTAAGTTTCAATTTGATTTATCCTATTTAGATTGAGTATTAGTGACTTTGTTATTCTTTGATTCATCATGGATCAAGTGTAATCGGCCCACACTGATAATCCTCAATTGAGATTCTAGTTCTACGAGGGAAAACCATCAATTTAATCAATTTTTATCTCAAATTCCATTCATTTTGAATTTTACAGGAAACAATGATGCCTAACTCAATTTTAGTGATGCACTTTGTAGGGAATCACCATATAGCGACACTATCTCAATCTACGACAACAAAGCTAGAATGGAGAAGCATTCTCATATTAAAATTTTATGATTGTAATAGGCACTTGACACTTTGGGGAAATTATAACTCAATTTCTTATGCTTTTTACTTTCTTCTTTAGGACCTCACTAATTTTCAATTGGGTTTTAAAAAGAATGCTCAAACGAGACTAAAATTGAACCCTCATCTCATCATTGTCTCTTGGGTTTTAAAATTGAACAAGGAAACTTACCATTTCATTTGGTGCATAAAATGAATTCATCTTAGCTTTAGTCAGTAAAATAAATGAGTGTCTTCTTTGCTGTGACACACTTGTAGTGAATATCCAATCCCCTTGCACTTCATGTGATCTTGGGTGAAGAGAAACACTCAAAGTGTACTTCGTTGTTTGTGTGCACTTATAGTATGTATTCAATCCCCTTGCACTTCGTGCATTCTTAGGTGAAGATAAATACTTAAGTACACTTATGCTTTGTGTAACCCTTAAGAGAGGACTTACTATGAGACACCCCACAATGAGAAACTCATAGGAAAGTACATGCAATCATGTTTACCGACGGGCTATATTAAAGGTTGGGAAACCATGAGAAAGTACCTTCTAACTTGGACTGTATAGTGTATTGTACCTAGTACCATGGCTTAAGTGGAATGAAAATGGTAGTAAGAGCCTTAAGTGGAAAAAAGGGCATGTATATGGTTGGGTGTTCTCAATTTGTTACTAAGAGCCAAATAGTTTTAGTTGCCAAAAATCATTAATACTTGTTGGTACAAGAACGATTGTTCTAAAGTCGCCCCACATCTGTACTATTTATTGTTGAAACAAAAATTCCTTAGGATCTTAGGTTCTTCCGGATTTTTAGATTTGGTGGTCCTGAGAAGTGTGTGTTGTGGAGGGGAGCTAGTTTCACCATATCTTCAACTATTCACCATATCGTAGTGTTTGGAGAAGTCTGAGTGGGGACTTTACAAGTATGGCCATTTCAACCTAGGATTGTAAATGAACGTGATTCAGTTTAATGCATTGCTTGGTTCCAAAATGTTATAGAACAAACATTCACTATCTTCTTCAAAATTTTAAACATTTTGGCTTTAATATGGATACCTTTTGAAATAGCCTTAATATTATTGCTTGTCCTAAGGATTTATATCCTTATAGATTTCTAAATATCTTGACTTGTATCTCAATCCATATTTTCCAAAGACAACATAGGCAATTATGGCTTCAACCTCATGATTCTTACAAAATAGACATTGTGAGAGATATGATGTTTTTAACATAAACATTTATTTTGGAAACATAATCAAGACAAGTTTTGTGGTAAAATAAATTCACTTAAGCAAGATAAATTGATAATTGAACCCCACATGAGTATTTGGAGACTGATTACTCCTATTGAACAACCTGATCTTATAGGTACTATCATTCAACCAAACATTGAACTCATTAACGAAGAACAAATTGATCTCATTAGTAGTTTGAGAAGCTTCACTTTTGAAACAAAAGAAACACCTACCCAGTGGAGAAACACAATAACAATATTAGAAAAAGAAAAGGAACAACTTTATATTGAGGTTGGAAGGCTGACATTACCACCACCTGTATGGAAATAAATATCTTCCTTTCTTAAATAAACTTGAACCATTTCTAAATGATCTCACACAAAGTCAGGATCCCTAAAGTAAGGTCTACAGGTTGTCATTTCAAACTTAGGCATCTTAGTCCTAAAGCTCTCAAGAAACACCTTTTGGAACTTCCCAAAACCAAAAATAGGTTGATATAGAAATTCTACAAATGCACTTCAAGGAACAATCCAAACTTGCATTCCTTCTATTACTGTAAGAATTTTGGTCTTTTCCAACATTTTCAATTTCTCACATAGTGATTAAGTTTTTAGGAACTGAAATATTTAGAGATATAGCATGTTTCTCACTACCTCTGAATGATCTATTACACAATCAAAATCCCTAGGTGAATATCTACATTTCACCATTATAGACATACGTATCATAATTCAAAGTTCGGTAGGAAGTGGTCCTCAATACTTTATCACAATCATAACCTCTTGTTAAGAAACTACTATGCTCGAGCTAGGAGGAACGAACCAGATTTACATACCCACATCAATACTCTTTAGGATTTGAAAATTTTAGAGGTCTGACATCATTCTCACTACCTTTGTCTTGGAAAGCTAAGGTTCATTCTAATTCAACATTGGGTGAAACACTTCATTCACCCTCTATCAAATTTCATCCTTTACTTCACCTATCTTTGCAAAAAATTTGAATACACCAACATTTTTGACTTCAAACATTAATCAACCCACAAACCCTAACTTGGATATTTTGTATGTGAAATGTATCCTTTTCCATACATTTAGACAAGTTAGTTATCATCCTTGAACTGGTTTATCTTGAAGGTCATGAGTCTACCCTAAATATTTTACAAGTTCATCAACATCCTTTATCCAAACATCACAAATTAAAACTTAAGTCAAAAGTGTTGTCCCAAAATGTTTGCAAAGATCACTCTCCACATGAACCATCTTTTCATCCCTCACTATCATCATTTCTCCAAAAAGACTCATAGCATCCATTTTACCCAAATTTGAGTTAACTAGAGAGTTCAAAAATTACAAATCACAACACAACTCTCCTAAAGGTGACATAAAATTTATGGTAAAGACAAGATCGCAACACAAGAGAATCATGGAGAAAACCAAAGTCATATTTACCTCAATTGATCCAAATCCTTTAGAATTTGATCCAAGAACTCAAGTTACCCTATCACAACAAGCATCATCTTCGTTAGGACCATATGAGATAGAGGACATCACAAACAATCCCTTTGAACTTACTAGGGAGGAAATCATGGAACGTCAAGCCTTTAAAAATGTAGCTCCTATTTCAACATGATTTGTTGCACAAAATTTGAGACACAACTTCACAACTCCATCACTAGGGCTAACTCAAACATCAACTCCCAGTCTTGCACCTAGCCCTTCCAAGGAATTTTGTCTAACTCTTCCATTTGAAAGAGACACACTTGTAGGTACCCTTGATACCAATCCTCCATCCCAAACAACCACATGGACACCTACCTTTGGTGCTCCTCCCATTCTCGAAGATCCTAAACAACCATATAAACCTCTTGAACTTAAACATTCCACCATGACTTCCACATATCGAGGATACCCCTCTTCATACATACCCATGAGTACCACAAGTGTGCCCACCATCACACAAAAGTAGTCTAGACCAAACATCTCAAAACATCACAGAAGGGCATGTCAATAATATACCACAGAGTCAAACCTTAATGTAGATAGGGACATCTTTATCCAATCCTCCCATTGGTTCATTTGTACCATTGGTTTCACAAAACACATCCACCCCATCAATTACCAACTCATCTCATAACAATCCCTTGGTCACAAATCCCACCAACCTAGGTGATACCTCATTTACATCTCTCACACAAGGGAATCCTCTAGACATGGTACAAGGGAACATTTTTAATCAATGGACTCAAGGTCCTACTATTTAATTTCCATCAAAAAAATATAATGACATCATCCTTATCTTTTCCCATGGTCCTTTTTACCATACAAAATCAAATAGGACCCCAAACCTACATTCCTCCACATCAATCCACCATCTTACAAGGGATGTTAAACCAAGGGAATCCTCCACCTCTCATCAGCAATCCACTACCCATTTAGAACATCAACACTCCCAATCCATATCAAATATTCCAACCACCTGATACTACCTTGCAAGCACATGCCCTAGCTTTACAGTAAGCACAACAAGCCTATCAGCAAGCCCTAGCAGCACAACAACAACAACAACAACAACAACAAGCCTTAGTGGCACAAAAATATCAGCAACAAGAAGAAGAAGAAGAAACAACCTTAGTACCACAACAACAATAGCAACAACAACAACAACAACAAGTATCCTTAGTAGGACAACAACAACAACAAAAACAACTAGCCTTAGTAGGAAAACAAAAAGAAGAAGAGGAAGCAACCTTAGCAACACAAAAACAATAGCAACAACAACAATAAGAAGAAGCATCCTTGGCAACACAAGCATCCTTAGCACATCATCAACAATAAAAACAAGAAGAAACCTTAGCACAACAACATCAATCCCATTAAGTAGCTTTAGTAGCACATCAACAACAACACGCCCAACAAAAAGCCCTTGTGGCACAACAACAACAACAAGCAGCCTTACTAGCTCTATAGTATGCCCTACAACAAGAACAACACCCAAGTTCCTACTATAATCCTCAACAAAACATCATCAATACAAATGTGTTAGGAACATATACATCAATACCACAATCACCCTCTTATAATCTCATGCCACCATACACCCCATACAACACCTTATCATATGAAAACGCATTCATCAACCCACTATATGATCCTCCACCAAACCCAAGAAATGCAAGACCTTCACATGGGCAAGAACAAGGAGCCCCATGCACAAAACTTGTGTCCATATCCATTTAACCAAAACATAGCCATGGTACCATTCCCTCCAAATTTTGAAATCCCAAAATTTGATAAACATAAAGGGAGAGGAAGTCTTGTGGATGATGTCAAGGAGTTTAATGTCATGTGCATGGAGGTAGCTTACAATGATTCATATTTAATGTGCCTCTTCCCTTAAAGTTTAATAGGTCTTGCCATGGATTGGTTTTCTCATCTGCCACCCAGTATCAAAACCTTTCAAGAAATTACTGATAAATTCATCAATCACTTCTCCTTCAATCTTGACATGGACATCAGTCTAGAAGAATTGTATAGTCTCAGACAAAACAAAGGGGAAACTTTCACTAATTTCTTGCAATGGTGGAGACAAAGAGCTAGTAAGAGCAAGCGGCCTCTTTTGATGAACAACAAGTGGGAATCATCATAGAAAATATAGATCTAGATCTATCCTTCCACTTGAAAATTCAGTGCATCACATCTTATGACGAGATTTTTCCCTAGATCACTTAACATTGAAAGAGCTCTAATATCACATAGAAACACTCAAGCTTACAAAGACAACCACACATCCACTAGTTCTAACAACAAGCCTCGTGTCTGGGCCAAGAATAAGAATATAAAAAATGATGGTGTGGTAGATGCTAAGGTGGTCCTAAGTGCCCCTAGGCCAAACAACACTAAAGTTGTTCACATTCAACCAACGGTGCAGCAAACAACGCCCACGTAGAACAATCAAATCAATAACACCAAAATGCAAAGGGAAACCCATAACAAGAACAACTATCGTAAACACAATTACACACAGTTATTAGAACCTATAGAGACAATCATGAAGAAATTGGTAGAGTCAAACCTGATAATGCTTCCCAACTTTGAAAAATACCAAGAACCGCAAGATAAACCATCCTGGTACAATGAGAACAACCTTTGTAACTTTCACAAAATCAAAGGACACAAAATGGAAAATTGCACGACTCAAAAATATTATCCAAGACCTCATAGAAAATGACACTATATCTATTGAAGTGCCAGCCAAGAATCAAGATCTTCAGATATACAAGAACCCTATGCTTGATCATAGCAAAGAAAATAACACTGGAAAAGCTAAGGATTACAAAAACGTGCAATATACCTATTCCAATGTAGTTGCTTCCTATGATAGCATCATCAATGTTGCCACCATCAAAGGGAATAGTGCAGAGTGTGAAGTCACCACATGACATGGAAAAATCACCATCCAAGGAGTCCCATCTCAATCTAGGGCACAACCTACTTTTCCAACATCGAATCCTAGCAATTATAATCTCCTAGATCAGCTTAAGAAGACACCCGCATAGATATCAATCTTAGAAATATTGAGACTATCCCCCACACATAGGGAAATCTTAGAGAAATCTTTATTAGAGTCATTTTTTCTTGAGGATATTGATACCAATCAGTTTCAAGCTATGGTAGGCCATATCACTAATCATCTTCTTACCTTCTTAGAGCAAGACCTGCCATCATATCCATCTCATAACTGTGATGTACACCTTGAGGTTATCATTCATAAGAAAAAAATAAAAAGAGTCTTAGAAAATGGAGGTGTTGGATTGAACATTTGTGCCCTTCAGTTGATAAAAAATCTAAGCTATTCAGAGGCTACTATTGAGAAGACAAAAAGTACCACCATCAGGGCATATGACGACCAAGAATAGGTATCACAAGGTATCATTTCCTTACCCATCTAAGTAGGACCTATTATTGCAGAAACTACATACCAAGTATTAGAACTAGATCTTCCCTACAACATATTGATTGGTCAACCATGGATCCATGCCATAAAAGTTGTAGCCTCAACTTATTGTGAATGTGTGAAGTTTCCTTTCAAGGGTAGAGAGATTACTATCCATTGAGATCCTGAGCCTTTTTACTACTACAAAAATCTTGAATCCAAGTTCTATAAAATCCCCCAAAAGCCCAAGAATGATTAAGGGCCTACATCTTCTACCTCATTTGTTGATCCATCATTCCATGTATCTAATTTTTAAATAAAGGCATCCATTGTGCAAAACATACCTGATATCAAAGCAGTAATTTAAGATGATGGTTGTGGGAACTACAAGCTAATGAAGAACACCTTTGTCTTAGGAGAACTACCTATTTCTCCTCAATCTCATGGGAAACACACATCTAGCAGAAAAGATCCCAAAACAATCAATATGGTGGCTACTACCTTCACCAAATGGGGGGATTTGAATCAAGAATATGTCAATGAGGATGATATCTCTACACTCCTCTATGAAGATGAATGAATTATTCCTTCTCTTCCTATGAAATATGATAAAAAAGGATTGTAGCTAATCAAGGGATAGGGATATAAATAGAACAATAAGTTAGGATAGAATGATAATGGTTTACTAGAACCCATCATTCATGAGAAACCACTAAAGAATCTTGGCCTAGGTTGTACTATTATCAAGGTCACCCTTATTGGAAAAGTTACTCTTGCTAAACAAGTTGAGGCTTCCTCTTGATCACATACATCACATGATACAACTTTAGATGACTTCCCTCTTGATGTTGCTAACCTATTTGAAAACAACTCCATCTTCATGATATCCATTACATCCTTTTATTTAGGCAATCAACCAATTGAAATATGCCTAGTCTACCCATAACTCATTGTCATGGACCAACAAGGACCAACAATTCTTGATTTATTAAAAAATGATGAAGCGATATTAGAATTCATGGGACTCCATGAAAACTTACCATGGGAAAGTGACAAGGCTAGTTTTGACATAGATCTAGATACATAGGCATACTATGGGGAGATTATTGAATCATTTAGTTGCAAAATTGATGAAATGCAACTAACATGTAGATCCTTGAGTGAAAACCACACTATGGAACTCTTTGATCCTAAAATACTAAAAAAAAAGGACATTTCGAAAGATGAAAACCTCTATGAGGCACTCAAGGATGAGGGATTCAATCTCCCCCTTAGTGCAATGCATCTAGAAAAGTCAGTAGTACTAGAAAAAAAAGCCACACCAGTCAATATGGGTACCGAATAAGCACCTAAGACCATTTTCTATGCCGAAGCCCTATTAGATGAGGAAAAAAAGAACCTAGCAACATTCCTAAAAGAATGAAGAGATATAACTTTGCATGGTCATACATGGATATGCTAGGCCTTGATCCAAAAGTAGTTGTGCATCATCTTGTAGTCTATCCTAAAGTGGTGCAGAAGCACTTGTTTGATTTCTTGCCTCCATGAGGAAATTTGTAAATAGTTTCTTTATTTTGTGTATTGGTTCTTATAATAAGGTTTATTAAACCATTTTAGAGGTTTTTAAGTCTTAGGAATTCATATTTTAAGTCATTTGTCAAATAATGTTTAAAGTTGTTCCATATTGTAAAAATTTGTCAAAAGTGAAAAATTAGGTAGATGAAGTGTCATTAAAGTGTCTTGTCAACCAACTAATCAAAAGGTGGTTGAAAATAGTTGGTTTTGGTTTTAAATCTATAAATACACCCTCCAAAACTCTAATTGGGGGTTGGAGATACTATTTTTGAAGTTTGATGAATGGCAACCTCAAAGTTTTTGTACATTTCCTGATTTTTACATTGTTTCTAGGCTGAAGTTATGCTTTATATGGCTTGGTATGGATTGTAAAGTCTATATTTTGGATATAAAATCAATTTATTTTTTTTCCATGTGAATCTAATTTAATTTTCTTTAATTCTCATCAAATTTCATTAATATTTGAATAAGTTATGACCATTTTTGTGAGGGCAGGTCTGAACCCTACCTAGGGTTTGCAGTTTTGGGAAAAATGCAACAACTTTCTCTTCCACCATTTGGTCTTCAAAAAAATGAGGAAAGGTCTATAACTATGTTTTATTAATTCTAACTAGAGATATTGGCTTCATTATTTGTTTTGTGGGAGTTATTAATGATTTTTCATTGCATTAAATTGTGGGCTGCCATAATTATGTTTCCAATGTGATATAGAATGCCTAATAGCATGTGTTATACAAAGATTGCTTTGAATTATTGTTGAAGTTTTGTGGCATATGTTGTTGAACCCTCATTTTCTCTACATCAAATTGGTATCAGAGCCTAAAAAAAATTTGGGATGATGAGTTGTAGTTGTGGTTTTGTGTTTGGCATTTTGTTGTGGTTGGTTGCAGGTTATGTGAGAACCTAGTTGCTACCATTGAGAAGGTAGAGAGAAAGTTGAGAATTTGTGAGCAAGGAGAAACTTGATTGGTGACCATCTTGAAATATGGATAATTTGAGAAGGAATTCGTAGGCAGAGGAGGAAATAAAGAAGAGAAAGAGACAAGCAAAGATGGATAGCGAAATTGTTGAGTTGAATCAAGAGTTAAGTAGAATGGAAAAAGAGTTCCAAGAATCCATGATGAAGATAGAAAAAATGATGAAACAAGAGACAAGGTGGAATTTTAAATTGAAAAATAATATGGTTTGGCCTATAAAAATATTTTGAAAAGAAGACACAAGAAGATGAAAGAGGAAGAAGAAGCATATGAGAATGAAGATGAAGAAGAAGCTAAGATGAAAAACCTAATTTTAGAGGGAGAAGATATTGAGTTGGTGTTAATATTTGAAGAAGAAATGATCAAGGGTGAATTGATTTTAGAAACCTATAGAGAGTTGAAGAAAGATGGAGGTATTGTGGTAGAAGCCATATTTCATTTCTTTATTGTGCTAATCTTTTGGACAAGAAACAAATTGTTGGTTAAGGTGCAACATATTGAAGAAGAAAAAAAGAAGGTTGAAAATACAAAGGAAAAATTTCAAAGGAATTGGAAGATCATGAAGAAGACAATTCAAAGGGGCTTGAATTCTTTTTGCCCCTTGGGAGTTTGGTGCAGGACACTTGTTTGATTCCTTGCCTCCATGAGGCCATTTGTAAATAGTTCCTTTATTTTGTGTATTGGTTCTTATAATAAGGTTTATTAAACCATTTTAGAGGTTTTTAAGTCTTAGGAATTCATATTTTAAGTCATTTTTCAAATAATGTTTAAAGTTGTTCCATATTGTAAAAAATTGTCAAAAGTGCAAAAATTGGTAGATGAAGTGTCATTAAGGTGTCTTGTCAGCCAACTAATCAAAAGGTGGTTGAAAATAGTTGGTTTTGGTTGTAAATCTATAAATACACCCTCCAAAACTTGAATTGGGGGTTGGAGACACTATTTTTGAAGTTTGATGAATGGGAACCTCAAATTTTGTGTGCATTTCCTAATTTTTACATTGTTTCTAGGACGAAGTTGTGCTTTGTACTACCTGGTATGGAATAAAATAATGGAGTATCATATATGGATGGAAATACCTCTATTTCTAGTTTCCAATTCTTACCATCTCATTGAATTTTATTTAGTTTTTTGGAAGATATGACTATTTTGGTGAGACTTCCCTATTCTAACAATATTGTGTAGAATTTATAGTCTAAAAAATGTGATGGTATGGATTGTAAATTATATATTTTGGATTTTAAACCAATTGGTTTTTTTTCCATGTGAATCTACTTTCATTTTATTCAATTATCATTAAATTTCATTAAGATTTGAATAAGTTATGGCCATTTTTCTAAGGGCGGGTTTGAACCCTACCTAGGGCTTGCAATTTTGGGAAAAATACAACTTTCTCTTCCACCATTGGATCTTCTTACAAATTTGAGGAAAGGACTATAACTATGTTTTATTAAATCTCACTAGAGAGATTGGCTTCATTATTTGTTTTGTGGGAGTTATTAATGACTGTTTGTTGCATTAAATTGTGCACTGCCATAGTTATCTTTCCAATGTGATATAGAATGCCTAATAGCATGTGTTATACAAAGAATTATTTTAATTATTGTTGAAGGTTTGTGAGGTATGTTGTTGAACCCTCCTTTACTCTTCGTCATAAATCCAAGCTATTCAAGTAGAAATTAAGGAAGATGCACCCTCATATAGCACTCTTGGTCAAAATTGAGTTACAAAAGCTTCTTGACGTTGGATTTATCTGACTAATAGATTATCTTGAGTGGGTATCAAACCTAGTACTAGTCTCTAAACCCACTAGAGGCTTCAAAATATTCACTAATTTCAAGGACTTAAACAAAGCATGCCTGAAGGATGATTTCCCTCTCCCTAACATCAACCTTATTGTGGACTTAACAACTGAGAATGAAATGCTATCGCTTATGGATGGTTTTTTAGGCCACAATAAAAATAGATTCAAAAAGATGAACACAAAGTTTCATGTATTTTCTTCTCAAATGGGCAGCACTTAGTTGCGAAAGATAAAAGATAAAGATTACAAAAGAATCCTCTCATATTTATAAAAGAGAGGAAAGAGAAAATATAGGAAAAGTAGATGAGAAAATTTAGGAAAGTTAGGCGCAAAAATTTAAGAAAATCTCACCTAACAAGTCAACTTATTCAAAAATGTTGTCCATCATTTTGGGAAAACATCTTTGTTTTTACATGTAATTACATCCTAGAAAATGAAATGTAAAATGTCGAGAACTATTTACAAAATTCATAAATGAAAGAATAAAACTATCCAACACTGGAGATGAAAAGAAATCTTCATGGTTCCTTGCATTGGGCATGGAAGTCATCATATTCCTTCTTTGTCTCTAGTATGAATGTCTCATCTGTACCAACTGTATAATCCACAATGGTGTGATCTCTTGCAATTGATCTTCTTGTAGACGAGTAGATTTTATTGCATCTTTCTAGATATGTTTTGAGACAATCAAGAGAATGTTGTATATCACATATGGTGTGCATGGAAGTCTTTGAAAAAGCTTCGTATTCCATTTGTTGCATGATAGCTTTCATGAATATTTGAGTTATCTCATTGATCGGGAGGAAAGTATGATCATCATCGGGGAGCTTACCTGGTAACTCCTTAATTCCATTCACTAGGATAACATGATGTCCTTCGACATCTTCTTGTACTTGGTGGATTTATTCAATAATAAATTTCATCACTTGTATGTTGTGTTTGAGATATTCCCTTACTTCCACATACTTCTCTTTGCTGGAAATTACCCCAACTTTCACCAACTTACTTAGCTTTTTCTATTTTATTTGTGACCAAAATGTGACATATTTTCATTTCTTTTTTCTCTTTAGAAAGTATATTTTCTTCTTTATCAAGCTCTAATTTCAGCTTGGCTATCTGAGAATTTTTCTCATCTGTAACAACTATGAATTGTGAACCATGTTCTATCATTTCATTAGTGAAATCATTTAATACCTTAACCTTGGAGAAAAAATTCTCTTCCTTTTGTACTATTGTTTCCTCGATGTTTACCATGGCCATAGGTTGTACATCCCTAAAAGAGCCTGCAATGTTCCTCAAATTTGTTGCATAATGCTTAGCTTTCTCCTTATACATATTTCTAGCCTGCTCCATCTTATCAAGCCTTCCTACTAATGCATCCAAGACCACTTGTGCATCTACCTTTTGCATTGCATTCGTCACTTTTCCAAGTTGCACTCTTGTGACAATGTAATCCACCATGTTTACATCACCTTCTTCTTATGGAGGTAGACCAATCTCAATAAACTTGTGACCAAATTTTTCAACATGAAGCCTTGAATGAAATTTTTCCTTTTTCTTCCCCTTAGCTTTTGGAAGAGCTATCTCTTCAAGATAGGGAGAACTTGACAAGACATCAAAAGTTTGTGAGTTTTAAATTGTAGGAGTGGAAAGGATGGTTAATACTATAGGGGGAATGGAAACATTCATTGCACCTAAAATTATTGTGGGAGGAGGTGACGTAGGAAGAGGAGGTGGAGGAGTAGTCAGATTTGGAGGAGTGTGAGGAATATTTGTAGTAATAGGTGATGCTAACTGGGGAAGATCTTCAATAATATTCTCTTGGGGAGATAGATGTTATTCATCATCATGCTTGAGTTCCTCCTCATTACCTTCTTTTTCAACTTCATCTTCTTCAGAATCTTTTGCATCGTATTATTCTTCATCAGATTCTTCTGATTCTTCACCCTCATTCTCTTCTTCTTCTTTGGATGATTGTTCCTTAGAATTAAGATGCTTTCCTCTTGTATTTGTCTATTCAGATTATGTTGCCTCTTGTTCTTCAACTATCTATGCAACACTCTTATCAAAGGTGAACTTTATTTTAGGACCTCTTTGGGAAGAAGAGGGAGTAGCCACTTTTTTTGTGTGTGTGTGGAGCTCCTATCATTTGCTATATTCTCCTCCTGGTGCTTCTCCTTCTGATTTGGTCTTGAAATATTTCATTTGGAAACCATGTTTATGCAACCATTTTGTTTTTTTGTGTAAGATGGGAGCAATCCTTTCTCTGATAGAGACACTTTCCTTTTTAGACCATTGTATTGGAGGTAAGGGCCTCCTAGCAATCTCATATTCTTCATAAGAAAAATTTATGATGTTTCCAAGATCTTTGAAATCCTCTGGTAGATTAGCTACACCAAGATCTCTAATCTACTCTATTATCATCCTGCAAAATTCCACTTTGCGGATGTCTTCTTCATCTCTACATTCTGCCCATGTCTTTAAAGGGGTAGACATGTCAGTGATCCTTCTTTAATTTCTTCTTCACATCTCAGTAATCCAAGTCAAATCTATATTTATATCTTATGATAGTCATCATTTTTATTTTTGCATATACTAACTTTTCTTTTGTACACTGTGAATGGTATACCTCCCAATTGTCAGTAGAAATTGGAAACCTAGATTGTGTATTCTCTGGTGTTCCTTGTGAACTAAGATCAATTGTCTACATAGCTCCATTAGTATCCACATATCTGAGGGATATTTGGGCAACATGTATGGACACCGAGTATAGCAAACGACTCTTATGTAGGTGAAAGTTAGAAACTACAAAAAGATACAACCAACCTTACTCGCCACTTTGTAGGTTTCATCTGATACTCTCTTCTTTTCAAGATTCAGATCAACAGTGAACAAGGGTGCAAAGAAGGCATCTGTGATTCTTCTAAAATGATGAAGACTTTATCTCAATTTTAACTAATAATAGAACTCATACATAGGCAGAAAATGTCTGCTTCCCTTTGTAGACAACCCTAGAAATTGCCTCATTACTATAGTAGCATATACCAAATAGGAAGTCATGTAAAATTTTAGAGTGGCTGGCACATTGATCAATTTTTCATGGATTTCATCACTTATCTAAGTTCCCCAATCAAAATGTGATTTATTTCTTTTGATTATGTGGATGTATTCATACATCCAATCTTGAAAATTACATGAAATAGGAAATCATTTAACCCTGTTCAAGAGAGTAATCATATCCTTGGCATCTTCTTTGAAAACACTCCTAGGAAGCCCTTTAGGCCATGTTGAGATAGTAGGCCTTGGAGTTTTCAACCATTGACTATTAATTAATGTTTTAGCTTTGTTGGAATCACTATCATAGGAAAATTGTGCTTATTGAATTGAGAACTTTGTATACTATTTTATGTGTGGAACTCGGAAAACAATTTGAAAGAATTCAGGATCTAATCTCATCATGACTTGTCCCGAGGAATCTCTTACACTTCTTTCATCTCAGATGTAATGTGATGCAACTTGGAGCACAAACTCTATGTTATGAGTAGTAGTTAGAAATTTAGACACCAAGTGCAAGTTGCTATGAAGAATGGCTCTCAAGTTGTCTTCTAAGGGCTTTTGCTTAGTTCTTTTTACAAAATATTCTACGTCTTGATGACCAATTTTGGTGTCTTTGATTTCATCCACCTTTGAGATCACCATAGTTGGTGGAAAAACACCCTGATATTTTTATTTCATTTTACCCTCCTTCTTAGAAGACGATATAGGCTTTTTGGATTTCATCTAAAAATATCAAGACCAAAGAATATCACCTTCAAGGATCACCTGATGAGAACTTGATAGGAACTTCAAGAATAATGGATTAACATATGTTAGGAGAAAATTGTAGTGTTGGAAAGTGTGAAGTGATTAGGAAATTTGGAGCAAGTACGAATGATCCATTTTGCACAAAAAGTGGAGCATATGTGAAGAAATGAGGTTCAAAGTGCAAACAAAGTCATTTTAGGGTGTTAGAAGAGAAAACTGCTTTTTGTGTAGGAGCACTGAAATTAGCGCTCCTACATCTTGAGAGTTCAGTTTACATGTAGGAGTGATAAAAAAAAATGCTCCTACATGTCTCAAGCACTTAGGAAAATGTGGTGATGGAGCGCTAAATATTATTGCTTATGCATTTTTGGAGGGACTTAGTTCATGCTTAAGCGTTGAATTTTAGTGCTTCAACATATTCTTCATCCTCGTTTGGGTCAACTGTACAAGCAGGAAAAAAAACCACCTTAGCATTTGAAAAGGAAGAAATTCCATGTAGGAGTGGTGGTTTTCACCTCTCCTACATTTAAGAGCTGGAGAAAAAACTCAAGTGTAACAGCAGGAATTTTCACCACTTCAGCAAATGGGAGAAAGTTCATTTGAATATTCAAGTGGTGAAAATTCTCACTCGAGCATATGGAGTCCTGCAGAGGTTTGTGTGGTGAAGCAATAAAATTCACTACCCAAACAAGATGGGATATCAGTGAGAAACTATAGGTCATTTTGGAAACACCAAAAAAGAGAACAAGTAAAAATGCAAAGAGAACAAACCCAGAGCACGTTTGTAAAACAAGAAAAAACCCTAGATAAAGAAAATGCAAAGAGCAGAGGTGTCTAAAAAAACAAAGAAACACATATTTGAAACCACAAAACATAAGGAAAAATAGATTTAAGTAAAAGTATTAAAAACCTAGGAGACTAGAAAAATGATAGAAAAGATATCAAAGAATGATGAAGAGGAAGAATACAAAGTGCACTTGGTAAAAACGTTGAAACCCTAGCTCAGATGTTCAAGAAATCTTCAAACTCGAATCCATTGGCTATTGGAGAAAGATCCATGTGAGGAGGAAGAAGTTTGATGAAAGGAATAAGGATAGATTAGCGATTTTGTTTTACATTAAGTCATCAAAAAGGGGTCATTAATGTAACTTGACTTGCATTAATGATGGAGCACATTAAGGAGGGAAAAGTGAAAAATGCACTAGTGGTGAAAATCACTGCTTGTGCATCTCAAAAGACTTAAAAGAACAAAAATACACCAGTGGTGATTTTCACCACTTGTGCATCTCAAACAATGAGATAAGTGTAGAAGTGGTGATTTTCACTACTCCAACACTTGGGGTTGAAATTTTCTAACTTAAGGTTGACAATCAGTGCTCCGACATGAGTCAAAAATTGATTAACTCCTAGGGATTGGGAATTAGTGAAGATACTCATTTCAAATATCTTTGAAAGATGGATGAGGGAAATAATCAAATGGACTATTTGAGGTTTTGGACCACTCATTGAGGTGAATCAAAATTTTACTTTTTTTATGTGCTTGAAGTACACGAGACTATGAAATAGACAAGTTTTGTAGGGGGTTATACCATGAATTTGGTGCAGCTAGATTCAAGGATAATAACTAGCTCCAACTAGGGAGCTTCCTTCAGTCATTATTAGAAACAATTGAAGGGAGAAGAACTCTAGAATTCAAGTTCCTTTATCTATCCATTGAGCATAGAGTCAGGAAACAAAAAAAAAAAGACACAAGGACTGAAATAGAAATATTTACATTTGAACACCTTCACCTTACTGTGTAAAGTGTTTCAAATTTTTCCAACTATGAGGAAGAGAAAATGGCATTCCATCCTTGTATGCCAAGAGGAAACTACTTTCACCATGTGTAGCTGATGAAATTTGAATGGTCTTGTCCATAGTGAATCAAAATTATCATGCATACCTTTTGGTTCTCTTCACTTGTCCCATAAGAGAATGAGATCACCAATTTTAAAATCATGAGACTTGGCTTTCTTGTCAAAAATATTCTTGACTAGTTCCTAATTCTTCATAATGTGGTTAGCCACTTGAACTTGTTTCTCTTCCAATTTAGAGAGATACATTATATGCTTATAAATTGAATTATCAAAAGTCTCATCCTGAATGGCCTTAGCCAAATTAAGGGCTAGAAGTTCTAAGGTTATTGGAATTTTTTCATTCAACCCATACAAGAGTTGGAGAGGAGGAATAACAATCACCCACTTTGGATTTATTTTGTTTGCCCACAAAGCATCATACAAAGCTTTGTGCCACAAATGTTGATTTTCATCCACAAGCTTGCAAATTATAGTCACCAAGTTTTTATTGCTTGATTTGGCATGACCATTACCTAGTGGGTAATAATTAGATGAATGAGAATGTTATGCCATGTTCAAACCAAAACTTAGTTATCTCACTTGATGAGAAAGTAGAATCATTGTCAACAACAATTTTTTTCGGCACGCTGAACTTGGAAACGATATTTTCTTTCAAGAAACTACATACAACTTCAAAAGTAGCATGTTTAGCTAGAATTGCTTCCACCCACTTGGTGAAGTAGTTAGTTGTAGTTAGGACATAGGTGTGTTCCACACTTGAAGGTAGATTTACTGCACTAATAAAATCAATTCCCCACTACTGAAAGGGTTCTTCAATAACAACTGGTTTCAAAGGAAAAGCTTCCAACTTTGGCTCACCTATGAATTGTCGACATAGTTCACATTTACACACCCAATATTATGCATCCTGAAAGAGTGTAGGCTAGTAGTACTTTTCTCTCAAGATCTTGTGAGTGGTAACTAGTGTTGAAAAGTGTTCCCCACATGCTAAGTCATGATATGACTTCAACAATCTTTCTTGTTGTTCTTCATCAACACATCATAAGAAAGTTCCATCCAATGCATGTTTGTACAAACCATTGTCCCACAAGACAAAGTTTTCTAACTTTAGTTTGATGGTCCTTTTCTCGTTTGGAGTCAAATGACCAGGACATTCCCCATAAGTGAGAAAATGGTCAATGTTGGAATACCACTCATCAATAGTACTGACGAATAACACCATTGGAAGTTCACTTGGATTTGACTCCTTAGTCTTTGAAACTTTTCCATTAGAATTACTTTCAGCAATGAGCTGACACAAACCTCACCCATGTATCAAATTGGTAGGCTTGATTTCCATATTTTATTCCTAAATCTTGGCAATCCAATTGCCTCTTCTCATCCCAAACTCCTGTTGTCTTAAGATGGAATTAATAGTTGAATCTAGAACTAGGACTTTAACATGACTATTAAGAATGTAGAACCAGAAATTTTTAACAAATTTAACCACGAAAAAAGATTTTTTTTCCATTTGGGAATATTTCAACTCATGAAGGAAATTGGGGATTCAAAACCCTCACTATTTTCTTGCACCAAAATTATTGAAACTGTATGCTTAGAAGCATAACTATACATGATGAATTCCTTTGTGTAGTCTAGGAAGATTAACCTTGGTGCATGAGCAATAGCCTCTTTGATATCATCAAATTCAACTTTTCCTTCTATCATCCAATGAAAAGTGGTAGTACCTTTCATAATATTAACAATATGACGAGTCTTTTCTACAAAAACTAGAAGGAATCTTTGTAGAAAATTTACTTTTCCAAAGAAGGAATGAACAACCTTCTTACTTGATGGTAGAGTGAGTGATTTTATACTTTTAACTCTTTCTAAGTCAATCTTGATACCTTCTATGGACACCACATGACCAAGAAGTTTACCTTATGTAACCCCAAAAACTAAATTTTTGGGGTTCAAGGAAATACCACATTGTTGGCATCTCTCAAAGATTTTCCTTAGATAGTAAAAATGTTCATGAATTTTTTTAGAAAAAACCATAAGATCATCAAGATACACCACAATGAACTTTCCTCGCACATCACAAAAAGCCAAGTCCATAGCTCATTGAAATGTGGTGCCAACATTGAATAGGCCAAAAGAAATTATATGATATGCAAATGTACCCCATGGCATTGTAAAGGTCATCTTGTGCTAATCACTTGAATTGACTTCAACCTGGTTGTAATCAGAAAAACCATCCAGCATGGAGAGCATTTCAAATCTCGTAACATTTTGAAGAACTTGATCAATTATTGGAAGATGATAATTATTCTTGAGTGACAGCTAGTTCAAATTTCAAAAATCCACACAAATACGGATCTCACCATTTTTCTTATGAACAAGAAAAATATTTTCTATCCACGTTCAATGATGGATAGGGAATATTATTTGGGTGTTCAACATTTTTTCAACTTCCACAAGGATCATTCTTTAAATATTTGGTTATATTTCCTTTTCTTTTGTTTATAAGGAAATGCTCCAATATTATGGGGAATGTCATGTTGCACCTCCTTCGGTCAGAAGGATTTCAAATCTTCATATGAATATGCCAAAACATCCATATATTCTAGTAAAAACTTAGTAAATTTCTTTCTCTCTTTGATTGTGCAACACTTTCAAATTTTTACTATCTTAGTCCATCCACTTGAGTTCCTAAGTTAATATGTTCAACCTCATTAGATGAATTAGAATCTGAGAGTTGTTTCTTGACATAGTGATCATGCTTATCAAAAAGTTTCTCAAGAGATACCAATCACTTGGGAATTTTATTCCCTTTGAGTTGTAAGAAATCTTTGCATGTAACTGGATCCATATCAGAAACAAATTCTTGATGTGGAGAATCACTTCCTTCAAAGTACAACTCATCAAAAATGTTGTCTTCTCCATAAATGCAACAATTTGATTATCGTCATTGAAAATCTACTAGTTATCTAAGGAACACTCGGGAAGAAGACCAACTCAATGGTATAGGTAGAACCATGAAAATATTTATGTGGTATCAAGAGTGTGGCTAAAACTGCTAAAGAATCAGCCCTGTCATTGTATTCCCTTGGAACTATAGATATATCAAAAGCATCAAACTATTCAATGCAATCCCAAAAAAGATTGTGATAATGCCTAAGTCTGTCATTTTTAGTCTAATACAAATTCCTTACATGAAAAACTATCAACTCATCATCACCTTGTGCATGAATATTTTTGATACTTTTTTTATGTGAAAATTTCATTCCTAATAACAAAGCTTCATATTGAACAGTGTGATTGGTGTTGTCAAACTATAATTTGAAAGAGAAAGGGGAAAATTTTCCTTTGGGGGAAATAAAAACCATTCTCACTTCAGAACTGGTGGAAGAGCAACTGCCATCAAACTTGAGTAACCAAACACCATTTGGGTCACCAAGACTGACAATATTAAAAAATTTAGCTTCATCATCTAATGAAGCTTCATGATTTGAGATCAACAAATCATCCAATGATTACTCATTTGTTGTTGAAAAAGAGTCAACACTCTCTAACTCATTCCATGTTGAAGATTCTCCAACTTCTTCTATTTTCAAATAATATGTTCCAACACCCAAAGACTCAAACATGATTTGAGCCCTTGTATCATCGGATTGTGTCACTGAGAATTTTGACTCCCTTTCAGGAATTAACTTTTGCATCATGCCTTTCATAGGTATCCTAGCTTCAAACATGTCCATGTTTAGTTCATCTCCAACATCTTTACATAAATTACGTCCAAGGAGAATTCCATAAGATTTTGGCACATCAGCTACTAGAACTGTCATCTTGATCTTCTTTTCAGGATATGTGACAAATGTATACTATGCATCTTTGATCTATCCAATCAGAGGTACTTGTTTGTTCTCCATGGAAAAACAATAGCTCTAAATTTTTTTGTTAGATTCAAACCCAAGGCAGTAGCTACCTTTGTCGACATCACATTGTTTCATGTGCCAATATCTATGACACAATTGCTTAACTTAAATCCATTAGCAAGTAATGAAATAAAGAATGGATCAATACATCTAGAGGCAACTAGAGGGGTAGAAACAAGGTTATTCTATGGTGTCTTGGGCTTTGGGGCAATAGGAATATTAGGAGATGAATCCTTGCTTGGGTAATTCCTTTATCCTATACGAACATGACAAGCCTGTCAAATTGGTTAAGATTTGCTTTGAGGTACTCATCTTTAGAAATTTGGATCTTTGTTTTCTTGGCATGGTCAATGATGTGAAAATCCTAGAGTGGATGTAGTAACCTCACTGATAGGTTTAACAAAAGGTACAATAGTCTTAGGAACTTGGAGATTAGCTTTGGGAATAGCAGGAACTAACAGAGGGGGACAAGGAGCACTTATTTATTTGCTGAATTTTTTGGTTGCCAAGGTAGAGGAGATCCTCTTTTTAGCAATGGTAACTAGTAGCTTCCCCTTCATTGGTGGATCAGTAGCTTGAGTTTGATCAAGTTGATTTTGTTGTTTCCATGTAAAGATGACATATACATCTGTCACCAAGTCCTCCTCCTCAAATTCATTCACCATTTGTAAATAGCCAATATTGGAGTCACCAAATGATTCCATTTCTTCATCTTGAAAGAGATCAACACTTTCTTCCATGGGATAATCTGGTTTTGCATATTCATCTTGTTCAGCCTCATAGAATCCTATGACAGTATTGGTAGGTGCAGTTTCAAGTGCGAGTCTTCCTTGTGGTGCTAGAAGATGATTCTAATTTTGGTTTCTAGTATAGTTAAGAAAAGTCCTCCTTGGAACATCCTTGTAAGTGTTGTTGTTGGAAATTTTCTTTTTCAAAGCCAAGATTTCATTTTCAAACCTTTGAACCATGGGATCAAAAAAATTAGAGTTAGCATTAGAAGCTGAAGATCTTGATGCTTGCATCTTCTTGTTGTTGTTGGTATTCATCCTTATTTCACTAGCAAGGATCATGTCGTCTTCAAGATTAGTAGCTAATTTTTGAGCTACTTCAACATTGGTGTGAGCTTCCCTATGCAAGAAAAAAATTACTTTATTGAGTTATGTATTGATGAAGAACTTCAAATTATGATCTGTTGGTCTCACCTAATTTAGGATTCTTGTCACCGACTTATTAAACATAGCCACAAACTCGCACATGGGTTCATGGGCCTCTTTCCACATGGTTTTAAGATGTACCAATAAGGTGTGTACGTCTTTAGTAGGTTTGAACCTTTCTTTGAACTTGGTATGAATAGTGTTCCACTTAGTGATAGAACTTGCTAGAAGAGCATAAAACCATTTAGCAACAACTCCTTGTATATATTCGATGAACAACATCACAACAATGTCTTCGTTTTCTATGCCAATAAAACCACAAACAATGTAAAAGGTAGCAATGTTTTCATCAAGATGTTGTTTGTTGTCAGCGAGAAACTTCAAAATATTCTTTCTCGAGACATGTGGAAGTTCATGCAGAGGTGTGGCCAAACGAGGGGATTGAAAGAATTTCCCCAAGGTCTTATAGGTGGTGGAGCCATGATAGGTTGCACAATAGGTACTTGCACTAGAACTCTATGGAAAATAGAGGATTCACTCAGAAGAGGAGATCTTAACCTTTGTGGAGGATAACTTGTGGTGTGTTGCAATGGTGACCTTACTCTTAGAGGAGTAGGTGGAGTATTATGTTGCAACAAGTCTTCAAAAAGTGGATCCACTACTCCTTGAGTCCTCAAACCTTGTGTATAGCTTCTAACTTCCACAATGTAAATGGAAACAAGATAAATATTAAAAATAACAATACAAAATATCACAATAAGATACTAGAAAACTTATTCACTTCAATCAAAATCATGAGGCTTTAATTGTGTGTGTCATTCCCTAGCGTAGTCCCCAAAAAATGCATGGGTGAAAATTATGTAATCCCTTTAATAGATTACAAAACCTTATTTCAACCACAGTTGTGTGAGATACAATCTCTCCTCTCAGAAAAGGGAGGGCACCCTTCTTACTACTTATTGAAACTAAGTAAAACTAATTAAGTATTCACAATGATGTACACTACGATTAAGAGATGGGGGTGTGTCACATTCATAATTCTCTCTTTTTTTAGAGAATATGTTTTACAATGCTTCACGGTTTTAAGTTTGATTTGATACAACTTCAAACTTAAAACAAAGAAATAACTCCAATATTCTTATCTTGTCAAAGAAAAGACTAAGAATACTAGCATGATAATAATAAATTATAAAACAAGAAAAATCACAAAGCCACAAAGTTGTTTCATAGCTTTCACAATGAATCCTCTGAGATATGTAACCAACATTGTATTAGAAGCACAAAGTCTTCTAGATACTCTGTGTTAGATCCATGAACAACATGAATAAATACAAGCACAAAGTCTTATAGAGAATTCACCAACAGTATTTAAACAATATCATAAATTCAAATAAAAGAGTGTACCTCTTCAAATAAAAGAGTGTAACTCAAAGTTTACATGGATTTACTCAAAGCCCTTTAGATCCCAATCACTAATCACTACCAATTTCAATAAAATCCAAAAGATAATCAATTCCAACACAAAGTTTGGTATGCAACTCACTTCTTTATTGATCAAAATAGATTCACAAAGATGAACACAAAGTTTCATGTATTTGCTTCTCAAATGGGCAACACTTTGTTGTAAAAGATAAAAGATAAATATTACAAAAGAATCCTCTCATATGTATAAAAGAGAGGAAAGAGAAAATTTAGGAAAAGTATATGTGAAAATTTAGGAAAGTTAGGTGAGAAAATTTAGGAAAATCTCACCTAACAAGTTGACTTATTCAAAAATGTTGTCCATCATTTTGGGAAAACATCTTTGTTTTTACATGTAATTACATCTTGTAAAATGGCATGTAAAATGTCGAGAACTATTTACAAAATGCATAAATGAAAGAATAAAACTATCTAATGTTGGAAATGAAAAGAAGTCTTCATGGTTCCTTGCATTGGGTGTGAAAGTCTCCATATTTCTTCTTTGTCTCTTGTATGAATGCCTCATCTGGACCAACTGTATAATCCACAATGGTGTGAACTCTTGTGATTGATCTTATTGCAAATGAGCAGATTCTCTTGCATCTTTCTAAATGCATTTTGAGACAATCAAAAGAAAGTCAAATATCACATATGGTGTGCATGGAATTCTTTGAAAAACCTTCATCTTCCACTTGCTTCATGACAACTTCCTTGAATATTTGAGTTATCTCACTGACTAGGAGGACAATATGATCATCATCAAGGAGCCTACCTAGTAACTCCTCAATTCCATTCACTAGGATAACATGATTTCCTTCGACATCTTCTTGTACTTGGTGGATGTCTTCAATAAGATATTTGATCACTTGTATGTAGTGTTTGATAGATTCCCTTACTTCCACATACTTCTCTTTGTTAGCAATTACCCCAACTTTCACCAACTTACTTAGCTTTGTCTCTTTCATTTGTGATAAAAATGTGAGACATCTTTCCATTTCTTTTTTCTCTTTGTAAAGTATATTTTCTTCTTTATCAAGCTCTAATTTCAGCTTGGCTCTCTGAGCAATTTTCTCATCTGCAACAACTATGACCTATGAACCATGTTCTATCATTTCATTAATGAAATCATATAATACCTTACCCTTGGAGGAAAATTTATCCACCTTTTGTATTGCTAGTTCCTCAATTTTTACCATGGCCATAGGTTGTACATCCCTAGAAGAGCCTACAATGTTCCTCAAAACTATTGCATAACGCTCAACTTTCTCCTTACACATATTTCTGGCCTGCTCCATCTTATCAATCCTTCCTACTAATGAATCCAAGACCACTTGTTCATTTTCCTTTGCAATTGCATTCATCACTTTTCCAAGTTGGAATCTTGTGACAGTGTAATCCTCCATGTTTACATCTTCTTCTTGTGGAGGTAGACCAATCCCAACAAACTTGTGAGTAGATTTGTCAACATGAAGCCTTGAATGAACTTTTTCCTTTTTCTTCCCCTTGGCTTTTCAAGGAGCTATCTCTTCAAGATCAATCTCATCTAGGGAGATCATTTGTTTCTTTGAATCTGATACTTGAGAGATCAACTAAGGAGGAATGGAAGAAGTATATGCTTCTTGACTTATAGTCAATTACCACGTTGCAACCACTTCTATATAAATTATTTTTATTGTAAAAATCGAGGTAGTATATATCATGATTGCTCTAGCGGACTACAAACCAAGTTGAATCTACAAAGACTCATTCTTGAATCTATCAAATTTAGCTTCAGAAGAGATATCAAAAGATGGAGATGAAAAACTAGGGATGGATGAGGGAGAACTTGACAAGACATCAATAGTTTGTGAGTTTGAAACTATAGGAGGAGTGGCAAGGATGGTTGATACTATAGGGATAATGGAAAAATTCACTACATGTGAAATTTATCTAGGAGGAGGTGAGGTAGGAAGAGGAGGTGGAGGAGTAGTTGGATTTGGAGGAGTATGAGGAATGTTGGTAGTAATAGGCAATGATGTTTGGGGAAGATCTTCAATAACATTCTCATGGGGAGATAGATGTTTCTCATCATCATGCCCGAGTTCCTCCTCATTACCTTCTTTTTCAACTTCATCTTCTTTAGACTCTTCTACATCAGATTCTTCTTCATTAGATTCTTCTACATCAGATTCTTCTGATTCTTCACCCACATTCTCTTCTTCTTCTTTAGATGATTGTTCCTTAGAAGCAAGCTACTTTATTTCTGCATGTGTCTGTTCAAATTGGTTTTCCTCCTATTCTTCAATTATCTATGAAATGCTCTTACCAAATGTGAACTTTATTTTAGGACCTATTTGGGAAGAAGAGGGAGTAGCCGCATGTTTGTTTTTTATGTGGAGCTCCTATAATTGGCTGGTTTCTCCTCCTAGTGTTTTTCCTTCTAATTCGGTCTTGAAAGATTTCATTTGGAAACCATGTTTATGCAACCATTCTACTGTGTTGTGTATGATGGGAGCAAGCCTTTCTCTAATAGAGACAATTTCCTTTTTAGACCATTGTATTGGAGGTAAGGGACTCCTAGTAGTCTCATCTTCTCCATAAGTAGAGTTTATGATGTCACCAAGATCTTTGAAATCCTTTGGTAGATCAGCTACACCAAAATTTCTAATATGCTCTACTGTTAACCTACAAAAATCTACTCTGTGTGAATGTCTTCTATATCTTTGTAATCTGCCCATATGTCTTCAAAGTGGTAGACATGTCGGTGATCCTTCAATTTCATCTTCACATCTTGATAATCAAAGTCAAATCTATATTTATGCGTTCTAATAGTCATGATTTGCATTTCTACATAGATTGAATTTTCATTTTGTACACTATCAATGGTATACCTCTCAATTGTTAGTGGAAACTAGAAACCTAGCTTGTGTATTCTCTAGTGTTCCTTACAAACTGAGATCAACTATCTACATAACTTCATTAGTATCCACATATCTGAGGGATATCTGGGCAACATGTATGGAAACCCAATATAGCAACTAACTCTTATGTAGGTGAAAGTTGGAAACTACATAAAGATAAAACCAACCTTACTCACCACTTTGTAGGCTTCATCTGATACTCTCTTCTTTTCAAGATTCAAATCAAAACTGAATAGAAGGGGTTTCAAGAAGGAATTTGTGACTCTTCTAAAATTATGAAGACTTTCTCTCAATTTCAACTGATAATAGAACTCATACACAAGCATAGAATGTTTGTTTCCCTTTGTAGATAGCCATAAAATTTTCCTCATTACTACAACATATACCAGATAGGAAGTCATGTAAAATTTTAGAGTGGTTGGCACATTAATCAATTGTTCATGGATTTAATCACTTCTGTGAGTTCCCTAGTCAATATTTTCTTTCTTTCTTCTAATTACGTGGATGTATTCATACATCCAATCTTGAAAATTACATGTAGCAGGAAATCCTTTAGCCCTACTTAGGAGAGTAATCATATCCCTAACATCTTCTTTGAAATCACTCCTAGGAACCTTTAGGCCATGTTGAGATAGTACGCCTTGGAGTTTTCAACCATTGAGTATTAATCAATGTTTTATCTTTTTTGGGATCATTATCATAGACCTCTTATGCCCATTGAATTTAGATCTTTGTATGTTGTTCCATGTCTGGAACTCGAAAAACAATTTGAAATAATTCAGGATCTAATTTCATCACAACTTGTCCTAAGGAATCTATTACACTTTTGTCATCTCGGATGTAATGAGAGGAAACTTGGAGCACAAAATTTTTGTTATGAGAAAAAGTTGGAAATCTAGACACCAAGTGCTATGAACAATGGCTCTCAAGTTATCTTTTAAGGGCTTTTGCTCAGTTCTTTTTACAAAATCTTCTAGGTATTGATGAACAATTTTGGTTTCTTTGATTTCATCCACCTTTGAGATCACCATAGCCAGTAAAAAGACACTCTGATATTTGTATTTCATCTTTCCCTCCTTCTTAGAAGATGATAGAGGCTTTTTGGTTGTCATCTAAAAATATCAAGACCAAAGAATATCACCTTCAAGGATCACCTAATGAGAACTTGATAGGACCTACAAGAATACTGGATTAACAGATGTTAAGAGAAAATTATAGTGTTGGAAAGTGTGAAGTGAGCAAGAAATTTGGAGCAAGTGTGAACGAGCTATTTTGCATGATAAGTGGATCATATGTGAAGAAATGAGGTTCAAAGTTCAAATAGAGTCATTTTAGGGTGTTAGACGATGTTAGAACTATAAAAATTTAAAATTTTTACATTCTATTGCATCCAAAAGTTCCAGTATTGAGTTCTCATTATAAGCTTGAAAAATAGCATACATGTCTCAACCACTTAGGAAAATGTGGTGTTGGAGTGCAAAAAGTCAACACTTATGCATTTTCCGGTTCATGCTTGAGGAAATTTTGTGCTTCAACATAAATATGTGTTTGGGAAAATGTACAGGAAGAAAAAACGTTGCCTTGACATTTGAAAAAAGACATTCCATGTAGGAGCAATGATGTTCACTGCTCCTCCAATAAGAGTAGAGAAAAAACCCAACATAATAGCGGGAATTTTCACCATTCAATTGGGGGAAATTTCATTTGTTTGTTCGATTCTTGCAAAAGCTCGTTCGAGAATATGGATCCGGAGAGGTTTGTGCATCGAAACAATGTCAGGGCCACTTGAACAAGATGGGATATCAATGAGAAATAGTGGAGGGTCATTTTGTCAAGTAAAAACAAAAGAGAACAAGCCCCGATGAGAAAATAGCAAAGTATACTTAAAACAAAGAAACAGGTTTTACATTGTTTGGCTGAACTAAGTTCAAAGGTATTTCAAACCTATCATGAGAAGCTATGGAGTCTTGCTGATCAAATCTTATGCCGATGGAGATATGCATCGCCAGGAGAAGAACTTGTCGGCATAAGTTTCACCGAAGTATGAATATTATACCGATAGATGGTTCAGGGTGAGTTTTACCAAATAGGAGTAATCTGGAGGAGTGATTTCAGTAGGACATTTGGTGTTGGTGTAAGTTTTCCCGAAGGATCATTGTTTTACTGAAAGTATTGTTTCAATGGTTGGGTTTATTTCTTCGGTGAGAAAACTTAGTGGACATGCCGAGATGAGAATTCATCAGTGAAAGGGTGATTTTGTCTTAGCGAATGAAAATACATTGAAAAGTACATATTGGTAAGATGCAAAGATATCTGCATAACATCTCCCCGATTTTGAAAGTCACAGTGAAGCGGGTGAAATGAAGATTGTATCGGAAAGAGTACAAATTTGTCTTGGTGACCCAATGTAAATAAAGATTTTTGGTGAAATAGGATGAAGTCTGTGAGAGGTTTCCCTGACATCTATAGGTTATAGCGAAGAATATAAAGATAAAGGATTTTAGTCAGTGTGAATAACATTAATGTCTCAACGATTGGAAAATGCTTTGAAGAATACATATCAGTATTGTTCTAGGATATCTATGAGACATTTCCCCGACTTTGAATTGTCACGGCAACATGAAAAGTAGAAGCATTTGTCATCAAGTTGATTCCAAGTGTCGGTAAGGCTACAGAGTGTCTTGGCGAACGATGAAATAAATGTTGAAAAGGGATTTTGCCCCAAATTTGAATTTTTCTCATCAAAAGGACATTTGATGCGACAGTGCCAGTTTCAAAGTTGGCTTCATTCGTGCTTCATTAATGGCATGATGGGATAAAACAGTAATGACAGTAGTGTTTTAATCAATTCCTCATTTTTGAATTGATTGCTGGTGAATTGGTGAGATGAACAAGAGAACCAAGACAATTTTTTAGTCTGAGGAGCTCAAGTAGAATACTATAAGTAGTTACTTCTTTGTCTTTCATATTTTGATTCTGTAAGCTTGAAAAATGGAGTCTTCTGGTTCTGGAAAGGGTAAGGGTAGAAAACTTCGTGAGAGTAGTCAGTCGAAGGGAAAGAAACAAAAGACTAATACAGAGCATGAAGGCACTGAAAGGAAGCTAAACCAAGACCTTATTGATCAATTACCTGGTTCGGGGCCTAAAGCTAGAAGGTTTGCACAACTTAGGGCAGAAGTTGACAAGCTGGATGACAAATGCAAGTTCATAGGTGATGTCTGGACTGCTGTGAGAGGGTATGAGCTTTTCAATTTCCACTATCATAGGAGGAATCATTTTGAGCCAGTTTGTAATCCATGGAAGTTGAATGTAGGGAAATTAGTGTGCCCTAATGTATTTGTTAATGCTGAATTGGTAAAATTGCTTGTTGATCATTATGATCCAAAGCATAAAGCAATATGTGATCCTTCTGGAAAACCACAGATACATGTGTCAAAAGAAGGAATTGGTGAGGTTTTCAAATTGGAAGGATTTTGCGATGAGGAAATCAATTGTGAAGAATTGCAGAAGGAATTTTTCAGAATGGATACAAGTTACAAGGGTTAGAGGTTACCAATTCATAGGGTTAAATAGGGTAACAAGCCCGAACCTCTGGAAGATAATGAGGGGCCTCCCTATCATGTAGATTTGTTTGAACCCTACATTAAATATACATATTTTTCAGTGTGTCAGGTGTTGGGGATGGATGCCCCAGAATTTATGTCAATGGTGCCAATGGTCATTGCAACAGACATTCAATATCACAATTCCAGGTTATTTGATTATGCTTCATATATTTCTAAGGAGCTTGACTCAGGATTGATGGCTATAAAGGGTGGAGCTTCCATTGTTCACCTCAGGAATTATTCATTTTTTATGCATTTAGTGCTATATTTCGGACAAGAGCTAGGGGTGTGGCCTCTAGAAATGAGAATTTCTCAGATAGGTAAGGAGGGTGAAGCATTGCCTGTTCAGTTGTGGACTGCCATTTGGGACAACAGGTTTGCTGGTTCTAGTATTATTCATTTTGAGGAATATTTTGTAAAGACATTGTATAAATTGTATCATTATCCTTGTAATCATTCATTGACTGATGAGATCAAAAGATTCCTTCGGCCTAAAGGTTTCAATGGGCCAATTGACCATAACTGGGGAGATTGGTATTGTTTAGAGGGAGCTACTATAATCAGAGTATATGGATTTGAAGATTCTCTTTTCATTCCGCCAAGGACAGTTCCAAATAGGTTTGCCTAGTTGGAAATTGTCAGACAAATGGATTACAGTAGTGCGATGCATTTTAGTTCTTTTGGGAAGCAGGCATTTATGCCTAGTACTTTATGCTTTGGTGATTTCACTGTGTTGGCTAAAGAGGGATATAATTCAATTCTTGAAAGATTGTTGCACTATAACATGAAAAGAGGACCAACTAAGAAATACTTTGACCCTGAGGGGTATATTCATTCAGCTAAAGAGAGGATTAATTTTGGAGGGTATCAACATGTACCCTATCCTTTTGATGAGATGATCAGAAATTTGGATGAAGATGAAGCAGAAAGGGTAGTTGAAAGGTATAATCAAGGGCTACAAGATACTAAGTTATTATCTTCTGGAGATGAAGAAGCACCAAGAGCTGATGTGCCACGGGGTAAAACAGAAAAGGTATCTAGAATGAGGACTCAACAATATGTCTGCCCGGTCAGAGAACAACGTATTGAAAGTGGTGATGTTGATGCTAGGAACATGGAGTACAGATCATTTGTTTCTGATGATGATTTTATACATTCCGCTGAATTCAAAGCATTCTTGTACAAGTAGAAGGGGAAGGAGATAAGAGAGAATGTTGATGATATCACTTCTTGAAATGAGGAGCAATTGCTGGCTCAATTGAGAAGATGTGTGGATGATGAAATGGAAAATATGACTCCTGAAGTGGGGAGGAAAATGTTGGAGGATGTTGGTGTCATGATATTTCCTGGTTTAGATTTGAACTCTACATTGGTTTTTGATAGTTTCTTGAAGGGTAGTAATGCTACTCATAAGCTTGATAAGGAAAAGGTGATAGAGGTGTATACAGGCTCCAAATATAATACTGATGAGGGATCAATGTTGATATGGGCTTTGTACCCACCCCATAGGAAATCAGTGGTACTTGATACAAAGAAGGCATTTGGCCATGTTTTGACTTTAAAAGCTGGAGAAGCTGATCCTGTTGCTACTACTAATATTGGGGTAAATATTGCAAAGTTGAATAAAGCATAGATTCAATTATTGATAAAAGAAAGAGAAGTGTATAATGAAAATAATGAGAAATTGCTGAGAGAAAATGATAGACTCAAAGACTTGGTTGGTGTTTCAATGGGAACAACCAAAATGATCACTCAAGGAGAGAGCTCTCAAGAAAAATACCACTGGGTAGGGTCAAGTGCTTATTCTCAGGGAAAGCATGATGCTATTGCTGCAATTATCAAGAAGAGGCAGGATCATTTGACATCCTGGTTGAATAAATTGTGGGGAAAATATTCTCATACTCTTGCTGCATTGAAGGAGCACACAAGGATGGATGGATGAATTATGGAGAAATTTCATGAGTTGGCTCAAAGTGATGAAGCTAGCAGTTCTGCACTTGAAGCTGCTAATCACATAATCAATCGCCATCAAAAATTTCTATGATGAATTGCAAGGAGATGAACAGGGGTTAATTGCAGCTGCTGAGAAAATTGTAATTCCATTTTATGATGATAATGGGGATTTGAAAGAGGCCACCAGGTGGAAAAATGAATGTGAGTCAATGTTGAGTGAAATCATGAAGATAGCTTCTGCAGAGGATACAACATTGGAAGAAGTGAGTAAGCAAAATGAGGAAATGGTCAAAATGGAAGTTACGGTCTGGAATGTTGTTGGAGATGCAGACACGTATGAGCACTAGGATTATTTGGACCACCTTAACAAACTCACTTGTGGCTAAATAGAGCCTAATTATTCTCTATCTTATGTTTTATAATTTGTATTTTCTATTTCCGAAAGGATGCATCCTTTCATATTTTCAATGTATAAATGTCTATTTTGTAAACAATATGCGGATATAGATAGAATAAGATAGAAAATAGAGAATACGGTGGAACACCATGTTTCATAGGGTTGAGACTATGCTGTATGTTTTGAAGCCATGTAAATATCAATAAAAATCATCTGATTTACTGGCGAATTCTGGTGTCAATTGTTGTGTTATGCCTATTGAAAGAATTATCTGATTTGTCTCTAAAATTGATGTTTCTTGGTTATTTAGATCAACATAACAAGTTTATGTCTGGTTTATCAGTACGTATTTTCCGTATTTGTGTGATTGGTTGATAGGTTCTTTCAAGGAAGGATTAAATCCTTTTGATTAATCACAGTAATCAGCGAATTTCATTTAGATCAGTAAGAAGAACTCAATAATCACAACCTTGCATTTTTATACTGGTTATAAATAAATATGCCAAACAATTTGAATGAATCTAGAAAGAAGTTGGTTGTCTATGATTTCATTTGACTCCACATATTATATAAGGCACCAGTCTCACCGTTTCCATCATTTAGTTTCAGTCATACTTTTTACATCTGTTAACTGAGCATATTAGGGTTTAGTTTTGAATGCTGGTATCCAATATATACCAAATTTGTTTTATTTTGTCCATTTCAATTTTCCATCTTGGACAAATCATGGCATGAAAATAAGATCATTAGTCAAGTCTACTTCATTTATTATAGGTACACCCACCTAGGTTTAGGAGTGCCTGGAGAGTAGAAGGTTTAATTTTTTCAAACCTTGTTCTGTTACCCTAAAATGTTGTGAAAGCTTGGCAACCTTTCGTGGTTCAAACTTGTATTTTTGAGAGATAACATATGAGAATTTTTTTTTTTTTGTAGGAGCGTTGAAAATCAACCCTCCAACACCTTGAGAGTTTAGTTTACATGTAGGAGCATTGAAAAATAGCACTCCTACATGTCTCAACCACTTAGGAAAATGTGGTGTTGGAGTGCAAAAAATCAACACTTATGCATTTTGGGGGGGCCTTAGTTCATGCTTGAGTGCTAAATTTTAGTGCTTCAACATATTCTTCATCCTCGTTTGGGTCAAATGTACAAGGAAGAAAAAACGATGCCTTAGCATTTGAAAAGGAAGACATTCCATGTAGGAGCAATGATGTTCACTGCTCCTCCATTTAAGAGTTAGAGAAAAAACCCAAGTGTAATAGCGGGAATTTTCACCACTTCAATAAATGGGGGAAATTTCATTTGTTTGTTCGAGTGGCGAAAAAGCTCGTTCGAGAATATGGAGTCCTAGAGAGGTTTGTGTGGTGAAACAATAAAATTTACCACTTGAACAAGATGGGATATCAATGAGAAATAGTGGAGGGTCATTTTGAAAACACCAAAAAAGAGGACAAGTAAAAACATGAAGAGAACAAGCCCTAGATAAAGAAAATGCAAAGAGCAAAGTTATATAAGAAAACAAAGAAACACAAATTTGAAACCAAAAACCCTAAGGTGAAATAGATTTGAGTAAAAGTATTAATACCTAGGATAAGTTAAAAACATGAGAAAAGATATCAAAGAATGACGAATATGAAGAATACAAAGCACAATTGGTAAAATTTTTGAAACCCTAGCTTAGATGTTCAAGAAATCTTCAAACTTGAATCCACCAGAAGTTGGACAAAAATCTACATGAGGAGGAAGTTTGGCAAAATGAATGAGGATAGATTAGCTCAAAAAAAAATTGTTAAGTCATCAAAAAGGGGTCATTAATGTAAGTTGACTTACATTAATGATGAAGCACATTAAGGAGGGAACAATGAAAAATGCACTAGCTATGAAAATCACCGCTTGTGTATCTCAAAAGACTAAAAAGAACAAAATGCACCAATAGTTATTTTCATCGCTTGTGGATCTCAAATTGTGAGATAAGTGTAGGAGCAGTGATTTTCACCACTCCAACACTTGGGGTTGAAATTTTCTAAATTAAGGTTCATTTAGGAGCACTAAAAATCAGCACTCTGACATGAGTCAAAAATTGATTAACTCTCAAGGATTGGGAATTAGTGAAGATACTCTTTCAAAGCTGTTCGAAAGATGAACGGGGGAACACATAAATAGATGGTTTGAGGTTTTGGACCATGCATCAAGGTGAATCAAATTTTTCCTCATTGTACATTCTTAAAGTACATGAGACTACGAAACAAATAATTTTTGTAGGGGGTTATTCTGTGAATCTAGCCCAACTAGATTTGGGGATAACAACTAGCTCCATCTATGGAGCTTCCTTCAATCATTCTTAGAAATCATTGAAGGGAGAAGAACTCCAGAATTCAAGTGCCTTTATCCATCCATTGGGGTAGGTGATATAGTGATAAGTAGAAAGCTAGGAAAATTAAAGAGAGAGGAAGAGGTAGGGATGGGGTAGAAAGAGAGATGATATAGATAGTAGAGATGGAATGAGAGAGAAAGAGAGACGTGGGAGGGAGATGTAGAGATGGAGAGGTGATATAAAGAGTAGTAGAGAGGGAGAGAGATAGAAGGGGGATGGAGTGAGGGATAGGTAGAGAGGAATAGGTAAGATAGAGAGTAGAGATGGAAGGTGGGAGGGAGGAAGGGAGAGAGAGAGAGATTATGGAGGAAAGTAGAGAGAGAGATAGAGAAAAATTGAGGGAGGAAGGGAGAGGTAGGGAGAGAGAGAGAGAGGTGATATAGAGATAAATAGAGAGGGAAGGAGAGAGAGGTGGAAGGAGAGGGATAAGGGAGATAGAGAGAACTAGAGAGGGAAGGAGGGAGGGAGAGAGGGAGAGAGGGAGAGAAGTAGAGAGAATTGAGATAGATTTAAAATTAGAGAGGGAAGTAGAGAGAGAGGTGATATAGAGAGAAGTAGATAGTGAAGGAGGAAGTTGAGAGATTGAGAGAGAGAGGGAGAGAGAGGGAAGGAGTGAGGGAGGGGTAGGAAGAGAGAAATAGAGAGAGAGAGAGAGAGAGAGAGGAAATGAGAGAGGAGGGTAGATATAGGGAGGGAGAGAGCTTGAGAAGTGAGATAGATAGAATTAGAGAGGGGGGATAGAGAAAAGTAGAGAGGGAAGGAGGGAGGGAAGGAGAGATAGGGAGGGAGGGAGAGGGGAGATATAGAGGAGAGAGGGAAGGAGAGAAATAGAGGATAGAATGGGAGGGAGGGGGAGATAGAGAGAAGTAGAGAGGTATGGAGAGAGAAGTGATAGAAAAATTAGATGGAAGGAGAGAGAAAGAGGAGAGCAAGAGAGGGAGATGGGAGATAGAGAAGTAGAGAGGGAGGGAG
>VDFB02281492.1:277935729-277985408 GCA_007258455.2 Sequoia sempervirens | reverse complement strand
ATAGGATAGAGAATAGAGAATACGGTGGAACACCATGTTTCACGGGGTTGAGACTATGCTGTATGTTTTGAAGCCATGGAAATATCAATGAAAATCATCTGATTTGTTGGCGAATTTTGGTGTCAATTGTTGTGTTGTGCCTATTGAAAGAATTATTTGAGTTGTCTCTAAAATTGATGTTTCTTGGTTATTTAGATCAACACAACAAGTTTATGTCTGGTTTATCAATACGTATTTTCCGTATCTGTGTGATTGGTTGATAGGTTCTTTCAAGGAAGGATTAAATCCTTTTGATTAATCACAGTAATCAGGGAATTTCATTTAGATCAGTAAGAAGAACTCAATAATCACAACCTTGCATTTTTATACTGGTTATAAATAAATATGCCAAACAATTTGAATGAATCCAGAAAGAAGTCAGTTGTCTATGATTTTATTTGACTCCATATATTATATAAGGCACTGGTCTCACCGTTTTCATCATTTAGTTTTATTCATACTTTTTACATCTATTAACTGAGCATTTTAGGGTTTAGTTTTGAATGCTGGTATACAATATATACCAAATTTGTTTTATTTTGTCCATTTCAATTTTCCATCTTGGACAAATCATGGCATGAAGATAAGATCAATAGTCAAGTTTGCTTCATTTATTATAGGTACACCCGCCTAGGTCTAGTAGTACCTGGAGAGTAGAAGGTTTAATTCTTTCAAACCTTGTTTTGTTACCCTAAAACATTGTGAAAGCTTGGCAACCTTTCGTGGTTTAAACCTGCGTTTTTGAGAGATAACAAATTGGCGACTCTGCTGGGGATAACAAAGAATCTACGCCTTAATCATAGAGTCAGAATTCCTATATACAGACTCCGCTGGGAATACCAAGTAACAATCTTTTTTCTCACTTTCAAGAAAGTAAGTGGCAACTCTGATTAAGCATTACAATATGAATGGAAGAAGATCTCAATTTAGGGGAGGTCATTCTGGAGCTCCTCCTGGTAATAGTAAGTGGACACATAAAAATGATAAGGCTGACAAGGGTAAAGGGAAAAGTGAGGACATGTGCTTAACAAACAAAGATAAATCATCGATACCTTTTGGTGAGAATTGCTTTGACACATGGAAAGATAATTCATCTGAAGAGCCCTGTACCTCGGAAGATCAGAGAAATCCTTTTTACAATCCTCAAAAAAATGTTGAATTTGAAGCTAGATTTGAAGCCGAACGACTCAGAGTTCAATATGAATATGACCAAAAAATGGAAGGTAATCAGAGTGGACCTACTAATCAGGAAATTCAACAAGAAGATTATGAATCTTTAAGTTATGAGGAAATTAGGGCATGGTATGAATCTCAGAGAAAGGAAAGGGAAGAGCAAGAAAAGGCCCAAATGATTCAAGCAATGAGGGAATTCAAACTACAAAAAGCTCAGAACATTCCACACACATCTGCTTTTCCTCCAAAATATGTACCACCCCATAAACAGGGCAATCATGGTGCGGGGTATTCTGAACCACCAAGGATTCCTCACCATCAAATTGGGAATCAATATAGACAGCCAAATCATCCACCTTATGTTCCCACACAACATCCAAATAATTATCCACCTCCTGGTCAGCGTCATGTGCCACAACAAAATATGCAGTACAATAATCCTATGTACCAATATCAGCACCCACCTAATCCTCCTCTTATCAATATACAACCATGATCAGACAATTTGATCTAGCAGGGTTTCAATTATACCCATATCCCATGGACAGCAGTTGGAGAGGTTTAGTACCCAAGTTTACAGGCAGTAATGCAATCACTGCTAAGGATCATTTAAGAAGTTTCAATGCTTTTATTCAGGATTTGGATGTACCTTATGAAGATTTGCATATGAGATTATTCATGATGTCTCTTATTGAAGAAGCTAGGGACTGGTTCAATAGCCTGGCAACAGCTTCTATTTATTCTCTCCAAATATTTCAGGATCAATTCCTTGAACAATTTGGGAATTTGAGTGCACCAGACGCTGCTCTCCATGAACTAATGCGAATTCAGAAAGGTCAGAATGATTTAGTCTTTGATTTTAACAGAAGATTCAATAAATTGCAAAATAGAATACCTCCCGGATCAAAGTTACCAGACTCTGTAGCATTAAGTGTTTACTTGAATGCATTTGACCCTAAAATAGGGTATGAGCTGAGAAACAGGTTCCCAAGGGACTTAACTGAAGCACAAAAGATAGCATTAACAATAGAGAATAATAAAAAAGCTCCTGGGATAATGAATAAGAGAGACAACCCTCGAGTTCCTCAAAAAAATAATAATTATCAATATAAGCAGGAGAACACATATAGAAATGAAAGACCAAGGCTGAGGTTACATGACATGCCCTATAACACAAATTGGAAGGATGGGAAACCCATAACAGATAGGCCTAGGAGTAAAGAAACTCCTGATCCATTGAAGAAGAAGGGAACATATGTGGTGAATAGCAATTATTTTTGTGAGGCTTGTAATAATCCACATTCCCCTGAATATTGTGTTGTAGCCTAGAGAATGCAAGAAGAAGGATTGCTAATTGGAGATGATGGGGAAGATCATACGATCTACTTGACTTCAAATGCTTCTCATCATGTTGAGGAGAGGTACTCATCTTCAGAGGAGGGAGGTTATGAGTATGACATTGCAGAACGAAGGTATAATGTACATATGGCTGAGCAGCATGTTTTTTTTTACTCTAAGGATGATTATGTAGAACCACAATCTGTTGAGGTGCCTACTCACAATAATGTGAGGAGACTTACTGAAGAAGAAATAGAAAAATTGACTGTTGCTGTAGTAGAAGAAGCCAAGAATAAATACTGGTTGAGGAACAGGACAGTAAATGAGAAGGAAGGTGTCCCTAGGGGTATCTTTATGAAAGATCAGAAAGTTGTGCAAGGAGTTTCAAAGAAAAATGAAAACAAACAACGTGAAGAAAGTAAACAAAATCTTGTCCAAAAGGATGCAGTAAAAGAGCTACATAAAGAAATTCAAAAAAATGATCAGTCAGGTAGAGGAGAAAAAGAAGTAAACAATGGAGAAACATTAGAACAGAAGAAAGTAGTTAAGGCAGAAGGTTCTTCTTTTGATTTTACTCAAGCCTTGTCTTAGGTAAAGATGTCTGTCCCACTTCTAGAAATGATGAAAATTAAGGAGTATAGGGATAGTGCAATGTAATTGATAACAAATGAGAGTGAAAAACATGTAAATAATGAAAATAAAATAGTTGCAAAAAATAAGCAAGATAAAGTAAACATCCCAGAAATCTGCTTGAGTAATGTATTGAAAAGTCCACCATAGGTTGATCCTTTCTTTATCACATTACTCATAAATAATAAATTATTGAGGAATTGTATGATAGATTCTAGTGTCACCATGAATATTATGCAAGTAGGAGTGATGAAACAACTAGGCATGTGGGTGGATACACATGAAGGAAAGTGTTACGCAATGGATAACTGACCTGTTCCTATGGTTGGTATAATGAAAGATGTAGAAGTCAAGTTAGCTGCCTACCCTCAAGTAGCTTACAATATTGATATAACAGTTATAGACACCCCTCCTCAATTCGGTATGCTTTTATCAAGGCAATGGACGACAGCTATTGGTGGAAATGTCCAGTTCGATCTGTCTTATGCAACCATTCCTATAAATGGCCAAGAAGTGAAATTATACAGGGAGTCAAGGATGAATTAGCTCATTGATTCTATGCCACAAGACCAAATCAATTGCTTTTGTGATGTTGATCTTGGGAGTTTCAAAATAGAACCAACACAGCCACAATTGATTAATAGTGATCCTATTGAGAAGCATGCTGCAAGGAACCACAATGGTGTGTGGAAGATGTATTTCGATGGAGCCTACAACCAAGAAGGCAATGGAGCTGGGATAGTATTTGTTTCACCTAAAGGTAATACATTTAAGTATTCATTCTTGTTAACTTTTGAATGCACGAATAATGTGGCAGAGTACGAAGCTTTGTTGACTGATTGAATATAGCGGTGAAGCATAAAATAAAGTTGCTGGCTGTTCTAGGAGATTCTGAGTTAGTTATCTCGCAAGTTAAGGCGAAGTATACAACAAAAAATAAAAGATTAAAGCAATATAGAAATGTTGTATGGGATACAATAGAATTGCTTGATGCTTTCTCGATTGAGTGGGTGGATAGATCGAAGAATATAATGGCAGATTTTCTAGCTAATGTAGCATTGAAGAGAGATGATATTACACTGGCAGGAGTGTCACAAATTGAATTCAAAACAAGGCCTGCTGTGCCTGATAATGTATATAGCTGGCAAGTTTTTAATGATGACACTGATCTTTTAAAATTCCTTCACTGTATAGACCAGTATGAAGCTCAAGAGATTGATTTCAATGCCTTTGTTGAAGAAGTTGATGGAAAAGAGACAGTCTTTGGAAAAGAGATCTTGCAGCTTAAAACAAATAAGATTCCTAAAGGCTTGGTGGCATTGGAGAGGGTATATGATGGAAGTGATCGGTCTTTAATAAAGCAAACACCAGTTGGAAGGGATGACATTGAAGAAATTAATTTGGGAACTGAGATGGCACCAAAAAAGGTGTACATAGGTAAAAAGATCAGTCCTACAATTAGAAAAATGCTGATTGAATTGTTGAGAAAGTATAAACATGTATTTGCTTGGTCTTATGAAGATTTGAAAGCATATAGAGAAGACTTGTTTCAGCATGAAATACCATTAAATCCAGATGCTAAACCATTCAGACAAAAGCAAAGGCCAATAAATCCAACTCTAGAACCTAAAATGCAGGAGGAGTTGGCAAAGCTCAGAGATGGTGGAATCATTAAGCCAATTAGACATTCAACCTGGGTGTCAAATTTGGTCCCTGTCAGAAAGAAAAATGGAGACATCAAATTATGTGTAGATTTTAGAAATCTAAACATAGTATCCCTTAAAGATAATTATCCTTTGCCTAATATGGAGGCCATATTGCATAAGGTGACAGGCTGTGAATTGTTGTCCATGATGGATGGATTTTCAGGGTATAATCAGGTCAAGGTTAAAGAGTCTGAGCAATACAAAACAACATTCACAACCCCTTGGGGAACATATGTTTATCTGAGGATGCCATTTGGTCTCACTAATGCAGGGGCGACTTTTCAAAGAGCCATGGATGTGGCTTTTGCTGATTTGATCAATGTTCTCATGGTGGTGTATCAGGATGATCTCACTGCTTACTCTAAAAAGGTTGAGGATCATGTTCATCATTTGGAAAAGGTATTTATAAGAGCCCTTGAATATGGGATTAGCCTAAACCCCAAGAAATGTAATTTTGCTATCACAGAGGGTAAGCTTTTGGGGCACATTGTTTCAAAGGAAGGGATTAGGATAGACCCTGAAAGGGTGGAGGCTATTGATAAGATCCTTGTCCCTAAAACTGTTAAGGTGATACAATCATTCTTTGGATAGATAAATTTTGTTAGAAGGTTTGTTTCTAACTTTACTGAGATTATCAAACCAATATAAAAAAATTTAAAGAAAGGAAAAAAGATAGAATGGACTACAGAAGCTTTGGAAGCTTTTGTGCTATAAAATGAGCTATCAAGGAGGATCCTATTCTTAAGTCACTTGATTTTTCAAAACCTTTCCAGATTTTTTCATTTGCCTCAATGCATACTATTGTAGCTGTCATGCTACAAAAGAATGAAGACAGTTATGAGTAGCCAATATCTTTTTTCAGTAAGTCATTACAGGGTTTTGAACTAAAGTATGATATAATGGAGAAGCAAGCATTTGCATTAGTGAAAGTTGTAAAAGCTTTCAGGCCATACCTGGTTGGAGCAAAGGTAGTTGCTTATGTTCCTCATGCAGCTGTCAAGGATATTCTGACACAATCTGAAGTAACATGTAAAAGATGCAAATGGATCAATAAAATTCAGGAATTTGACTTAGAGATTCAAATTACTAAACTGGACAGAGGTCAGGGTTTAGCTAAACTAATGGTGGAGATATTTTTTGAAGCAAATCAGATTTGTAATGTAGAAGGAGAAGATGTAATTGTGAGCATTCAACATACTCAATGGTATGCAGATATCATGCATTATCTTAAACATATGAAGTGTCCAGAAGGATTGAATGATAACCAGAAAAGAATGTTGAAGTTGCAAGCGTCAAAATATGTTTTTATGGATGGGGATTTACTTTGGAAAAATAGGGATGGTGTATTATTATTGTGTTTGGATGAGTTTCAAGCTAAACATGTTTTGAGTGAAATGCATGAGGGAGTATGTGGAGGACATTACTCAGCAAAGACAACAGTGCATAAAATTCTTAGGGCAGGCTATTATTGGCCTACGATTTTTAATGACTCCTTTGCATATGTGAGAAAATGTGAAGCTTTCCAGAAGTTCTCTGGGAAATTGAAATATCAGGGAGCTTTGCCATTAAGACCTTTGCAGGTTGATGCCCCTTTTCATCAATGGGGAATTGATTTCATCGGAGAGATACAAGAAAAATCAAGTGGTGGACATAGGTGGATATTGGTGGCCACTGATTATTTCACGAAGTGGGTAGAGGCCATCCCAACTAAATAAGCTACAAGTAAGGTGGTGACACAGTTCCTGATGGATAATATTATTACTAGATTTGGTACACCAATGAGGTTGATTACTGATAATGGGATGTGTTTTAGATCGGATGAATTTAGAGGCTTTTGTAGCACATATGGTATTGCCATTTCTTATGCAGCCCCTTATCATCCACAGGCTAATGGACAAGAAAAATCTAGTAATAAGAGTCTTCTAAAGATTATAAGAAGGATGTTAGATCAAAATAAGAAGGCTTGGGATTCAAAATTAAGATTGACTGTATGGGTTGATAGAATTACGGTGAAGAAGGCAATTGGGAAGTCCCCATTTGAGTTAGTGTATGGAACACAGCCCAAGATGCCCTTGCAAAACTTGTTACCTATTTACAGGTTTATTCTTCAGGAAGATTTAGATATTCCTGAACCCTTGGATGAAAGAATGGAGCAGCTAGCTGAATTGGATGAAATGAGGAGAGTGGCTCAAAATCAAAATATAAAGTTGCAAAAGCAGATGAAATATTTATTTGAAAAAAAAGAAAAGGATAGGAAATTTGGAGAAGGTGATTTGGTATTGATGTGGAATGCAAGGTGCCAGGAGAAGGGAAAACATGGGAAGTTTGAAGCCTTATGGCTAGGGCCTTTTGTGGTGGTTGGAAAGAAAGGCGAAGACTCATACTATTTGCAGAATATGGCTAGTGAAGATCAAGAATTTCCTATACATGGGAAATTTCTGAAACATTTTTCCTCTTAAAATAATGCAGAGGATTAAGGGTTGCCAGTGCATGGACAACTCTTGATGGTCCTCTTTGAAATTCTATTCCATGCACAGTAGTTTAGGAAATGAAAGGAACAGGATTTGCAAGTACATGGACAATCCTCATTTTCCTTCTTTTCAAATAAAATTTTCCATGTATAGTAGTATAGGGTCTCATTCATTTCCATTGCCATTTGTTCCACTCTGCTCACATGTTCCATCACTTTGAGTTTGGTCTGCTCACCCAGAAATATGAATCCTTGCAATGATCTCACTATCATTCATCCCTAGACAGATCCACTGTTAGAACTATAAAATTTTGAAATTTTTACATTCTATTGCATCCAAAAGTTCCAGTATTGAGTTCTCATTATAAGCATCAAAGTCCTTCTTTGTATTAGCTTGCTTGTTTTCTGTCATAAAATCCATTGAATCCATCAAGTCTTTCATTTTTCATTAAAAGACCCGAATCGGAAAGACATTGTAAAAGTCTCCCCGACCTGATTTTTCACTAATATATGTTTGTTGCAGACTATCGGCGAGACAATTTGCTTGTTTCGGCGATAAAAGGAATCATTTTGGAAAAGGGGAGTCATTGTCGAAGTGAAGTCATGGTGAATACAGTGTGTTTCGCAGACCGGTGCATGTGGAAGTTTATCGCTCAAGATAAAGGTGTTCGGGAAAATGTTTCAGTGAACTAATTTTTTCTTGTCGACAGGCATCTTGAAAAAAGTATATCGGCATATGTTGGGGCATCGGTCTAATGTCAGGGCGAAGACAACATGTCATATCGACTAATGCATAAAGGGGTTGTTTTGGCCAAACTAATTGGTATCGGTATGAACTCATAACGAAATCATTTTGTTTTACCGATTGACTTGCAAATAGATGTCTTGGTAAGACTTATGTGCATCAGGGAAGGTCTAGGTGAAGGGGCCATTGTTTGGCCGAACTAAGTTCAAAGGTATTTCAAACCTATCAGTGAGAAGCTATGGAGTATTGTCGATTCAAATCTTATAAAGATGGAGATATGCATCGCCGAGAGAACTTGTCGGCATAAGTTTCACCGAAGTATGAATATTATACTGATAGATGGTTCGGGGTGAGTTTTGTCGAATAGGAGTAATCTGGAGGAGTGATTTCGGTAGGACATTTGGTGTTGGTGTAAGTTTTCCCAAAGGTTCATTATCTTGCTGAAAGTATTATTTCAATGGTTGGGTTTATTTCTTCAGTGAGAAAACTTGGTGGACATGCCGAAATGAGAATTCATCGGTGAAAGGGTGATTTTGTTTTAGCGAATGAAAATACATTGAAAAGTACATATCGGTAAGATGCAAAGATATCTGCATAACATCTCCCCGACTTTGAAAGTCACAGCGAAGCGGGTGAAATGAAGATTGTATCGGCAAGAATACAAATTTGTCTTGGCGACCCAATGTAGATAAAGACTTTCGGTGAAACAGGATGAAGTCTGCGAGAGGTTTCCCCGACATCTGCGGGTTATAGCGAAGAACATAAAGATAGAGGATTTTAGTCGGTGTGAATAACATTAATGTCTCAGCGATTGGAAAATGCTTTAAAGAAAACATATTGGTATTGTTCCATGATATCTATGAGACGCTTCCCCGACTTTGAATTGTCACAGTGACATGAAAGGCAGAAGCATTTGTCATCAAGTTGATTCCAGGTGTCGGTAAGACCGCAGAGTGTCTTGGCGAATGATGAAATAAACGTTGAAAAGGGATTTCGCCCTAGATTTGAATTTTCTCATAGAAAGGACATTTAATGCGACAGTGCCAGTTTCAAAGGAGGCTTCATTCGTGCTTCATTAATGGCGCGATGGGATAAAATAGTAATGACAGTAGTGTTTTAATCATTTCCTCATTTCCGAATTGATTGCTGGTGAATTGGCGAGCTGAACAAGAGAACCAAGACGATTTTTCAGTCTGAGGAGCTCAAGTAGAATACTGTAAGTAGTTGCTTCTCTATTTTTCATATTTTGATTCTGTAAGCTTGAAAAATGGAGTCTTCTGGTGCTAGAAAGGGTAAGGGTAGAAAACTTGGTGAGAGCAGTCAGTCGAAGGGAAAGAAACAAAAGAATGATACAGAGCATGAAGGCACTGAAAGGAAGCTAAACCAAGACCTTATTGATCAATTACCTGGTTTGGTGCCTAAAGCTAGAAGGTCCACATAGCTTAGGGCAGAAGTAGACAAGCTAGATGACAAATGCAAGTTCATAGGTGATGTCTGGACTGCTGTAAGAGGGTATGAGCTTTTCAATTTCCACTATCATAGGAGGAATCATTTTGATCCAGTCTGTAATCCATGGAAGTTGAATGTAGGGAAATTGGTGTGCCCTAATGTATTTGTTAATGCTGAATTGGTAAAATTGCTTGTTGATCATTATGATCCAAAGCATAAAGCAATATGTGATCCTTCTGGAAAACCACAGATACATGTGTCAAAAGAAGGAATTGGTGAGGTTTTCAAATTGGAAGGATTTTGCGATGAGGAAATCAATTGTGAAGAATTGCAGAAGGAATTTTTCAGAATGGATACAAGTTACAAGGGTTAGAGGTTACCAATTCATAGGGTTAAATAGGGTAACAAGCCCGAACCTCTGGAAGATAATGAGGGGCCTCCCTATCATGTAGATTTGTTTGAACCCTACATTAAATATACATATTTTTCAGTGTGTCAGGTGTTGGGGATGGATGCCCCAGAATTTATGTCAATGGTGCCAATGGTCATTGCAACAGACATTCAATATCACAATTCCAGGTTATTTGATTATGCTTCATATATTTCTAAGGAGCTTGACTCAGGATTGATGGCTATAAAGGGTGGAGCTTCCATTGTTCACCTCAGGAATTATTCATTTTTTATGCATTTAGTGCTATATTTCGGACAAGAGCTAGGGGTGTGGCCTCTAGAAATGAGAATTTCTCAGATAGGTAAGGAGGGTGAAGCATTGCCTGTTCAGTTGTGGACTGCCATTTGGGACAACAGGTTTGCTGGTTCTAGTATTATTCATTTTGAGGAATATTTTGTAAAGACATTGTATAAATTGTATCATTATCCTTGTAATCATTCATTGACTGATGAGATCAAAAGATTCCTTCGGCCTAAAGGTTTCAATGGGCCAATTGACCATAACTGGGGAGATTGGTATTGTTTAGAGGGAGCTACTATAATCAGAGTATATGGATTTGAAGATTCTCTTTTCATTCCGCCAAGGACAGTTCCAAATAGGTTTGCCTAGTTGGAAATTGTCAGACAAATGGATTACAGTAGTGCGATGCATTTTAGTTCTTTTGGGAAGCAGGCATTTATGCCTAGTACTTTATGCTTTGGTGATTTCACTGTGTTGGCTAAAGAGGGATATAATTCAATTCTTGAAAGATTGTTGCACTATAACATGAAAAGAGGACCAACTAAGAAATACTTTGACCCTGAGGGGTATATTCATTCAGCTAAAGAGAGGATTAATTTTGGAGGGTATCAACATGTACCCTATCCTTTTGATGAGATGATCAGAAATTTGGATGAAGATGAAGCAGAAAGGGTAGTTGAAAGGTATAATCAAGGGCTACAAGATACTAAGTTATTATCTTCTGGAGATGAAGAAGCACCAAGAGCTGATGTGCCACGGGGTAAAACAGAAAAGGTATCTAGAATGAGGACTCAACAATATGTCTGCCCGGTCAGAGAACAACGTATTGAAAGTGGTGATGTTGATGCTAGGAACATGGAGTACAGATCATTTGTTTCTGATGATGATTTTATACATTCCGCTGAATTCAAAGCATTCTTGTACAAGTAGAAGGGGAAGGAGATAAGAGAGAATGTTGATGATATCACTTCTTGAAATGAGGAGCAATTGCTGGCTCAATTGAGAAGATGTGTGGATGATGAAATGGAAAATATGACTCCTGAAGTGGGGAGGAAAATGTTGGAGGATGTTGGTGTCATGATATTTCCTGGTTTAGATTTGAACTCTACATTGGTTTTTGATAGTTTCTTGAAGGGTAGTAATGCTACTCATAAGCTTGATAAGGAAAAGGTGATAGAGGTGTATACAGGCTCCAAATATAATACTGATGAGGGATCAATGTTGATATGGGCTTTGTACCCACCCCATAGGAAATCAGTGGTACTTGATACAAAGAAGGCATTTGGCCATGTTTTGACTTTAAAAGCTGGAGAAGCTGATCCTGTTGCTACTACTAATATTGGGGTAAATATTGCAAAGTTGAATAAAGCATAGATTCAATTATTGATAAAAGAAAGAGAAGTGTATAATGAAAATAATGAGAAATTGCTGAGAGAAAATGATAGACTCAAAGACTTGGTTGGTGTTTCAATGGGAACAACCAAAATGATCACTCAAGGAGAGAGCTCTCAAGAAAAATACCACTGGGTAGGGTCAAGTGCTTATTCTCAGGGAAAGCATGATGCTATTGCTGCAATTATCAAGAAGAGGCAGGATCATTTGACATCCTGGTTGAATAAATTGTGGGGAAAATATTCTCATACTCTTGCTGCATTGAAGGAGCACACAAGGATGGATGGATGAATTATGGAGAAATTTCATGAGTTGGCTCAAAGTGATGAAGCTAGCAGTTCTGCACTTGAAGCTGCTAATCACATAATCAATCGCCATCAAAAATTTCTATGATGAATTGCAAGGAGATGAACAGGGGTTAATTGCAGCTGCTGAGAAAATTGTAATTCCATTTTATGATGATAATGGGGATTTGAAAGAGGCCACCAGGTGGAAAAATGAATGTGAGTCAATGTTGAGTGAAATCATGAAGATAGCTTCTGCAGAGGATACAACATTGGAAGAAGTGAGTAAGCAAAATGAGGAAATGGTCAAAATGGAAGTTACGGTCTGGAATGTTGTTGGAGATGCAGACACGTATGAGCACTAGGATTATTTGGACCACCTTAACAAACTCACTTGTGGCTAAATAGAGCCTAATTATTCTCTATCTTATGTTTTATAATTTGTATTTTCTATTTCCGAAAGGATGCATCCTTTCATATTTTCAATGTATAAATGTCTATTTTGTAAACAATATGCGGATATAGATAGAATAAGATAGAAAATAGAGAATACGGTGGAACACCATGTTTCATAGGGTTGAGACTATGCTGTATGTTTTGAAGCCATGTAAATATCAATAAAAATCATCTGATTTACTGGCGAATTCTGGTGTCAATTGTTGTGTTATGCCTATTGAAAGAATTATCTGATTTGTCTCTAAAATTGATGTTTCTTGGTTATTTAGATCAACATAACAAGTTTATGTCTGGTTTATCAGTACGTATTTTCCGTATTTGTGTGATTGGTTGATAGGTTCTTTCAAGGAAGGATTAAATCCTTTTGATTAATCACAGTAATCAGCGAATTTCATTTAGATCAGTAAGAAGAACTCAATAATCACAACCTTGCATTTTTATACTGGTTATAAATAAATATGCCAAACAATTTGAATGAATCTAGAAAGAAGTTGGTTGTCTATGATTTCATTTGACTCCACATATTATATAAGGCACCAGTCTCACCGTTTCCATCATTTAGTTTCAGTCATACTTTTTACATCTGTTAACTGAGCATATTAGGGTTTAGTTTTGAATGCTGGTATCCAATATATACCAAATTTGTTTTATTTTGTCCATTTCAATTTTCCATCTTGGACAAATCATGGCATGAAAATAAGATCATTAGTCAAGTCTACTTCATTTATTATAGGTACACCCACCTAGGTTTAGGAGTGCCTGGAGAGTAGAAGGTTTAATTTTTTCAAACCTTGTTCTGTTACCCTAAAATGTTGTGAAAGCTTGGCAACCTTTCGTGGTTCAAACTTGTATTTTTGAGAGATAACATATGAGAATTTTTTTTTTTTTGTAGGAGCGTTGAAAATCAACCCTCCAACACCTTGAGAGTTTAGTTTACATGTAGGAGCATTGAAAAATAGCACTCCTACATGTCTCAACCACTTAGGAAAATGTGGTGTTGGAGTGCAAAAAATCAACACTTATGCATTTTGGGGGGGCCTTAGTTCATGCTTGAGTGCTAAATTTTAGTGCTTCAACATATTCTTCATCCTCGTTTGGGTCAAATGTACAAGGAAGAAAAAACGATGCCTTAGCATTTGAAAAGGAAGACATTCCATGTAGGAGCAATGATGTTCACTGCTCCTCCATTTAAGAGTTAGAGAAAAAACCCAAGTGTAATAGCGGGAATTTTCACCACTTCAATAAATGGGGGAAATTTCATTTGTTTGTTCGAGTGGCGAAAAAGCTCGTTCGAGAATATGGAGTCCTAGAGAGGTTTGTGTGGTGAAACAATAAAATTTACCACTTGAACAAGATGGGATATCAATGAGAAATAGTGGAGGGTCATTTTGAAAACACCAAAAAAGAGGACAAGTAAAAACATGAAGAGAACAAGCCCTAGATAAAGAAAATGCAAAGAGCAAAGTTATATAAGAAAACAAAGAAACACAAATTTGAAACCAAAAACCCTAAGGTGAAATAGATTTGAGTAAAAGTATTAATACCTAGGATAAGTTAAAAACATGAGAAAAGATATCAAAGAATGACGAATATGAAGAATACAAAGCACAATTGGTAAAATTTTTGAAACCCTAGCTTAGATGTTCAAGAAATCTTCAAACTTGAATCCACCAGAAGTTGGACAAAAATCTACATGAGGAGGAAGTTTGGCAAAATGAATGAGGATAGATTAGCTCAAAAAAAAATTGTTAAGTCATCAAAAAGGGGTCATTAATGTAAGTTGACTTACATTAATGATGAAGCACATTAAGGAGGGAACAATGAAAAATGCACTAGCTATGAAAATCACCGCTTGTGTATCTCAAAAGACTAAAAAGAACAAAATGCACCAATAGTTATTTTCATCGCTTGTGGATCTCAAATTGTGAGATAAGTGTAGGAGCAGTGATTTTCACCACTCCAACACTTGGGGTTGAAATTTTCTAAATTAAGGTTCATTTAGGAGCACTAAAAATCAGCACTCTGACATGAGTCAAAAATTGATTAACTCTCAAGGATTGGGAATTAGTGAAGATACTCTTTCAAAGCTGTTCGAAAGATGAACGGGGGAACACATAAATAGATGGTTTGAGGTTTTGGACCATGCATCAAGGTGAATCAAATTTTTCCTCATTGTACATTCTTAAAGTACATGAGACTACGAAACAAATAATTTTTGTAGGGGGTTATTCTGTGAATCTAGCCCAACTAGATTTGGGGATAACAACTAGCTCCATCTATGGAGCTTCCTTCAATCATTCTTAGAAATCATTGAAGGGAGAAGAACTCCAGAATTCAAGTGCCTTTATCCATCCATTGGGGTAGGTGATATAGTGATAAGTAGAAAGCTAGGAAAATTAAAGAGAGAGGAAGAGGTAGGGATGGGGTAGAAAGAGAGATGATATAGATAGTAGAGATGGAATGAGAGAGAAAGAGAGACGTGGGAGGGAGATGTAGAGATGGAGAGGTGATATAAAGAGTAGTAGAGAGGGAGAGAGATAGAAGGGGGATGGAGTGAGGGATAGGTAGAGAGGAATAGGTAAGATAGAGAGTAGAGATGGAAGGTGGGAGGGAGGAAGGGAGAGAGAGAGAGATTATGGAGGAAAGTAGAGAGAGAGATAGAGAAAAATTGAGGGAGGAAGGGAGAGGTAGGGAGAGAGAGAGAGAGGTGATATAGAGATAAATAGAGAGGGAAGGAGAGAGAGGTGGAAGGAGAGGGATAAGGGAGATAGAGAGAACTAGAGAGGGAAGGAGGGAGGGAGAGAGGGAGAGGAAAGTAGAGAATTAGAGATGGATTTAAAATTAGAAGTAGAGAGAGGTGGAAGAGTAGATAGTGAAGGAGGAAGTTGAGAGATTGAGAGAGAGAGGGAGAGAGAGGGAAGGAGTGAGGGAGGGGTAGGAAGAGAGAAATAGAGAGAGAGAGAGAGAGAGAGAGGAAATGAGAGAGGAGGGTAGATATAGGGAGGGAGAGAGCTTGAGAAGTGAGATAGATAGAATTAGAGAGGGGGGATAGAGAAAAGTAGAGAGGGAAGGAGGGAGGGAAGGAGAGATAGGGAGGGAGGGAGAGGGGAGATATAGAGGAGAGAGGGAAGGAGAGAAATAGAGGATAGAATGGGAGGGAGGGGGAGATAGAGAGAAGTAGAGAGGTATGGAGAGAGAAGTGATAGAAAAATTAGATGGAAGGAGAGAGAAAGAGGAGAGCAAGAGAGGGAGATGGGAGATAGAGGAGAAGTAAGAGGGAGGGAGGGAGAGAGTGAGATAGAAATAATTAGAGAGAGAGAGAGAGGTATAGAGGTGGTTATTGAGATTAGGGGAGAGAGAGTCATATAAAGGGATGTAGATAGTAAGAGAGAGAGGTATAGAGCATGAGGGATAAACAAAGAATGAGATAGAGAGAAATAAAGTGTTGGAAAGAGACACTACAAATATACTTTGGTGTTGTCATTGATGGCAACCCTAGTCGGTGATTGGATCTGCATGTCACCATTTACTTCCATCGGTAGACAAACTAAGGACAGTAAGGAAGAACAGAGCATTTGACAATTTTGAGTTCTTCAATTCTCATGCAAATTTTATATTGTTATTTTTTGTTGTGGATCTTATGGGAGGTTAATCAATGTATTTATTATGTTGTCCAAAATTATTAGTGCCTTGTATCAAGTTGTATACAAGTTTGGAGGTACAGTTGGATATCATTCTGTTCATCAATATTTTGTGGCTGACTCAGATGATTTTAAGTGTTGCAAATATTCGAGGAGTGTCTACTCAAATTTTTTTGTGTTTGATCATCTTGATTTGGGTCCAAGCTAAGTTATGACCTACCGTTGTGGGTGCGCATTGAATATTACTCATGATTTGATCTAACAGTTATAAATATTCTTAAGTTTTATTGAAGCTGACAAGTTGCGATTAAACTCTTAGTTGCAGATATATATAAATGTTCAATTATGTCATTTTGTGAATGAAGAAGGTGGGTCGATGCATGTTGTGAATATTAGAAGGGTGTTTGAGAAATTTATGCACAATTTCACTTGTTCATTAAATATTTTCTGGTGCAAGTTAGAGAAAAGAAGAGCAGAAGTGTAGAAACAGTCAGAAGGACAAAAGATCAACTACTGAGCCTAATCAGAACTATAATCAAGCATTTGTAGATGTTATTATTTTATTTCATTCCCTTGGATCTAATCCAAATCTTTGTAAGGAAATGTTCCTTTCTTTTTGAGTAGTGAGCTCTAGGAAATGAGCCTAAATGCAAGTGAATTCTCTTATTGTATACTTCTTTTTGAGTATACTTAGATCATATTGTGGATTGGCCATCCACTGTGGTTTTTACCCTAATAGAGTTTCCACGTAAAAATCCTTGTGTTATGGTGTTGTGGTTGTTTTCTTTTTGTTTCCATATATTTCTTTTGGTTGAATGTTTTAAGTGGGTTAAAGATCAAAATAATAAATCTAATTTTTGCACAACACTGATTCACCCCCCTCGTGGTGTTACTTGTTTCCAACAATTGGTATTAGAGCTAATTCCTCAAAAGAAGTCAATAGCTTGGGGAGATCTTGGAAAGTGTTTTTAATGGATACAAGCAATCTTTAAGAATAACTTTTTGTGGCCTTGGATGATCTTGACCAATCAAAATCTAAGAACTGAGAACTGTAGGAAAATCTTGAGAATGCATAGAAATTCATTCAGTCATTGAAAGAAAAAATCAATGAATCAAGGGGGAAAAGAAAGGAATTGTGCGATCAACTTAAGCAGAAGAATAGAGGCATGGAATATGAGCAACTGAGTCATTCCTTGAAGGAGAAAACAGAAGAATGTGAAATTTTTTCCAAAGAAAATATTGCCATGAAGCATGAGATAAAATCCATCATGATGAAAATGACCAAGGAAATTGAAGATAGAAAGAAAAATGAAGAAAAACTTGCTCAATCCTTGAAAGAAAAATCTGAACAATGCAACCGACTGGACAATGAATTGGAACAATCTAAAACCAATGAGGAAATACTTGAAAAACAACTTGATGATCTCAAAAATGAACTTACTGCTACAAATGAGTACAAGGAGAAATTCAAAGCAGGCTCAGCCAAGCTTGATGAACTGATTAAAGGTTAGAGGATTGATGGTGACAAGCGAGGTCTTGGCTATGAAGAAGGAGAAAGTTCTTGATTTGGACAAAGGAATTCTAGACAAGGGACATTTAGGAAAGGAAATAAAATGAATGGAGCTAGAAGGAATCTAGTAATACAACCAAATGCTCAAAGATTCAATGGTTACTATTTTACTTGTAATAATTTTGGTCATAAATCAAGTGAATACAAAATTCTGATCAACAACTTTCATAGAGATGTCAGATGCTATGGATGCAATAGACTTGGGCATATTGCTAACCAATGCAAATCAAGGAAAAATCAGTGGAACAATAGGTCTAGACAAAGAAATGTTGTGTGTTAAAATTGCAAAAATTTTGGCCACACTGCTAGATTCTGTTGGAGTAGAAGAGGTCCGATAAAACAAAACATGCAGTAGAGTGTTAAGGAAAAGGAAAAGTGACTAAAAATGTAATCAGGAGGAAAATATAGAAGAAATAAGTGAAGGATCCCTCTGTTGAAGGAAATGTGCCTACACTAGAATTTGCTTCTAGTAATTCCTTTGGGAATTAGTTTTAGGCCTTTGGCCTAAGGGGAGTTGTCAAGAAAATATCTTAACCCCCTATCGATAACTGGCACCAGAATGTGGATATGTCTAGTTAGTGCACAAATGCCTTTCAAATGTTGTTCAACCAATTGGAGATAGTATCATACAGTATTGGAAATCTATAGAAGAATTATCTGTCTCAATGCATGGAAACATGGTAATCAGATGAATTAGAGTAAAAGCATTTATTGCGACAAAAAGGGTTAGTTGTGTGAACAATAAAAGGTTATTTTTATCCTTCATTTGTCACTTTGAATTTTGGAGATAAGAATTTTAGAGAGCCCTGGAGAAAACTTTGTTGAGTTGTGGTGAGATTCAAGTGTGAAGAAGATTCAATGATCAAAACTCTGATCCGACGAAAAGGTATTTATTGAAAAACCATTGAATTTGTGAATTTGTAAAAATGGACACTCCATTGGTAGTTGAGGTTAAGGATAGACCCCGTCCAAATTTTAAGTGGCATCCTTATAAGTCTATTGAGATTGAGCCCCTAGGTGTGTTTTCATATGTACCATATGGAGTCTTGCACACTAAAGATATTAGGGCTTATATACATGCCAATATTGAAGAGTTAGGAAGCTCTCAAATGCTGAATTTGTATTTGAAACACATAATTGGGGAAGAATTCACTGTTAAACTAGAATACAAAACCCTAGAAGTGAAGAATTTTACACAGTTAGTGAAATTTCCCATATTTGAGGAAAGCGAATGGGTGCGATATATTTTGAGCAGAGTTCATGCCGAGTTCATGTGGTTGAATATACCTTTCAAGATTATGAAAGAGGCTATAAGCACTGTCATAGGTCTAAATTCTTCCAGTGGTCTTCCAATCTTGAAATTTGTAAAGAATTCGATGGTTACTAATAAAATAAGTGCAACATTTGATAGAAGGGTAATGACAATCGAAGATATTGTTGAAGTGGATATGAAATTTGCATTAATGGTCATTGGCTACAAGGTCTACCACTCTAGTTGGGATAATTTAGTATCCAATATGACCATTTATACAGCCTATCAAATGGTAAAAGAAAATGTTGATTATGACTTGTGTGAGCTGCTCAAAAGTCAGCTGATGGAGAATCTGGGAAAGATTAAGAAGGACAAAAAGAAATATTTTAAGTATGGTAATTTGTTGTTGTGTTTTTTCTTTTATTTCATGAGTGAGGTTTTGGGTTTTGGTAAAGTTTATTGGAAGAGTAATCAGATTGTACCTATGCAAAGAAGAGATATATTGTTTGGAAGCGGTGATCGTTAGACCTGAAATACTACCCTCTAGGGGTACTTCAAAAACTTTCAGAATATAATGCATGCCAAAGAAAGAATACCTACCTCAATTATAGAGAAGTACACAGATACAATCTATTTCATGGTAGATAATGATCAATACCATATGGAAGTTGTTGACCCTAAGATGATATGGATTATGCCTATGGGATATGAAGTAGAGGAGAACATCTTGAAGGTGTATGCGAAAAATTTGTTGAGCATGCCTCTGGATCTAACAAAAGAAAGATTTGGATCTTATGTAGAGAAGAGCATGCAAGTCCATGATCAATTACAAAATCCAAATATAGTCAAAAGAGTAAGGAAAGAAGTACAAGTGTTTGCAAAAAACATGGGCATACCTGTAGAAAAATTGAAACAATCCAGAAGAAAGAGAGATGAAGTTGAAGAAGGAAAAGAGTCAGCAAGAACCAAATCTACTAGTCTAGCAGGATCCTCTACCTATACTAGATCAATAAGGAGTTCCCCATACACTCCTACAACCAAGCCAGTTCCTGTGTAAACCCAAGACAAGGTTTCTAGTAAAAGAAAGAAGAAAAAGAGCTCAAGAACCTATGAAGCCATCTCAGAAAATGAGGAGACCAACTTAGATGAAGTTGTAAAAGAAATGAAGAGGAAATATTCTAGTGAGGAAGAAAAGGAAAATAAGAAGGAAAAAATTGACATACCATCTACAACAGTTGAAGAAGTTGAGAATGTTGTTGTCAAGGATGGAAATATCAAGCCCTTTTACAAATGGTATGAAATGTTTGATGAATCAAGTCAAAGAATTCTTAAAGAGGAAACAATAAAACATCTGAATATTTTCAACAAAGTTCTTGTTGAAATAATGTCTGGTTTACCTACGAGTCTATATGATCTTTTGGAGGCGAGAATAGTAAATGCTAGAACAGCGGAAGAGCATATGAGAAAAAGAATTCTTGTAGACTTGAGTCCAGAAATGTCTATTGAGGAGATGAATTCACTCCTGGACAAATCCAAGAGAGAATTCATTACCAAAATAAGGGTGAACAAACTTATGATCGGTGAAACTGGTATTGTTGTTGATGAAACCAAGAAAATACTGGAAGCATTTTTGTCAAGAAACAAGATCAATGCTAAAGAAGTGAATGTTGAAGATGTTGTATCTAATTTGGTAAATGAGGAGGTGAATGTGGATACTAAGGATAATCAGATTCCTCATGATGTGGATAACATGAAAACACCTATGGAAACTGAAGTTCCTAAGGTTGTATTAGTTGAAGAAAAGGAGACACCAAATGAAGAAGCTAAAGCTCCTAAAGTCAATTAGGAAGCAATTACTGTGGAACCAAACGTTGAAGAAGAAGAAAATGTTTACGTTAAGGAAATCCTAGTGGAAGCAAGAGACACAACCAAGGTAGTAAAGGAATCTCTGGTGGATCAACATGAAGAATTTGATCCTAAATTGGTTGAAAGCCCAATCAATCTATCCACCTTGTCCCCAATTCAGATAATGAAGGTTGCATCAATTGTGCAAGCTAAAACCAGTGAGAAGATTCTAAAGTCTTGCATCTAGAATTCAGGAGAAAATTATGCCAACTCATGTTAAGGATCCGTCCAATTCCTCTTTCAGTGAATTGAAGAAGATCATAAATTATGTAAGACTCATTTCGAGTCTCTTGAAAAGTCAACCATGGTTAAAGTGCAAAAGGAGTTTGATGGAAAAATATTTAGTTGGTTAAAAGAAGTGATTGCTAAGGATAAAACTCTATTAGCCACTTGTATGAAGAATATTCAAGATTCTATATCTGAAGGTGGAAAGGCTTATAAGTCATGTTTTATTTTGTCCAAATTCATTAAAGACAATGAGAAGAAGGTGAAGGATCTTGAAAATAAATTGGCTACCATCTCTGATGCTTTTGATCCGTTAGCTAGCAATGTTGGTGAGAAAGAAGGTTAAGTAATATCTCTACTTCACAAAATAAGGAGTTTGAAGAATGAAAATGATAGGATTGTAGGAAGAGCATGTGAACTTAGAGGACTAATTGGTCCAAATATTGAAATAATGGTTAATGCTTTAAAGGAAGCCAAAGATGCTATGGCAGTTAATGAACCAATGAATCTTGAGACTTCAAAATCTCAATCTTATTTAGTTTGTGGTCACATAACAATTATGGAGAGTTTCAAAATGGTTTGGGACACAAATTTGAGCATGTTGAAGAGAGATTTTGTAGATATTTTCTAATTTGTATAAGTTACTAGATCATGCCTATATAGTTTGAAATTTTGTTATCTTTTTGGTTCCCCAATTTTCCATTGATGTCAAAGGGGGAGAGTTTTACAGCGAAAAATGTATATTCATCTTAGGGGGAGTTGCATTTCTAAGTTGATATTGAAAATTCTTTTTGAAATTTTGAAGTGGCAATGTAATTCATGTTGGTACTGATTCGACACTTAGTCATTTTTCACAAAGTGTTGCCATCAATGCCAAAGGGGGAGATTGTTGCAAAGAGACATTGCAAATATAATTTGGTGTTGTCATTGAAGGAAACTATTATGCCCTGCATAACCACCCCATTTTATTCTAGAACAAAATGGGTCCCCCCTTCTCTCTTTTGGTTTCTTTGCCTCTGTTATTTACTTTGACCTTTGGAATCCTTTTGTTTTCCTCCTAATTTTTGTTTTGTCTTAGCTTGAGTTGGTTTTATTCTTGCTAAGAATTCAATGAAATAATCATAAGCAACAAAATAGTTTATTATAATAGTTTTTATGTGCTTCTGAGGGCTAATGGAGACCTTGTTTCACAGGATTAGACTATGCACATGATGATGTTTCTTAAGGAAGTCAGCTAGAAAGCATGCCTTAGTCTCATTCAGCCATGAAAATCCTTAAGGAAAAAGTCACTAAGACTCTCCTGTTGTCTTGCCGACTGGAAATTTGATTATATTCACTTGAAATCCAAAGGGGTCACCCAAAAATTTTGGTCGCTATGAGTTTCTATGTGTCTCGCAAATAGGAGTGATCTCTCGGAAAAAGGGAGTTGGCATCGAGGAGAAGTCTTCCCAATAGATGAAAGTCTCACCAACACAAGGTTTGTGCTCTTGCCATGAGGTCTAGCCAACATGCTAGGGTCTCCCCGAAATACTCTCAACTCAGCAAAAGGAGGGCCCGGTCAGTGTAATATCTCACTGATCAAAGGAAGACTTGGCAACAACAAGTGGCATTGGCAAGGTGTCTCACCGACAGGGTGAACTCTTGTAGAATTAGAGGGGCATCTAGCAGAGGATTTATGTTCGCCATGAGGTCTCAACCGCCCAGGGATCTCTTGGCGACAGGGTGTGAGTTCGGGGCAAGGTCTCCCTGAAATGAAGAAGTCTCCCCGAAACAGAACGAGCTCACCAAGAGAAGAGGGGCTCGACATAAGGTCTTCCCGACTACCTTATCTCTTGCCGACAATGCTAGATTTTCCAATAAAAGGGGATATTGGTATGACCGAGGTGAACTCGCCATGACCTTTTTCTAATTGAAGGAGTCTTGCTGAAAGGAAAAGGAGCTTGAGCTCAGAGAAAAAGGATGAGATCGGGGAGACTCTGAGTGAAATATTTGCACTCAACATGATGTCCTACCAAAAAGAGAGGTCTCAGTGATAGAGAAATATATTGGTGTGACTAGTGGAGATCGCTATGACTTCTAACCGATACCGATTGTCTTGTCGATGGGTTTTGTGGTATCGATATGACTTACGTAGCTCAATGGGAGGTCTTGTCGACTATATTATGTTATTCCAATGGTTGCGGAGAAAGGTATAATCATATCAGGGAGACACGATGAGTGTCTCACCAGCATGTGATTTTGTTTGAACAACCTTTGACTACTTGAGAGTCTTGCGTGGCATATGTTTAACTAATCAGGAGGAGCTAAGAAGGAAGACCGGTGACAATTTGACTAATTGACCACCTCGATGGGGAGGATCAATAGAATGCAAAGGACATGGACTCATTTTGAGATCAAAAGGCAATGGAACACCTTGATGAATAGTGGTGCAAAGATCTAATGGTGATTCTGATGTTGCTCCCAGAAGATGGTCAGTGGGCAAAGAAGTCTAGAGCATGAAGGAGGCCAAAAGAAGGAAGAGACCATGAGTTATAATAACAACTGAGATCACTACTGACAGAAGGGGATCGACATTAATGATAATGCTTTATAGCATTCAAGGCATCCCTTTAGAGGGAGTTTGAGTATGGACACGGAGATAGGAGAGTTAATGTTGTAGTAACAAAAGGTATAAAGGCTTCTCCTGAGGATAGAAATATTTCATCGAAATGGACAACAGGGATACACATTCAATGCAGAACCAACTTTCTTCAAAAGATCTGAGAGCTGACCTTTCGAGGTGAGATATTTTGTAAACCCTAAAACAAGGGGGCCAACACATTCTTTTTTGGTACATTCTGTATATATGGCATTTGGGCCTCTTTGAAAAAGAGAGAAATTAGAAAAATAGGGAAAATTAGAAAAGATAATAAAGTAGACAGTTCTAGATATAGATTTTTGAAGAGTAGGAATTTTCTGAAGGATAGGGGAGACAAAGCTGCATCCTGATTCTTTGTAATGGGATTTTCTTTTGTCTTCTTAGTTAGGAGTTAGATTCAGCATAGACTACAATGTATTTTTCAAGTTCTCTTAGTATAGATGGAAACAGTCTGAAGACATAGATTTTTCTATACACTGGTGATTGTGCCAGCTTTGTAAATATTGCTTATCTGTTTCACTAATAGTAGAAGCAATCAGATTTTAATCTACTTCACTTTGTGTTCCTGAGTGGTATTTGTCTGGAGTTAATCATTTGATTTGACGATCTTTCAAGGATTGAAGTATTATTTAATGCTTTGTTTAGATGGTAACTTGCAACCTGTTATTTGAATTAGCACTATGAATGGAGGAAGTTGTGTGTTAATCACAAGTTAATTTTGTTTTGCAGTTTTAGTTAACAAATTCCTTGAAAGATGACAAGTCTGGTTAAGTTAGACGAATTGTCATTCTTTTTTATTCCAAGATTTGATCCATCTTTTTCTATTTCTTTAAAACCCTAGTTAGAATAGGTTTAAGTTTATGTTTGATCTCAGAACAATCCAGTAGCTCAACACCAGCAGGCCCCTTGAATATTACTACTACATTGACCATTGAGAAACATCAGCATAGTTGAGAACCAACTGCCAAGACCTTGGGAGCTAAGATATCCATGTGATTGTCTTTCTCTTTTAGGAGAAATAGAATAGCAATATTCTGTTTAACTATTGTTGTGCCACTTGGAGCATGAACAAGAGCTAGCACTAGGAGGGCCTAGAAGGGAAAACTAGATAAAATTGGGCTTTTCTCCCCAAAAAGGCCCCACAGAGTTCTTCAATCAACCGAAAACCCACCACCCTTGATAGAACTCAAGAACCCAATAAGGCACAAGAATCACAAGACGGGGGCAACCATCTTACCACCATTGTGAGCTCTGCTCACTCCACCAAGTTTCTCACCAATACCCCAGTGGATTCCTATCAAGCTACTATCGAATCCATCTCAATTGTCATTACAGTTGGTTCAACCTATCCAATAGCTGGTTCAACCACCACCACCACCAATGGCGTTCTTTCAGAACAATCCCTCTCCATTGGGGACTATTCTTAGAGGCTTTCATGATATGCCTAAGAATCCTGAGAAATTCTACCTAAAATACATTCATGGTGAATCAAGGAGTGTTGAAGAGTACATACAAGATTTTAAGGATGCCTGTACCAAAGCTCAGATAGCTCACCATGACGTAGTTTGTAGGTTGTTTCCTTATTCCTTAGGGGATATGGCATACAAATGGTACCTAAATCTTCCTCAAAGTTCTATTCTAAGCTAGACAGACTTGAAGAATGCTTTCATCAATCAATTCAAAATTTACATGGACCCTACCATTTTGTTCCACCAGTTTGCTACTATTAGGAAGGAGCCAGGTGAACCTTTTCCCTTGTTTAATACTACGTTCCAACGAATGTATAGGAGACTACAAGACCCCTACCTAGTCGCTAAGAATAGTGCCATTCAAGCTTACTTTAGAGTTATAGACCCTTTGCTAGGTTTGTTCCTACAAAGAACTTATCAACCGACTGATATTGATTCCCTATCTAAAGTTTACCATTTAGCCATCAAGCTGCAACAAAAAATTAGCTCTCAACAAGGAAGTTTGGGAGGAGGTTTCCCTTCAATAGGATATCAGATGCATATCCCAACTTCGTTGTTCAATATTGTCCCAGGAATGTCTCCTTCCCATTATGGACCTATGTCGGAATTGTAGACTTAACCTCCTGTTCCCTTCTTTGCTAATGGAACTCCTGACTTTTTTCAACAATCACTAGTTTTTCAAAATCACCATGGTCATCATAACCAAACTAGAACACCAAATCATGGTGGTCAGCCACCTGTTACTAAGGTTATTGAAAGTGAAAAGACAATTCAACTCACAAACGAGGTAGAGATCTTAAAGAAGACATTGTCTCAAGTCACAAATGACATGGGTCAACTTAGATTGAACCCCTCTCAAAACCAAGGTAATTATCCCAATCAAAGCAATAACAACCAGGGCAATTACCAGAATCATAACAATTATAACCAAAGGGGTTATCAAGGCCAAAATTCCTCCAACCAAGGCTATCAAAATCAAAATAGAGGATACAACCAGAGGCCAAATAACAACTGACAATGGAATACATGACCAAATAATGGTGGAGTTTCCCATGATTATCAAGCTAGTGAAGACAGGTCACATACTGCAAATGTGGCTGACCCTAATTTTATGACTAACTGGTGTAGGCTGCATGATACTGCAACTCATTCTGAGGTAAACTGCCATGAAATGGAGAAAGTTGTCAAGATGGCACAGGAAGATGCCCACACGTTTCAAGGGAATTCAAACAAAGGAGGTGACTCAGTAGATATAGAAATGAATTATGACCTCTTTGAAGAGCAACCTTCATTCTCAATGCAGAGTGAGAATGAACTAGAGGAAGATATGTATGATGCCTAAGCTTTTTAGAAAAAGGGAGGACACTTCCTAAGAAATTAGAACAAGGGTCCATTCACTACATCAGCACCACTTAATCACATGGTGCCTCTAAATCTAAGTGCTGACAACAACCCTCCTCCACCAAAGGGTAAGCCTAACTCCCATAACAAAGTTAATTCATCTGGTGTTTTCAAAAGCAATAAAAGCTATAACATAGAATTGTATATTATTTCTGAGATGCAAAAATAGAAAACCTCTTTGTCATACTTCGACATCTTAAAGTGGTGCCCTTCCCAACAAGAGATAGTGCTGAAAGCTTTAGAACAAGCTAATAAATCAAAAGGGAAAAATAAGGTGGAACCTACTGTAGCCATGAACGCATCCTTGTACAAAAGCAAGGTAGGTACCCCACCATTTCTTTTAAGTTTGAGAATCTATGGGAAGAATCTACATAATTGTTTATTAGATTTAGGGGCCTTGGGCAATGTTATGCCATTCTCCATATGCAAAAAATTGGGATTGAACCCTCTACAAACAAACAAGAAGGTCATCCAACTTGAAAAAATAGAGGTTAATGTAGTGGGAGAATTGAGAAACATACATGTACAAGTAGGATTAGACCCTAGGATTCAAACCAATATAGATGTTCAAGTGGCAGACATTCCTGAGACTTATGGTATGCTATTGAGCAGAGATTTGATGAAAGGTATTGGGGGATATCTCTCCCTTGAATTTTCATATATGTGGCTACCATGGAGAGGAATTCCTACACAAATTAGGATTGAAAGTGAGCCTCGCCTCAAGCATGTCATCACTGAATATGCTTGCCCCAATGAGGTAGCTTATTTCAAAACCGAGATAGGGGTTTATAAAAGAGAGGAAATTTTAACCCTTTTAGTCCTTGATTCTAAAGACATGTCAATACAAGAGTTCCTTGATTCTATGACTAATGAAAATCAATGGGCATTGATCAAGAAGTTACAACAGGATCAGCTGGTCTTAGAGGAGGATATTGATTTGCAAAGTCTTTTACTCCCTAATTGGTGCAGGGTACATTACCAAAATCATTTTGAATTGACCTACCAACCCTGCATCAGCATTTTAAATCATGTTTCCCAAACCGAGGAAGCTAGTCTTAGTCACCTTGAGACCATTACAAATCACTTCTCATTTGAAGCCAAAGATGCATTAATGTTAACCAGGGATAAGAAACTTTCAAACGAAGTTCCTTCTCAAATTGAACCTACTCCAAACACATTTCCAAATCACCATATTGATGAGGAGGAACCCCAAGGTTTGTCTGACACCCCTGTACTCACGAGTATACCAAAGCCCAAGGGGTTAACTAAAGGCCCAAGTGACTGTCAAAAGGATAGCCACGGATTACTCGATATATCTGAGCAGGAATTGGAAATTACACCCAAAGAACCCATTTAACACCTTTTACTAACATTTGATGCAAAAGATCAAGTAACCCCACCTATGGCTCATCTAATCCAAGCACCCACAACAACTTCAAAAGGATCAACCCCAACTCATGACCAGCTTTGGACCCTCACGTTTGATGGATCCAAATCTAAGACAGGTTGTGGTGTTGGGATTGAATTAACCAGCCTGAAAGGAAAAACTTTCTTCACTTCTTATAGGTTGCAATTTGGGTGCATTAACAACATAGCAGAATATGAGGCATTGGCTCGGGGGCTGATGTTCGCACATAGGAAGAAGGTCATTGCCTTGGTGGTCAAAGGAGATTCAAAAATAGTGTTCAAGAAAGTACTCAACTAGTACACATGTCACAATAGAAGGTTGGTAGCCTATCAGAATTAGATATGGAACTTGATTGAAGATTTTGATGCTTTTGGGATTAGTTCAATCCCTAGAGAAGAAAATCAAACAACTGATTCATTAGTTGTTGCTGCGAGTAGCCTGGAACCCATGCAAGGCTCCAAGCTTGGAAGATTCTCAATAGAATTAATCTCCACCCCGGCTGTTCGTGATAATGTCAGGAACTTTCAAGTTTTTGATGATGATCAACATATCCTCACTTTCTTAGCAAGCTTAGATGTTTTTGAGGGGAAAATTATTGATGAGTCCAACAGCGATCAAGGGGATTGGATCCTTGAAGATTGTGATATAGAGGGGTTCCTCAATTTAAAAGGTAACAACATTCCCAATGGAATGGTGGCCCTAGAAAGAATTTTTGATTCAGACCCCAGGGCCCGAGATAAGATGTTAGCTGAAGATAAAGGAGGTGAATATGAAATTGTTAACCTAGTTGATTCTGGCCTTGAAAGGAATGTCTACATAGGGAAAGCCTGCCCTTAAGCAATTAGAAAAAACATATTGTGGGTACTGAAGAAAGATATTACTGCAATAGCCTGGGGATATGAAGACCTAAAGATATTTGATGCTTTTGTAATGATTCATACTATTCCTTTGAAGCCTGGAGTTAAACCATTTCAATAGAAGCAGTGCCTTGTCAACGCCTTGATTGAACCTTTGATCTTTAAAGAGATTCAAAAATTTATTTCTGCAAGGATAATTTTCCCTATACACCATTCAACATGGGTGGGTAACTTAGTTCCAGTCCGTAAGAAAAACAAAGAGATCAGGCTATGTGCGATTTTATAAATCTGAATAGGGTTTCAGAAAAAGATAACTACCCACTTGCTTCTCTCGATGAAGTATTACAGACTGTCAATGGATCTCAGATGATATCATTCTTGGATGGTTATTTTGGATACAATTAGGTAATGGTTAACTGTGAAGATAGAACGAAGACTGCCTTCACTACAAAATGGGGAACATTTTCATATAGAAGGATGCAATTCGGTCTAATAAATGTTGGACCAACTTTTTAGTGCACCATGGACATAGCATTAAGGATCTAATTGGTAAATGCATTATTAGTTACATGGATGACCTGACTGTGTTCACCAAGGATAGATTGAACCATGTTGTAGACTTAGCTAAGGTTTTTGGATGATGTATCCGATATGGCGTCTCCCTTAATCCTAAAAAGTGTGTGTTCAGAGTCTCTGAAGGGAAGATTTTGGGACACATAATCTTAGAAAGAAGAATATCAATCGATCCAGACCGAGTTGATTCCATCCTAAAAATAACCAGGCTAGGGAGCAAGAAAGAGTTGAGATCCTTCTTTGGAAAGATCAACTTTGTGAGAAAATTTATCACGGGCTTTGCAGAAATTGTAAAACCACTAAACGAAATGATGAAGAAAGACACTAAAATAGAATGGAGTGATGAGGCAAAGGCCATATTTACACAGGTCAAGTGATCCATTTTAGAAGCACTAGTCCTCACTAGCCTTGACTACTTGAAGTCAATCTATATTTATTCCTTTGCTTCTAAACATTCTTGTGCAACTGTACTAACTCAATGAAAAGAAAAGGAAGAGGAGAGACCAATTGCTTTCATGAGCTCTCCATTTAAGAATGTTGAGATAAAATACCCACCTCCCGAGAAGCAAGCTTTTGTGTTGGTCAGAGCTGTCAAGAAGTTTAGGCACTACATTCTCTAAAGTAAAATTATTGTTGTAGTCCCTGATGTAGGTGTGAAGTCCCTACTCATGCAGAGTGAGCTGGGAGAAAGAAGAGGGAAATGGATGGCCATCTTGCAAGAGTTCACTTTGGAGATACACCCTATGAAACTTTTCAGAGGCACAAGCCTATCCAAGTCCATGGCGAGTGCTGGTGACAACATCATTTGTCAGCAGTACACAACTTAGTCCTTCTCCAACAAACCTCGGTATACTCATATCATCAGTTTCATTCTCAACAATCGATGTCCAGAGGGAATGAATGCAACTCAAAGGAGAGTGCTAAGAATGAAGAGTTCCCATTATATGTTCAAAGGAAGGTTGCTACACAGGAAGAATTTTGAGGGAGTATATCTACGATGCCTCGATCAACAAGAGGCTAAGCATGTAATTGCATAATTTCATAGGAAACATGGGCATAGGTCATGGCTTTACAGATTCATTAGCACATCAGATCCTCAGATCTGGTTATTATTGGCCATGCGTGTTCAAATATTCCCATCAACATGTGAGAACATGTCACATATGTCATATTTCTACATCAAAAGTATGGCATTCAACCATGCCATTGTAGCCTGTCTATGAAGTGAGGCCATTCGCCCAATGGGAACATGATTTTATTGGGGTAATTAACTTGAATTATTTTACACGACACAAGTTTATTCTAACTACTACTGATTATTGCACAAGGTGGACGGAGGCTATACCTTGGAAGAACAACACAACATAGGTAGTGATTAAGTTCCTCACCGAATGCATCACAACTAGGTTTGGGGTACCCTTCGCATTGGTATGTGACAATGGCCCTTCCTTTTCTTCTACTAAATTCATTTCATGGGCTTACGATCATAAAATTGTCTTAAAATATTCTTCAAATTATTACCCACAAGGCAATGGAGTTGTAGAATCAACCAATAAGAATATTTTAAGGGTAATTAATAAACTGTTAGAAAACAAACCTAGGGACTGGCACACCCAGCTAAGGTTCGCATTATGGGCAGATAGGACTAGGATCAAGGCTGCTTTAAGGACCTCACCATTTAAGCTAGTGTATGAACAAGAGCCTGTATTCCCTATTCACTTGTAAATACCTATCCTTGAGTTCATGTAGAAATTCTACTCTAGTGACAATAGGATAGAATTAAGATTAGTCACCTTGTTGAAATTAGAAGAGCAGAGGGATACCTCCTTGCAGCAATTCTTTAGGCACCAGACTATTGTCAAACGTTGGTTTGATAAGAGAGCCAAAATCAAGGCTTTCATAATATATGACCTTGTGTTGTTATGGGATAAAGCTAGTGAAAAGAAGGGCAGTCACCATAAATTCGACAAACTCTGGTTAGGTCCTTATCAAGTTGTAGAGATCCTAGTGGAAAATGCTTTCCAATTGAGTAGTTTAACTAGAGAACCTGTTCCATTTCCTATCAATGGACAGTTTCTTAAACACTATTTTGAGTCATGAAGTTGGTACTTCTGCTGGGCGATGCATCCGTGTAAATAATTTCTATGTTTTTGGTTATAAATAATCTTTGTATGTAAGTAGTTTTGTTCTCTACATGTGAATAGTTTTATGCTCTTTATGTGAATAATTTTTTTTTCTGTATGTAAGTAGTTTTGCTATCATTTGCTTCTTCTTTCTCTCTATTCTTTTGTTCCTTTGCTGTTTGATTTTTGTCTTGTTTTTTTCTTTGGGGTTTTATCTGTTCTTTCCATCTTGAAATAGTGGGTTGTTATCTAAAGTATACTTTGGTCGTTAGGAGAGAAGTGGCTTAGGAATTTTTTAGGTTTGTTGATTGGGTGATTTTTTCCTAAAATTTTAATTCCCATTGCCAATAAGAGTTGTGGAGAGTCTTGAAAATGAGGTGCAAATTAAATAACCTTCATTAGCTCATTTGAATCTTTCACAAATCATTAAGATCATCTCCTTTGTAGTGGTATAATTTTCCTAGGATGATAGTGTTGTAAGATTTGAGTGAAAAATCTGATCTCCCAAGTGTTGTTATGAGGTCCATGGTAGTTTTCAACCCAGAATAGGTGTCTGACATCTAACATATTGAATTTTTTTTTATCTAAAACTCCAATAAAAAAAAAAGAATAAAGAAAAGAGACAATTGTCTCAAAGAAGAGGACTCAATATGAATGGGTGATTCTAGTATCTCTACCAGGGCTATGGATGCCTGACTGGTAGTAGAGTACTGCTATGAGAAAACTAGAGGTATCTCCACCGGGGCTATGGACGCCTAACTAGTAGCAGAGCAATGCACAGGATATCATTGCACGACAACTAAAGGGAATCAACTTATGTAGTTCAAATCTTGCACATTGTTGTTCAAAAGATGAAGAAAAATTTATGAAAGGATGATGCACCATCAAGCACACACATAGATTCAGGGCTAGCCATCGATTGATTTACATTTAAGATTCTAGCTCAGCCTTAGTTACTAAAATGGACCCAACTGGAGTTGTGATGTTCATAAACTAGGAGTTTTGGGTAGCTGAACCCTTTCGTTTCTTGAAAATAGTTAAACCATTTTCCTAGCCGAGTCCCCATTTGTTATGCCTTGCATAACCACCCCATTTTATTCTGAAACAAAATGGGTCCCCCCTTATCTCTTTTGGTTTCTTTTCCTCTATTATTCACTTTGACCTTTGGAATTCTTTTATTTTCCTCCTAATTTTGTCTTTTGTTCTATTTAATTTTGGTTCTGTCTCAGGTTGAGTTGGTTTTCTTCTTGCTAAGAATTCAATGAAATAATCATAAGCAACATAATAGTTTATTATAATATATTTTATATGCTTCTGAGGGAAAATGGAGACCTTGTTTCACAAGATTAAACTGTGCACATGATGATGTTTCTCAAGGAAGTCAGCTAGAAAGCATGCCTTAGTCTCATTCAGCCATGAAACTCCTTAAGGAAAAATTCGTTGAGACTCTCCTATTGTCTTACCAACTGGCAGATTGATTATATTCGCTTGAAATCCAAAGGGGTTTCCTAGACATTTTGGTCGCTATGAGTTTCTATGTGTCTCGCAGATAGGAGCAATCTCTTGGTGAAAGGGGGTTGGCATCGGGGAGAAGTCTTCTTGATAGATGAAAGTCTTGCTAACACAAGGTTTGTGCTCTCACCATGAGGTCTGGCTGAAATGCTAGGGTCTCCCTGAAATACTCTCGACTAGGCAAAAGGAGGGCTCGGTTGGTGTAATATCTCACCAATCAAAGGAGGTCTTGGCGACAATAGGTGGCATTGGCAAGGTGTCTCATCGACAGGGTGAACTCTTGCCAAATTAGAGGGGCATCGGGTAGAGGATTTATGTTTACCATGAGGTCTCAACCACCCAAGGATCTCTTGGTGACAGGGTGTGAGTTCGGGGTAAGGTGTTCCCAAAATGAAGAAGTCTCCCCGAGACAGAACAAGCTCACCAAGAGAAGAGGGGCTTGATATAAGGTCTTCCTGACTACCTTATCTCTTGCCAATAGTGCTAGATTTTCCAATAAAAGGGGATATCGGTATGACCGAGGCGAACTGGCCATGACCTTTTTCCGATTGAAGGAGTCTTTCCGAAAGGAAAAGGAGATTGAGCCCAGAGAATAGGGACAAGATCGGGGAGACTTTGAGTGAAAGATCTATGCTTGGCATGATGTCCTGCCGACAAGAGAGGTCTCAGTGATAGAGAAGGATATCAGTGTGACTAGTGGAGATCGTTGTGACTTCTGACCAATACCAATTGTCTTGTCGACAGGTTTTGTGGTATCGATATGACTTATGCAACTCAATGGGAGCTCTTGCTAACTATCTTATGCTATGTTGATGACCATGGAGAAAGGTATAATCACATCAGGGAGACACTATGAGTGTCTCACCGACATGCAATTTTTCTTGAACAACCTTTGACCACCTGAGAGTCTTGTGCGGCATATGCTTAACCAATCAGGAGGAGCTAAGAAGGTGGACCTATGATAGTTTGAATAATTGACCACCCCAGTGGGGAGGATCAATAGAATGCAAATGACATGGACTCATTCTGAGATCAAAAGGTGATGGAAAACCTTAATGAATAGTGGTGCAAATATTTGATAGCAAGTCTGAATCTACTCCCAAAAGATAGTCAACGGGCAGAGAAGTATATACCATGAAGGAGGCCAAAAGAAGGAAGAGACCATGAGTCATAATAACAGCTAAGATCACTACTGACAGAAGGGGATCAACATTAATGATAATGTTTTATAGAATTCAAGGCAGCCCTTTAGAGGGAGTTCGAGTATGGACACAGAGACAAGAGAGAGGTATGTGCAGGATCATGATGGGCCAAAAAGTGGCAATATTATGGGTATTAGTAGGGTATGTGGCTAACAACTTTTTTTTACCCAAAATTGATGAAACGAAAAGGGTTTTTAGAGGAGATTCTCAATTTCCACAATATAAATTATGCTTTAATTTGAATTTAATAAATAATTATTATTCATTTTCTATTAGAATTACGACTAAAGTCCTAATCAATAGGCTGATTGAAAAACATCTATAACTTTCAAACGATATCACAATTTTTGAATCCGAAACATGTGTCACATTCTATGCTTCACATAAAATAGGATTAAAAAAAGGAAAATTAAATTTCATGAATTTTTGACCAAGTTAAGGTGGTCAGACATATGAGTTTTTTATATTTTTTAAAAGTTGTAATAAAAATTCATAATTAATTATTTACTTAGAAAAAAATTACAAAAAATATGAATCACATCCGGACATGATTCCTCTACTTATATATAAAATATTATTAAAAAATATTATCATTTTATTATGGTTAGGGTGGAGACAGACACCTACTTCTTATTTTTTCCCTAAAATTCAAGTACTACTGCATTGCAATTTAAAAATTTCACCAAATAGATTTTATTTATTTATAAATAAACCTAGTAATTTAGAAACTGCATTCAATTTTCTACAGATTCTATTTTTACATATTTTTGAAATAATATAGATAACTTATTCAATTTTTTATGTCAAGTTGCCTAACACTGATTTTTCTAAATTTTTTTCACTTAAGGGCCTATTTTTTCCATGATTATCTTGCACATACCCAGTCTAGTTAATGTTGTAGTAACAAAATATCTAAAGGATTCTCCTTAGGACAAAAACCTTTCATCAGCATGGACAACAGGGATACACATTCAATGCAAAACCAACTTTCTTCAAAAGATCTGAGAGCCGACCTTTCGGGGTGAGATATTTTGTAAACCCTAAAATAGGGGGGCCAACACATTCCTTTTTGGTACATTCTGTATATATGGCATTTGGGCCTCTTTGAAAAAGAGAGAGGAGAAGTTAGAAAAATAGGGACAATTAGAAAAGATAATAAAGTAGACAGTTCTAGATATAGATTTTTGAAGAGTAGGAATTTTCTTAAGGATAGGGGAGATAGATCTGCATCCTAATTCTTTGTAATGGGAGTTTATTTTGTCTTCTGAGTTAGGAGTCAGATTCAACATAGACTACAATTTATTTTTCAAGCTCTCTTAGTATAGATGGAAATAGTCTAAAGACATAGATTTTTCTATACACTGGTGATTGTGCTAGCTTTGTAAATATTGCTTATCTATTTCACTAACAATAGAAGCAATAAAATTTTAATCTACTTCACTTTGTGTTCCTGAGTGGTATTTTTCAGGAGTTAATCATTTGACTTGACAAGCTTTCAAGGATTGAAGTCTTATTTTATGCTTTGTTTAGATGGTAACTTGCAACCCTTTATTTGAATTAGCACTACGAATGAAGTTGTGTGTTAATCAGAAGTTAATTTTGTTCTGTAGTTTTAGTTAACAAATTCTTTGAAAGATAACAGGTCTGGTTAAGTTAGACGAATTGCCATTCTTTTCGATTCCAAGCTTTGATACATCTTTTGTTGTTACTTTAAAACCACGGTTAGAATATATTTAAGTTTATGTTTGATCTCAGAACAATCCAGTAGCTCAACACCAACAGGCCCCTTGAATATTACTGCTACATTGACCATTGAGAAACATCAGCATAGTTGAGACCATTGTTGGTCCGCATTGAATATTATTCATGATTTGAGCTGAAAAATGTAAATATTCTTAAGTTTTATTGAAGCCAATAGGTTGCAATCAAACTCTTAGTCATGGATATACATAAATATTCAATTATATCATTTTGTGAAAGTAGAAGGTGTGTCGATGTGTGTTGCAAATATCAAAAGGGTGATTGAGTGATTTATGCACAATTTCACTTGTGCATTAAAGATTTTGTGGTGTGAGTTAGAGTAGAGTAGAGCAAAGCAGAAGTGCAAAATTAGTCAAAAGGACAAAAGATCAACTACTGAGCCTAACTGGAATTGTAATCAAGCATTTTTAGATGTTATTCTTTTAGTTTATTCTCTTGGATCTAATCTAAATATTTGTAAGGTAGTGTGCCTTTCTTTTTGAGCAGCGAGCTCTAGGTAGTGGTCCTAAATGGAAGTGCATTCTGTTATTGTAAAGTTATTTTTGAGTATACTCAAATCATATTGTCGATTGGCCATCCAGTGTGGTTTTTCCCCTAACAGTGTTTCCATGTAAACTCCTTGTGTTATGGTGTTGTGGTTGTTTTCTTTATGTTTCTACATATTTATTTTGGTTGAGTGTTTTAAGTGGGTTAAAGATCAGAATAATAAGTCTAATTTTTGCACAACACCGATTCACCCCCCCTCTCATTGTTGCTTGTTTCCAACAGAAAGATGATAGAGCTTGTTGACTACTAAATTTGACCTCCTAATAATTGAAATTTGAACTAAATTTTCACTAGTATAAAAAATTATAAGATCTTCCAAAATTTAGAATTTATATATCCAAGAAATCCAAAACCATTCTCAAACATCCTGAAACTATATACATGAAATATAATTTGATGTATAATAAAGTAAGTTCCACTTATTCAAATTTAACTTGAAGTATAAGAAAGTAAATATCCATATATAAATGTAAGTTATTCACATATATATAGTTTCATCGAAAGAAAAAGAGGAAGAGGGTAAGTGCATGGATCTGTGACACAATTTGTCATGTCTCAGCCCTGATGTAGGTTGCTTTTGGTTTTGTGTGGATTTGTTACATGTTTTGATGTTCCTGGTAGAATATTAATTAATATGATGTTGTTTTGGTGTGGAGATAAATGAAAGTGTTTATTTAAATTATGAAAGTTGAATAGTATTGAATATGTTTTACTTTGGAAATGAAGCAAAATAGAGTAGAAACATTTTTATTAATGTAATGTATTGCTTGATTTATATCTTTATTTGATACTAATACAATTATTGTTGTGTGCCTAAGTGCACTTGAGTTACAGGAGGTCAAAGACCAAGGGTGTGATTAAGGAGAGAAGGTTAGCTTTTTGACAGGACAAAGTAGGAAGACCTCTCGATCACACACATGCATTTAGATTCATATAGATTGCATTTAGGAATGTCTAATTTTAGTGTGTTTGCTTTGAGTTATTTGCAAATTAAATAAGAATTAATAAATTAAATAAACAATGAAACGAAAGCATGATAAAATAAAGGATTAAGTTTTAATTAAAGTTAATTATAGATTTTAATTTAAATGCTTATGCATTTTATTTCTCCATTCAACTTGTGTTAATCTTTGAGTTAATAAGCTAACTATTAGTTAGAAGACATTCATTTTATTATTGGGTAAATATTTTCAAAAGGGGATTTGCATGCAATTAAATAATTTTTTTTCCTATTTTAAAATCTATTATTTTCAAGATTAGGTTTGGAGAATAAAGAAAATAAAATTTTAAAAAGAAGAGAGGGGTAACAGGAAAAACTAACTTTTTTGGAAGTATTTGAGAATTGCTCTGCAACTGGTTTTCTACACGGCTTCGAGATAGTATTTTGGGATTTTGTTCTTAGTTTCAATAGATTAGAAAATAGAAGAACAAAAGAAAAGAAGAGAGAAGAGGATGACCTTGCAGGAAGGAAATCTCAGAGAAAACAAGAAGAGGAAGTGGCTAGGAGGCTCCTTCAACTATCAACGAATTATCCAGGTTCTTCATAATTCTCTCTTATTGTTTTCAGTTTCCAAATAAAAGGGAAGAAATTTGTTGTGTGTGCAAAGAATTGGTTGTGCAAAACTCTATGTTGTACAAAATATTATGGTGAAATATGTACTTTTGTTTCAAAATCCTTTCTAAATTTTAAAGACAATTTCGTTTCTCCTTTTTTGTCTTATTTATTATTCTAAAAAAAGCATTTTTTTTGGTAAATTCCTTAATGAAACTTGTGCTAGATTATTGATTGTAGATTATATATATATATATATATATATATATATATATATAATTAGTGTGAATGAATTTATACCAACATATATTCACATATGTTTGTCAATTTGAATGATTTTTGGCTTTATACAAAATGAATTTCTGAAGGAAGCCAAATTTGTAATTTATTGTATTTGAGACTTTTGTTTTTAAAAATGAATGTTTATTGTGAAGGGCGGCTGGGAATTTCTCCCCAGCTGAGCCCTCCCCATAAGGGAAGGGTTGCGCTCTGGGGGACAACACTCCTCCATAGGTAGCACCTCCCCATATGGGAGGGCACAACCCTATTTAAATTATATACTGATCTCTTTAAACTGTAGTTTGATTTTAAAATCGCTTTCCTCATTCGCTCTTGACTAAGATACAATATATATATACATATATATGTATATGTATACATATATATGTATACATATATATATATATATATATATATATATATATATATATATATATATATATATATATATATATATATATATAATATAAATATACATATATATATATATATATATCTGAACAATTTTGGAAACATTTACTCTTTTTCATGGGTATTATACAAAAATTTCTCAGCATTGAGTATATGTTCACATCATTTTTTTTGTAAATTTATTATGATACTGATATAAACATACAAAATAAATATATATTTCTGTACATTCTAGAGAACATTTACCCATTAACAATGACATGATATAGATTAAATATACAGATATAAATATATAGATGTAAATACACAAATATAAATATATCTTTGTTCATTACATAAACAATTACCTACTTTCATTGGTAACACATTGAAAGCACATCATGGTGTTTGATATTATTTATTAAAAACTAAAACTTAGAGAGAGATGCAGAATAAACACATTTAAAACACTCCAAGTTCAGTAGGCAACATGTATTCATATACAAATCTGAAATCTACAATGCTTATCTTTTCTAAACTTTTATTTTTTTTTTCTTTTGAATAATGGTGCACTATGAATCACCAAATATCATTACAAAACTTAGAAAAGTATACATAAGACTATATTAAGAGCTGAAGATGATTTGTTTTAGCAAATGTACTCTATAGAAAATGCTTTTAAAACTAGTGAATTTTTTGAAAAGAGTAGTTTTCTTTCTTCTCTGAAACTATCAAAATTATTTACTTTGAACAAACTATAGTAGAAAATAGAGTTGGGACTGAATTTATATTGCATTGTTAAACTCACTAGAAATTGTACAAAAAAACCTCTCATACCGAGTGTATGTATAAAAAGCTCCTTTGATAATCTTTGTATGAACATTAGAAAATGATGGAATTTCTTTGGAATTAGAAACATATAAAGTTGAATGAGAACTTAGATGGAAATTGTATTTTTTTTACTGATTTTTGAGAAACTTCTGGGATAGGATGCCAAAGGTGGACCCACAAAGATGGTAGTTTTACCTTTTCTAAAACTATCATTTATTTTATTTATGCTTGGACAAGAACATGCACCATTGAAATAGATGCAATTAAAAGCCTAGAACTAAATGAATATAGGTCTCTGCCACCTCCTGTTTGCAAGAAATATGTGATTCTCATGTTAGGAATGCATATAGGCATTAGGCATGCATTGAGAGTTCCCTCTTGCATTGTTGTTTCAGGTTGCTAGGCTCCTCATGCAGGGCCAGGGATTTCTTTGAGTTAGGGAGAACCCAGCGAAGTCTTGCACTTCATGGTTGGGCGGAAAAGGCACCTTAATCACACTCTTGGCCTCAACTTGCAAGAAAACCAGTGGTGTCACAACAGTTGAGGTTCAAAGATTCACATACTATAAATGTATTCATGTATTATTTTGAATGGCTTGTAAAGCCCACTTGTAAATGTAATTTTTATTTGTAATTCAGTATTGTAACATTGAAATAGATGTATTAGAATGAAAGTTTTGATGTAACATTGAAATGGATGTACTGAATGAAAAATATTGATGTAACAGAAACTTGAATGAATTTATGGAAGCCCATTGATATGTGAATGGTATTTACATATGTATCATTGCAAATATCTTTGTTGATAACGAAATTTACTTCTTTTGCATACATTGAATGAAATTTAATACTGAATTTTTCCTTCGAGAAATTATGAAAAAGATCTTGATCTATGCATCCTTTGTTTTTAATATACTTGGAATGTAAATGGTTTTGGAAAATTATGTGGTTTAAACAACATCATCTATCAAGTGTTACATTTTGGTATTAGAGCAGCAAGGTTCAACTCTAGGACCTATGCCTAATTACACTTGATGTTATGTTTTGCCAGGGTAACCCTAATGGAGGGTATGTATTATCAGCGGGAATGGGGAGGAGGATCCTGTGGTGATCCCAATGATAAGTTGGATCATATTTTGGTCATATTAAGTAGGCAAGAGGCCCGGATTGATAACCTTGAGCAGGCAAGACAAACTATACCAACAAGGTCTAAACTTGGTGAAAGTGAAAACATCAGAAATGAACCAAATGGAGAAAACTGTAAAACTGAAAAGAATCAAAGTAAGCTAACTAAGGTAGCCGAGGAATTGGGTTAGGACCTCAAGAAGGTGGTGCCACCCAAGTTTGATGGTAAATCCTTTGGTGATGGGACAAAAGCCTAGATTATTGAAATGGAAAGGTATTTTCCCTTTGGAACCTATCTGAGAAATTAAGGCAGAATGGGGATCCTACCAGCTCATAGGTGAAGCTACTACATGGTGGGAGAATGAAAGGGTTGATAAATAGTTTTTTCCTAGAAAGGTAACATGGGAATGATTTTTGCAAACTTTTAGGAAGAGGTGGCTTCCATAGTCCTATTTTGATAAGAAAATGATAGAATTCTAGGTGCTCATTCAGGGAGGAATGACAGTGACACAATATTGAGAGAAATTCTTTCATTTTCTTAAGTACATACCTCAGTACCAGCATGATGAGAGGTTTTGTATTTGAAAATTCATTTTGGGGCTTAGGCCTCAAATTGGAAATGAGGTGGATATGCATAGACCAACTACCATGGATGAAGCCTTTGAATTGGAACTTTTGCAGGAACATAAAATGCAACAGGTTGTAAACTACAAGAAAAGCAGAGAAGCCAAGTATGGCAATAAGAAGTACCAAGGAAATCGTCAAGGTAACAATAACCAGGGAAATCAAATCAATCAAGGTAACCAAGGAAATAATAAGAGGCAAATCAGAAATTTGAAAAGGAGTGGTAGTCTTCAGAACCATAATGATGGAAACTAGAATAACAATAAGAGGGCTAATTTCAATAAAAAGAATTACAATAATAGGAGAGATTTTTCTGGCAGGCCTAAGGCATGTCAAGGGGGTTGTTATACTTGTGTTGGTGAGCATTACACCAATGTGTTCCCTCAGAGGGTTAATAGATAGAACAACAGGAATCAACATCATATTCATGTGGCAGTTGACAATCGCCAAGCATATTATCAATCCACTCCTATCCAACTATCAGGTAAACTTTTTCGATGTTCTGCTTCTATTTTGATTGATACTAGTACCACTGATAGTTTTGTGGATCCTTGTGTTGTATCTAAATTATCAGCTAGATCAGGCTACATGAAAAATCCATGGAAAGTTCAGTATGGGAGCTGGGTAGAGAGGAAGGTAGAGCAATGCCTATTTTGTAGTGAACTTGAACTCCCTAGTCTCAAAATGCAAGTTAATTTGTATGTAGCACCATTGGGATCTTATGATGTGATTTTAGGAATAAATTTTCTTTTTGAACATAAGGCCCTTGTGGATTGTAAAGATAAAAAAATACGGTGTCTTGATGACCAAGGAAATCATGTAGAGATTTGTGGTGTAAAAAGGCCTTTGGAGCTTAGGCAAGTCTTAGCTATGCAATTAAAGAAGGCAAGCCAAAGGGGATGCACTATTTATGAAATAAAGGTCAAGGACCTTGATGAGACAGAATCATCAGTTAATGATCATCCCATTCTAAAGGAATTTGAGGATGTTTTCCCTGAAGAGCTAATTGAGCTACTGCCCAAGCATGTATTCAATTTTTTCAATTGAACTGATACGAGGTGCGGAACCTCAATCTAAAGCTCCATATAGGATGAACACAATAGAGTTATATGAGCTAAAAGCCCAATTGGAGGAATTGTTGAAACAAGGTTTCATTAGACCAAGTGTGTCACCCTGGGGAGCTCCTAATATATTTGTGAAGAAGAAGGATGGGACCTTGAGGTTATGCATTGATTACAGGATGCTTAACAAGGTTACTATCAAGAATAAATACATGCTTCCCCATATTGATGATTTGTTTGACCAGTTAAAATATTCCAAGGTATTCTCAAAAATAGATCTAAGATCGGAGTACCATCAGTTGAGGATAAAGGATGAAGATATTCACAAGACTGCATTCATGACAAGGTACGGGCACTACAAATTTACAATGCTATCGTTCGAGCTAACTAATGCCCCTGCAGTCTTCATGAATTTGATGAATAGTGTTTTTTGAGACTGCTTAGATAACTTTGTTTTAATCTTCCTTGACGAAATCTTGATATATTCTAAGTTAGAGGAAGAACATGAGAATCATTTAAGGATAGTATTGCAGCAGTTGAGGGAACATAAGTTAGATGGGAAAATTTCCAAATGTACCTTTTTCTGATCTGAGGTGCATTATTTGGGACATGTTATTTCAGTAGAAGGGATAGCTATGGAACCAGACAAGATTGAGGTAATCTTAGATTGGCTAGCATCGCAGAATTTTTTAGAAGTATAAAGCTTTATGGGACTTGTGGGTTATTATAGGAGATTTGTGCAAGGGTTCTCAACAATAGCAATACCCATTACCACACTCTAGAAGAAGGGAAAGAAATTTGAGTGGAGTGACATGTGTGAAAAATCTTTTCAATTGCTAAAAGAGAAGCTTACTTCTACACCTATTCTAGTTGTGCCTAACCTAAATGGTCATTTTATAGTGATTACTGATGCACCAGGAGAAGGGATAGGATTCATTCTCATGTAGGAAGGATAGGTGGTGGCATATGAATTAAGAAAGTTGAAACAACATGAGTTAAATTATGCACCACATGATTTAGAGTTTGAAGCCATAGTTCATGCCCTTTAGATGTGGAGACACTATCTCTTGGGTAAGCCATTTGAATTAAAAATAGATCATGATGGATTACAGTACATCTTTACTCAACCCAACCTAAATGCTCATCAGAGGTGATGGTTGGAATTTTTGAGTGAATATGACTTTGTCATTGAGTACATTAAAGGGAAGGAAAATAGGGTAGAAGATTCCTTGAGTAGGAGAAGACATCTTGCAGCCATGGTTACCATAAAATCTAGTTTCAGGGAGCAGGTGGTTCAGACTTTACCTGGGGATGAGTAGTATGAAAGGGTGAAACAAGCCCTAGAGTAGGATCCTTTATATTGCAGATTTGTAGAATATGTATTTGAGTCTAATGGACTCTTGAGGTTCTAGGGTCACATGTATATTCCTAGCTCTGTAGGGTTGAGAGAGTTGGTGCTAGAGGAATTCCATAATGTGCCATACTCAGGACACCTTGGTGTGACTAAAATGGTTGAGGGACTCAAGCATTTATATTTCTGGCCAGGACTCAAAAGAGATGTTACTGCATTTATAGCCCGATGTTTGGAATTCCAACGAGTTAAGGCTGAGCATGTCCATCTGGCAGGACTTTTATATCCACACAGGGTGCCAAAATATAAGTGGCAGGTGATAACTATGGACTTTATTCAAGGATTTCCGATGTCTAGGAACCGACATGATACCATCCTAGTTGTGGTGGATAAATTAACTAAGGTAGCCCATTTCATTCCTGGGAACCTCAAGGATGGTTCAATGGTTTTGGCAAGGAAATTTGTAAAGGAAATCTTCTGACTGCATGGAGTGCCAGAGGTGATTATTTCATATCATGAAACTCGGATGACTTCCAGATTTTGGACTACTTTGAATTCTTCTCTAGGAACTAAATTAAATTTCAGTTCAGCATATCATCCTCAAACCGATGGTCAGTTTGAGAGGGTGAACCAGATTGTGGAGAATCTCCTCTGAATGTATTGTATAGAGCAGCAACACAAATGGGAGGATTATTTTCCTTTGGTCGAGTTTGCTTACAACAACTCCTACCATGCCTCTTTGGGTATGGTATCATTCGAGGTTCTATATGGACATAAATGTTGAACACCCATTAGTTGGGACAAGGTTGACGACAGGATTGTGATTGGACTCGAAATGTTGAGGGAAATGGAAGACCAGATGAAGCTTATCAAAGAAAAGCTTAAGCAAGCTTCTGATCGACAAAAGAGTCTTGCAGATAAGAATAGAACTTTCAGACAATTCTCTATAGGAGACAAGGTCTTTTTGAGAGTTCAGCCACATAAGAGTTCAATCTCTTTCGGAAAGAACTCAAAGCTTGCCCCTAGGTTTGTTGGGCCTTTTGATGTCTTGGAGGTGATTAATCCAGTTGCTTATAGGCTTGCTCTGCCACCAGCTCTATCTCAGATCCATAATTTTTTTCATGTCTTGATGCTTAAGCCCTATCATCCAGATGTAGCTCATATTATTGACTAGTGTATGTTGCAAGTACATGACCTAGGAGTGATGCAAGTGGATCCCATCAAGATACTAGAAGAGCGCAACGTTAAGTTGCAGAACTAGGACATTATGCAGTATAGGGTCTAGTGGGACCAATATTCGGTGGATAATGCCACCTGGGAGAATGTCGAGGACATTGATAGAGCTTTTCCTCACTTGATATCTTAGCATGTTTTTCTTTTCTTGCATTTAGAGACTAATGATACATTGATGTTTTAGATTTTTTTGTGTGGATTTGTAATAAGATATTGAGATGATGTCTCTTCCTAGTGGGGAAGGATGTCATGAATTAGCCTTGATGTAGGTTGCTTTTGGTTTTGTGTAGATTTGTTACATGTTTTGTTGTGTCTGGTAGAATAATAATTAATATGATGGTGTTTTGGTGTGGAGATAAATGAAAGTGTTTATTAAATTATGAAAAGTTGAATAGTATTGAATATGTTTTACTTTGGAAATGAAGCAAAATAGAGTAGAAATTTTTTATTAATGTAATGTATTGCTTGATGTATATCTTTATTTGAGACTAATACAATTATTGTTGTGTGCCTGAGTGTACTTGAGTTGCAAGAGGTCAAAGACAAAGGGTGTGATTAAGGAGAGGAGGTTAGATTCTTGACAGGACAAAGGAGGAAGACCTCTCGATCACACACACGCACTTAGATTCATATAGATTACATTTAGGAATGTCTAATTTTAGTGTGTTTGCTTTGAATTATTTGCAAATTAAATATCAATTAGTAAATTAAATAAACAATGAAATGAAAGCATGATAAAATAAAGGATTAAGTTTTAATTAAAGTTAATTATAGATTTTGATTTAAATGCTTATGCATTTTATTTCTCCTTTTAATTTGTGTTAATCTTTGAGTTAATAAGTTAACTATTAGTTAGAAGACATTCATTTTATTATTGGGTAAATATTTTCAAAAGGGGATTTGCATACAATTAAATAAAATATTTTTCTTATTTTAAAATCTATTATTTTCAAGATTAGGTTTGGAGAATAAAGAAAAGAAAATTTTAAAAAGAAAAGAGGGGTAACGGGAAAAGCTAACTTTTCTGCAAGTATTTAGGAATTGCTCTACAACTAGTTTTCTACATGGCTTCTGGATACTATTTTGGGATTTTGTTCTTAGTTTCAATAGATTAGAAAATAGAAGAACATAAGAAAAGAAGGGAGAAGAGGATGGCCTTGCAGGAAGGAAATCTCAGAGAAAACAAGAAGAGGGAGTGGCAAGGAGGCTCCTTCAGTTGTCAACGAATTATCCAGGTTCTTCATAATTCTCTCTTATTTTTTTCAGTTTCCAAATAAAAGGGAAGAAATTTGTTGTGTGTGCAAAGAATTGGCTGTGTAAAACTCTAAGTTTGCTGTGCAAAATATTACGGTGAAATTTGTACTTTTCTTTCAAACTCCTTTATAAATTTTAAAGACAATTTTGTTTCTCTATTTTTTTCTTATTTATTATTCTGAAAACAACATTCTTTCTGGTAAATTCTTGAGTCAAACTTGTGCCAAATTTTTGATTGTAGATTTTATATATATATATATATATATATATATGTATGTATGTATGTATGTATATATATATATGTATGTATATATATATATATGTATTTATGTATATATATTAAAATATATATATACATATATAATTAGTGTGAACAAATTTATACCAACATATATTCACATATGTTTGTGAATCTGAATGATTTTTGGCTTTATACAAAATGAATTTCTGAGGGGAGCCAAATTCATAATTTTTTGTATTTGAGACTTTTTTTTTTTTTAAATAATGTTTATTGTGAAGGGCAGCTGGGAATTTATCCCTTGTTGAGCCCTCCCAATAAGGGAGGGGTTGCGCTATGGGGGACAATGCCCCTCTATAGGCCACGACCTATGGAGGAGGCACTGCCCTCCACAGGTAGCGCCTGCCCATATGGGGGGGCACAACCCTATTTAAATTATATATTGATCTCATTAAACTGTAGTTTGATTTTAAAATCACTTCCTCATTCACTATTGACTAAGATACAGAATGTTTATATATATATATATATATATATATATATACATATATATGCATATACTGATAATATATATATATAGATATATATATATATATATCTGAACAATTCTAGAAACATTTACTCTTTTTCATGGGTATTATACAAAATTTCTTAGCATTGAGTATATGTTCATAGTGTGTTTTTTTGTAAATTTATTATGATACTGATATAAACATACAAAAATAGATATATATTTTTGTACATTCCAAAGAACATTTACCCATTAACAATGACATGATACAGATGTAAATATATGGATATAAATATATTTCTATATATAAATATACAGATGTAAATACATAGATATAAATATATATTTGTTCATTACATAAACATTTACCTACTGTCTTGGTAAAACACTGAAAGCAGAGCATGGTGTTCGAGATTATTTATTAAAAATTAAAACTTAGAGAGAGATGCAGAATAAACACATTTAAAGCACTCCAAGTTCAGTAGGCAACATGCATTCATATACAAATCTGAAATCATGTTGCTTATCTTTTCTTAAACTGTTTGTTTTTTTTTCCTTCTGAATAGTGGTGCACTATGAATCACCAAACATCATTAAAAAACTTAGAAAAGTATACATAAGACTATATTAAGGGCTAAAGATGATTTGTTTTAGCAGATGTACTCTATAGAAAATGCATTTAAAACTATTGATTTTTTCAAAAAGAGTAGTTTTCTTTCTTCTTTGAAACTATCAAAATTATTTACTTTGAACAAACTATAGTAGAAAATAGAGTTGGGACTAAATTTATATTGCATTGTTAAACTCACTAGAAATTGTACAAAAAAACCTCTCATACCGAGTGTATGTATAAAAAGCTCCTTTGATAATCTTTGTATGAACATTAGAAAATGATGGAATTTCTTTGGAATTAGAAACATATAAAGTTGAATGAGAACTTAGATAGAAACTATATTCTTTTTTACTACTTTTTGAGAAACTTCCGGGACAAGATGTCGAAGGTGGACCCACAAAGACGGTAGTTTTACCTTTTCTATACTATCATTTATTTTATTTATGCTTGGCCAAGTAGATGTACCATTGAAATAGATGGAATTAAAAGCCTAGAAATAAATGAATATAGGTCTTTGCCACCTCCTGTTTGCAAGAAATATGTGATTCTCATGTTAGAAATGCATATAGGAATTAGGCATGCATTGAGAGTTCCCTCATGTGTTATTGTTTCAAGTTGCTAGGCTCCTCATGTAGGGTCGAGTATTTCTTCGAGTTAGGGAGAAACCTGAGGAAGTCTTGTACTTCATGGTTGGGCAGAAAAGGCGCCTTAATCACACTCTTAGCCTCAACTTGCAAGAAGACCAGTGGTGTCACAATAGTTGAGGTTCATAGATTCACATACTATAAATGTATTCATGTATTATTTTGAATGGCTTGTAAATCCCACTTGTAAATGTAATTTTTATTTGTAATTTAGTATTGTAACATTGAAATAGATGTATTGGAATGAAATTTTTGATGTAACATTGAAATGGATGTACTGGATGAAAATATTGATGTAACATAAACTTGAATGAATTTATGGAAACCCATTGATATGTGAATGGAATTTACATGTGTATCATTGCAATGATCTTTGTTGATAATGAAATTTACTTCTTTTGCATACATGGAATGAAATTTAATATTGAATTTTCCTTTTGAGCAATTATGAAAAAAATCTTGATCTATGCATCCTTTTTTTTAATATACTTGGAATGTAAATGGTTTTGGAAAATTATGTGGTTTAAAGAACATCATCTATCGAGCATTACACAATTTTGGCTCCTACGATGCCACTTTTTTTTCTAAAATCAGAAAATCCTGATTTGCACAAGAAAATGAAGATAGTTATGCTCAAAGTTTCAAGATGTAGCAAGAAAAAAAGCTGAAATGCTCTGAGCCTAGTTTCTAAGCTACTAATTCTTTTTGAAATTAATGAAGATTAAGGGTCTCAAAAAGGGGGGAGTAAAACAAGTCCTATTTTTATAAAAAAATAGCAAAGCGCTTGACGGTGCTCCCCTTTTTTATTAACTTATTTTTATAATTTCAAATTTTTGAATGGTGAGAAATTAGATAACACCATGTAGTTTATCCTCATTCTTTCAGATAATTTTTTTAATGAATATATAATATTTTATGAATTTTGAAAGTGGACACATCCTGAAAAGCTAAATTTTGAGTATGCTCCCCCTTAAATTTTTTGAAAACTAATCGAAAATTGAAGTTTTTTCATCATGTGTAGAATGGAGTCTAGTTTCAAAAAATGTAATTTTTTTCACATTTCAATGAGTAAAAATCTATCCTAAAACTAGCACATGTTGGTTTTTTACCAAAATCAGAGGCATTTACAATAGAAGCTATAGATCAAAACCTTAGCTAAATCAAAATGAAAAAAAATAAATATTTAGATAGCTAAGAGATAGGTTAACACTATCACGGTTTTTTTATAAACTTGCATTGAACGTCATGCAAACATGATAGAGAGCATAGATGAAAATATGTGGAAATTTGGAAAATCTTGTTAGTTCACTTGTCCAAAGTAGGTCATTTGGTGAGCGCCAAATTTAGCGCTCACCAAATGACCTACTTTGAACAAAATCTTACTTTCCCCTCTCTTTGGTTGACCACTTTGATAATGCTTAGAGTGCGTAGTTTATGATCTTAGATGGATAGTTGAGGTTTTACCTTTCATACGCTATCTGCTCCATTACCCTAACTAGATAGCTCTATATCCCTTTG
>VDFB02281492.1:277837753-277935629 GCA_007258455.2 Sequoia sempervirens | reverse complement strand
TCTCTCTCTCTCTCTCTCTCTCTCTCTCCCCTACCCCCTCTCCCTCTCTTAGGTCTCTCTCTCACTCACTCCTCTATCTCCCACTTCCTCTCTTTCTCTCTCAAGTCTCTCCCTCCTACATCCTCTCCCTCTCTAAATTCTCTCTCTCTCACTCACTCATATGTCTCTCCCATCTACCCTTAACCCTTAAACCCTCTACCCTCTACCCTTAACCCTCTACCCTCAACCCTTAACCCTCTACTCTCAACCCTAATCCATGAACCCTATATCATCAACCCTCTACCCTCAACCCAATACCCTCTACCCTCTACCCTAATCCCTCAACCCTATACCCTCTACCCTATACATTAGACCCTCAACCCTCATCCATAAACCCTCAACCATAAACCCTTAAACCTTAAACCTTCTACCCTCTACCCTCTACCCTCTTCCCCTCTCCCTCACCCCTCATAATTCTCTCTCTCTCTCTCTCTCTCTCCTTCTTCCCTTTCCTAAAGATTTTGCAAGAAGAGAAAGAAAAGATGATCCTCTTCAAAATGATACATGGGATTTTTTCGAGAGGATTCCATGTGTTCATAAGAAGCTAACCGATAATGTAAAGTAGGTAATTCAACTTTTTTGGCATGATAAATCTAGAGTATCACCCAATGCAAAGGATGTTTTGAAGTTAAGAATTGGAAATTGAGACCGTACACGACATCCTAAACATTTCTTGGAATCAAGCCAAACAAAGTTGTCAAATTTTTTTATTGAAACACATCCAAATAGGGAAATCTCACAAAGGACTTTTGAAGGTTTGGAGCTATTTTATTGTGCACCTCTTAAAATTCATAATACTTGATGTTGCAAATACCATTTCAATGTACCATGAACTATTATGCTATATCCATTCTACTTTGCGTTTTAATGAAATGTTGTAGGAGTTTGGTTCAATGCTTCTTCCAAAATCATCAAGGGTCTTGATAGATCTATTTTTATGTTCTAGAGATGATGGTTTAATTTTCTATAGAAATAATTGTTTAAATGTGAAGTGCTCACAATGTGGTGGCTTGTGAAAGTTTGTTCAATTTTTTCATGAGGGTTCCAAACATGAATTTGGAAAGAAGCTTGTTGAGAAAAAGAAATATGAGATAGTCAAATATACTTTGCAAAGTGGAGGTGAAGGTTCTAGACGTGAGTTGGTTACAAAAGAATGCAATGCTGGTAATTTTATTTTAGATTTTAAGGATAATATTTTCTACAAGTATGCAAGGCATAGCCATAGGTCTCAGTGGTTGGATCAACAATTCAGGATGTGTAAGGACTCTTTTCTAATTGGCACTATTATATCAGTGGTTGATTTTGCAAAAAACTACACATTGCAACCACAAAATTAGGTACAATCTCAGTATTACAATTCCATTTAGATTGCTATTTTTGTCCACATAACATATAGACATGCACCTGATAGTACAAAAGAGGATCGAAAGATAATCAAGGAGTATCTTTTTTATATGAGTGATGACATATCTCATTTGTCTGAGTATGTCCAACATTTTTTCAAGATTTTTTTTGAGTTCTTGTAGGAGCATGATATAGTAGTGGGTCGACATCTCATTTTGTCAAATAACTACACAGGTCAATTCAAGAATGCTCGTATAGCAGTGGGCCGACATCTCATTTTTTTAAGTTGGGCATGGGAAAGGGGAGCATGATGGAGTAGGTGCATGTGTAAAGAGAGCTCTAGTTAAGGAGCAATTGGATATTTAAGGAGAAAAATTCAGTGATGCACATTCTATTATTGATTGGTGTAGTTCATTATTGTCATAGGGAGGGACACTTGATTCAATAGTGCATGGATTCTTTTGGTTGGTTGAGGAGGGTACTGTGGGAGGCAGATTGGATTGTCATACAATCAAAGATTATTCAAAGATGTATTCATTTCAAAGCTCATATGCAAGCACATGGACCATTTAGACATGAGAGTTGGTTTGTTTTTTTTAGATTTGTATTTAGTGTGAGTAGGATCAATGTGAGTCAAGTGAGTGGGTGGATACACGGGTTCCACAATATCTAAAAACTTTATCTCAAACAATATCCATGAAAAATGACACAATGGAAAGTTTAGTTGATTATGACCATCTTTCAGATATAATATAGCCAAGACATGTTTTTGTAGTTGTTGCACCATAGGGGAATGAAGAGAGATCAGAATATTGGTTGGATCGATGTGTGTAGGTAAAGAATAAGCTAACACAACCGATGGAAGATGATGATGGCTTAGTGTATCCTATAGGTTCAGTTGTGGTTGTAGGAGCTTAGTTGTGAACATACATGATTAGAAAGAATGGCATACTTGCATTTGAAGACTTCAAGAACTAAAAAACCATTCTCATGTATTCACACCTTGTTATAGCAACACATGTTGTTGAAGCATCATGCCAAACCAAATAGAAAACAACTATGGAAACTTAGTAATGTTTATCATGAAGCAATATTGGATACTCCTAAGCAAAGATATGACCCTTCATGCAAACATGAATAGCATATTCAATAATGGAAGGTACAATGCTTAGGTTCATTATTCTTAAGCTCATTAGTGTTCTTTATTTAATACTGATATTTTGTATACTCTTCCAATGCAGGTGTCTTTAATACTGATATTTTATATACTCTTGCAATGCACGTGTATTTAATACTAATATTTTATACACTCTTGCAATGCTTTTTAATGATAGTTCTCTTCATTTAATGATTGCAACTTGATTTTGCTAAGGTAATATGCACCATGTCAATGTGATTCACTTTGTTGTCAATATAGCATTGACTTTTCTTGATGGATGTCACATATATTGTTCTCCTTTCCTTCTTGTGATTAATATGACTATCCTATAAAGCAATTAATATGATTCTTTTATTGTACTTTTAATCTACCTTGCATATGTGAAAGGGGACCATACCTGAGCATATTAATATAGATTTTTTATTCTAAGCATCTTTTATAGTTTTCATTACCAATTCATCATCATTTAGGTTGTTTAGAATACTATAGATTTGTTATTCTAACCATCTTTTCTTTTGTGAAATATATTATGATATTCCTAACATGATTGATCATGGACCTACTATAATAATAGCTATCTATGATCCTTTGGGAGAGGTATGTGAAAAATTACAATAATATAGATTTTTTATTGTAAGTGTCTTTTATATTTTGCATTACCATTTCATTGTCAATTAGGTCATTTCACTACTAAATTTGAGACCATTTTTCGATGTCTGTTCGTCGGTCTCTCGACAACTATTTGTTGGACAATCGACGAAATGGCGAAAAAACTTTCATTGCTATTTTTTTGTTGCAATACCAAAAATGAATAAAACATTGAAATAATGACAAAGAATCATCGGTTGTCGGCATCATGAAATGGCTCAGACTTTCATTGGAATATCGACAAACACCTCATGTATCCATCGATGAATTACACCAGAAGTTCCTCGCCAGTTTGACGAAATAGGAAAGGAGTAGTGTCAAAACAACACTAGGCGTTTGTCACAATTTCAATGAAATCGAAAAGGAGTAGCATCGAAACAACACCAAAAGTTCATCAAACATGTGACAAAATAGGAAAGTAGTAGAATCGAATCAACACCAAACGTTCATCAAAATTATGATGAAAATAGGAAGAGTAGCATCAGAAAAACACCAAACATTCATCGAAAGTGCGACGAAATGGGCAAGGAGTTACGACGAAACTTTCATCGTAGCTATACAAAACTTCATCGAACCTTTTCGTTGATTCTTTGTTGAGTTTCGTCAAAATTGCAACAAAGTATCATTTAAAAAAAAAAAAAATATTCATGGAAATGTACCATTGCGGAGACTGACTACTGATCATAGATACAGACTGCATATTGGTTTGATGCTTCAAATGATGCATTTCTTATATTGAAATGTGCATTACCTTATTGATCTTCTGTTTGTTTCAAGAATAGTTTAATATTCTCTACTTAACAGGGCCAACCACGTGACGGTGGAAGCTCATTTGGCCCCTCCCCCACCCCCTCACATCACTCTCAATTTCCTATACCCAATCATATAACATCAATCATTCATTCATCCATTAATAACATATAAAATCCATTCATTCATCCATTAATAACATATAACATTCATTCATTCATCCATTAATAACATATAACATTCATTAATTAACATATTCACATTCATTCATTAACATATAATATTCATTCTTTTAGTTTTAACATATTATCAAAAATATGGTTGTCGTGATATGATTACAATCACTTTTTTTTTTGTTTCTTTTTTAAAGCTACATAAAGCTGAAGTGGAGTATCATTTCCTAAATCAATATTTGTCCCCCCTTTAGTTGTTCTGCCCTCTGCTTGTGATCTTAATGTACGCCTAGTCGTCTGCTCATGACGTGGACATCGCTGCAAGGGGGGATTTGCTGCAATAAGAAATAAATTTTAAACTAATATGTTTTATTATTATTGTTACGATTATTTCATTAATTAAAAGAACATTAGAGTGGTTCTCTTTACCTGATGGGTCCACATCATGTTCCTGAACTTTTGTTATAGATTCATGTTCAACATGTTGAACACCCTCTAAATCATGATCTATAGTTGAAACATGAAAGGTTACATTAATTAATACACCAATTGAAATTAAATATGTTTAAGAGAATATGAGGGTGGTCCTCTTTACCTGATGGGGCCACATCATGTTCCTGATCTTCTCTAGCCTGATCATGCTCAACACATTGATCACACTCTACATGCTCTAAAGTTGAAACATGAAAGGTTACATTAATGAATACACCAATTGCAATTAAATATGTTTAAAATAACTTTAGAGTGGTCCTCTTTACCTGATGGGGCCGCATCATATTCCTCATCTTCTCTAGCCTGATCATGTTCAACATGTTGATCACTCTCTACATGCTCTAAAGTAACGGGATGCACACCATGACCTTCATCTACACGTTGTGCTCCACCCTCACTACGATACATTCCAATGTCATGTGTAGTATTATCATTTCTTGAATGTTTAAAACAAATAGGCATGTAATTACTTTATGGTGGAAATTAATATTGAATAGATTGCACAAGTATTCAATTTTTAATAAACTTTATTGAGTTTATTTACCTGTGTGTCGGATGCAATGGAAGATTGTGTTTACCCAGTCAAGACTCTTAGGCATTCAACCACGACTCCATAGCCTTGCTGGAAGGAAATCTTCAGGTCCTCTTCTGTGGGAACTCTGTTGAATTTAGAGCCTTATATTTTTGCATAAGATCATGAATTTTGCTTCTATGGTCTGATAAAACAATTTTTGTTTTCAATTTATTATAATTTGGATGCAATATTTCATTTATTGATACTTACAATTCATGCGGCTAATTTCATATAACCCCTAAAGCCAAGCTTGTGTTGCTCGTGCTTTTCTAGTCTTTCCTTTGTTGCCTTTGATGTGTCGGGAAGCCTATGAAAAGTTTGAAATACGTTAGATTATGTAAAAAGAAAGAGTAATCAATATTTAATTACATTGTTGATAGTATCACACATAACATACTACTTTTAAAAAAAAAATTAATGGCATTTCCATAGCATATAGACATTGAGAGAAAATAAAATACAGAGTTCAATCCATGAATTATAGAAAATAGATTTTTGTTGGTTATATTCATATCTCTGATTACATTGCACAAAACAGAATACAACTACATAAATATCAGATGGTGACAGTTGTCTATGCTACCACATTTTTCATACATGTCTACCAAAGCATTTTATCAAACAGTTCACTACCTTGTTGCTATGGCTAAAAGCATAAAATAGGCACTTTCAAACAAGCTATGGATGCTTGGAAAAAATATATCAAAGCATAATAGTAAGCAATAGTATAGACAAGGCAGTGAACCATTTCAAAAATTCCTTAAAGAAATGTGGTCTCATCATGGTGATGGAATGCCATGACAATCCATAGCAATTTGCTTGTCATGGCATTCATTATGGCATTCCATCACCATGAGACCACATTTTTTTGAAGCATTTTTTCAAATAATTCACTACCTTTTCTATGCTACCACATTTTCATATATACATGTCTACCAAATCATTTTATCAAATAGTTCAATGCCTTCATGCTATGGCTAAAAAGTAAAAAACCTAAAACGTGTGCTTTCAAACAAGCTATGGATGCTTGGGAAAATCTACCAAAAACATAATAGTAAGCAATAACATAGAAAAAGGTGTGATTGTTTGTGTTTAAAAAGAAATGCACCATGGGATGGAATGCCATGACAATCCATAGCAATTTTCTTGTCATGGCATTCATCATGGCATTCCATCACCATGCAGAGACTGCATTTCTTTGAGACATTTTTTTCAAGTAGTTCACTACCTTGTCTATGCTACCGCATTTTTCATACATTTCTACCAAAGCATTTTATCAAACAGTTCATTGCCTTGATGCTATGGCTAAAATCATAAAATAGGTGCTTTCAAACAAGCTATGGATGCTTGGAAAAAATCTATCAAATCATAATAGTAAGCAATAGCATAGACAAAGCAGTGAACTGTTTCAAAAAATGCCTCAAAGAAATGTGGTCTTATGGTGATGGAATGCCATGACAATCCATAGCAATTTTCTTGTCATGGAATTCATTATGGCATTCCATCACCATGAGACCACATTTTTTGAAGCATTTTTTCAAATAGTTCACTACCTTTTCTATGCTACCACATTTTTCATATATACATGTCTACCAAATCATTTTATCAAATAGTTCAACACCTTCATGCTATGGCTAAAAAGTAAAAACCTAAAACAACTGCTTTTGAACAAGCTATGGATGCTTGGAAAAAATCTACCAAAGCATAATAGTAAGCAATTACATAGTCAAGGTAGTGAATTGTTTGAAAAAATTCCTAAAAGAAATGCAGTCTCACAATGATGGAATGCAATGACAATCCATAGCAATTTTCTTGTCATGGCATTCCATCACCATGTAGAGACTACATTTCTTTGAGACATTTTTTTCAAGCAGTTCACTACCTTGTCTATGCTACTGCATTTTTCATATATGTCTACCAAATCATTTTATCAAACAGTTCATTGCCTTGCTGCTATCGCTAAAAGCTTAAAACATACCTTCCTTGGCTCGATGGTGTCTTTCCTTTTTTCTTTTTAGCCTTCTCTTTTCCATTAGACACCAGGTCCTTCCACTCCCTCTTCAGAATCATGGGGGGATGCTTGTACTTTTTATTCTTCTCTAAATGTGACCTATATTGGTCCCTCACATACTTTAGATAGGTACCAGCTTTCTTAAGGACCTTTGATCGGTTGAATGTTTTATCACCGAACAACACAACTAAATAGTTAATGAGCTCATCTTTTCAATCTTCATTTTGGGCATTCCACCGTGTACGTATGGTGGGCCCAAAGAGCTTCAATGTAATATCACTTAGATGTTTATAAAAAACATCATTTCCTACAAAATGATCATGGGATCAATAGTCTAAAAAGAGCAATCAATAAGTAAATTTCAATTGGATTATATAGAATAATAATGAAAACATTTTAAAGTACCTAGGACCTTCTCTATCTTTATGTGAATGAAATCCTCGGTCACCACAAGTGTGACCGACAATATTCTTGTACTAGTACTACACGAAGATCTAGAAAATGCTGCTAAAACATCACCAGCACTAGTGGCCTCTGCATCCCCAAGTACATGTCTTGACACATGTTCTGGTATGTGTTCACTGCCAGAGGGTGCATTAATGGATGTTTGCATGGTATGTGTTGCCAACATTTCAGACAAAAATATAGGCATGGATGATGGGGTCAGATGATGTGATGTATGCATAGGAAGATCAAGATGGAAATTTGTACAAACCCTTACTCCTCGGGAAACACTTGCAATACCCAGATCATTCCCAGGATCATCATGAGGAGGCAAATAACCCTGTAAGAAAAACAATTTTAGTTCATGACATAAAAGAGTACACAATACAAAACCATGAGTGAACTTATGTTATAATTAAATACCTCATGATAGCTTACTTGCAAGTTTTGTAATCTCTTAGTCAATACTTTTACCCTCTCTCTTATCTCATCTGTTTGAGGTACTATGAACATCAACTTAGCCATTTCTTCATTGCATTTTTTTTGGAGCTTCTTTATCGTATCGAAAGGGTTTTCTCATGAATAAGCAATGTCATCATCACAAAATATTGACTACACCTCACTATGGATGCTCTCCTCTATTGCTAGTGCCTTTCCCCGATCAATCAACTACAACAAGAATATTAAAAACATTATTGAAATTAACCCAAAAAACTTATGATTTTGGATGAAGTTCTTTCATGGTGATGTGATCCCAAGGTGACATTATGATTAATCTATCATTTCATCACTAGAATTTCATAGGTTATAAGGTAATCAAGTCTTGATAGATTGCAAGCTATTGTTACTACCATCCAAATTTGTCCATCAGAAATCAAATCTACTTAACATTTTAACTCCCAAACTTTGTAACAAGTGTTAAATGTGACTATGGTCCACCAGTTACACAACTAAGGCCTCAAATGTATTCTCTAATTGTAATCAAAGGACTTTTTCTCTTCATTCAAGTAAATAAACTTGAAGGGAAACACCACCAAGTGGTTTATTGGACACCTACATGACTAAAAATAGCAGCAAATTTACATTTAATTTCCATATGTCGAAGTGGTTAATGGGGAGGGAGTCTATACTAGGCCTGGTTAAGTCATCATAAGTTTACGCTTTGGCAATACATTTTTTTTAAGTCATATTAAATTTTCCTATGTCTAATTGCTAGGAGATTTTTCATATGTTTTAAAGTAGGATGATTGATGAAAGAGCCCAAAGACTAGCCTTTGTCCATGGTATCTAGGTACACATATCAGCGGTCTTCTCTTATACAGTTGGACATGATTTAAAGAACTTAGCTAGGAATTATACATTTAACCTAAGGTTTTCTCATAATGCCATCATTGGAAAAGTATGATCAAATTCTTCTATTAAGAATTGGTCTATGTGCCTCTAGTAATCACTATAAATGTTTGTAAGGATTAAATGACTAATTGCATAAGGTAGAAGAGAATCAACTTTTAGTTCTTCAAAGATTATATTCCTCTATTCATAATTTTTAAGGGTTGTGTGTGGAAGAGGTTATCACTACCAAGAAGGGAGGAGACCTTTCCTTGTATTCTTTTATAATTTTCATTATTCTTATTTATTTTACACCTACATTTACAAATACACATACATATGCATTTATTGTTTTCATTTATTTCTCATGTAGTTTAATAGTTTGATTTCATATTATATGTGTTGAAGACTTTAGAATTTCAATTACATTAATTTATGGATATGTTGTATCTATAACACTACAAAACCATATGCTCTTTGCATTTACACTTGCATTTAGGAATACACATTTATATACATAGATATAGATTTCTTTAATGATATGTTGCATTTATTGTTCTAGGAGAGCATCCAGTAATTGCATTTACATTTACATTTAAAAATACATATACATACATACATATATATGTGTGTCTGTGTGTGTCATTTATATTCAGTGTTAAGAAACAACCCATTAGGTCTGCACATGGATAAAAATTCATAAAATCATATCTCCCATACATGTTTTGTTTAAACCTAGGCTTGAACCTCTCATTTCACATACTTTTCTTCACAAAACTATTGAGGACAACAGCTATACCTTCTTTATTTCTCATCCTACGCCTTATTCATGCATCCTATAATTACAACAGTATCCATGGGGCCTCTTACACAAGCTATAGTAATCAAAAAAAGTGTAAGAGGCACTTTATATCATGTTTGGACTACAAAACCTTGAAAAATAGGGTAACTCAAATTATGATTTTTTGGTGAGCTGTATGGACAAAATCAATAGCACTAGCTCATTCTTGGAGTCTTTTGAAAGAGAAGTGAATCAGGTGGTAGTTAAGTACAATCCTTATAGTGTCAAGGTGAATGAGGTGATCAATTTTGATTGGCCAACTGATGAAGAGTACAAGGCGGCCCAATTGGCTGGTGACACATGTGCTTTCTGGCCTGATGTTTGTTTTCTCATCCTTTTTCTATAAGAAGTATTTCAAGGCCAAAAGTATGTGTTAGCAAGTTAGATATTTTTGGTCGAGTCTAGATGAAGTTGCAAAGAAAATTGTAAAGTCTGATGGTTTTAGGGAAAATGCAATTTAGGTTTTGAGTCATTTTGTAGTAGGTTTTGAATTCATGGGGATTTGATGTTTTATGATAGTATAGGCATTTGAATTGATATAATTAATTCAAACTCATGTCTCTCCATTGTACAAACATATCTGAATTTTGAATAAAATGATCAAGGGTTGTTTCGTTCATCTCACTGTTGTGGTGTGTATGATTCTTGTTTTAGGTTTAATTCAAGGAATTAATTAAAATTCTTGAGTGGGATTGTAGGTGGATATGTTTTGTATAAGCTATTTTATTTTTTCTGTCTTATCTTATACCATTTTACGAGAATGGGGGTACCAATGTATGAGAAGATTTTTGGAAACTAGGCATGAAAATTGAAGGTTAAAGAGAATGGGGGTGCCAAACTTACAGTACTCATTGCCCCTTGGTCGTCAATTTTCTGTGAGTGCCCTCAACCTCATCCTTAGCACTGGTGTTGACCTTATTTTCACTCCTCCAAACTCTTCCTCGACACTTATATTGACCTTGTTTTCACTCCTCCAAACTCTTTGTCGACGTTGGTATTGACCTTGTTTTAACTCCAAACTCTTCCTCAGTGCTGGTATTGACCTTGTTTTCACTCCTCGAAACTCTTTCTCGACGCTGGAATTGACCTTGTTTTCACTACTCCAAACTCTTCCTCAGCGTTGGCATTGAACTTTCACTTGTCCAATTTGACGAGTTACAACTTGGTTTCATTATATTTTATAGTATGTTAATTCAGTTCAAAATTTTGGTGCCATTTAGCTAGGTTTTATTATTCTACAATATAGTTAAGTATATATTAGCTATATTTTACATAATAAATAATATAATTATTCAACTTATTATAATTAGATATTATATTCTTTAACAAAATTATTAAATACATATAAAATTATCATAATTAATAATAAGTATATTTGTATATAATACAAAATATAATTAATATAATATATGTTTAATATAATAGTAATATATATTAATATGAGAGAGAGAAACTAAATTTTGATGGGTTGTTTCATGTCAACTATCCAAGGATGGCATGTGGCCTTGGGGAGTTATGCTCAAGGTAGCATGCCATTTGATTAAATATATGATAGTTCTTCTTTAAGACCTCTTCAATGTACCCATTGCACACTTAAGGAGACAAAGATAAATATAGGGAAGAAAATATAGAGAGAGAGGGAGATAATGACAAACATACAAATAGAAAGGGAGACAAAGAGATAGAGAGGGGTAGAGAGATAAAGAGATAAGGATGAATAGATATAGATATAGGGAGGGAGGGTTAAGGGTAGAGGGTAGAGGGATTACATGGGTTAATGGTTTAGGGTTTAGGGTTAAGGGGAGAGAGATAGAGGGAGTGAGGAGTGAAAGAGAGACTAAGGGGAGGGAGAGGGGCTAGGATATTGAAGATACTTGAGAGAGAGAGAGAAGGGGGAGGGGAGAGTGTTGAGGATAGAGGATAGAAGGTTTAAGGGTTTATGGTTGAGGAGGTAGGAGGGAGAGACTTGAGAGAGAGAGAGAGGGAGGGAGTGAAGAGAGATACATGAAGGGAGGGTTAAGGGTAGAGGGTAGAGGGTTTATTAAGGGTTAAGTGATGCAGGGGCATCTAGTGGTGTAAGGGCAATCTTGCATCACCCAAAAATAGTTAAATTTCAAGTTTCTCAATTTTTTGATTTTTTTACATTTTTGGATACCCTTTTCGTCATAATGAAATTCCCAATTTACAGTTTTTATTTTCCTTTCCTAGGTTGAAAGATATTGCCATTTTAGTTTCCCAGATTTGCACCTAAAAATCTTTTGAGTTAGATTCGAGGCACTTAGAGTTCGAGACCTTTCCAATGATTAAAACGGTTCGCGAATCAGAGTCCCAGATCAAAAGTTATGGCCCTGGGAAGTTGGCGCACTTTCTAGAAGATACAATTGCAAATGCTCTTTTGAAATTTGAACTTCATGTTGTAAATTTTTGGTGCCAAACCTCCTAAACTCAAATTTGAATGTTGTTTTGGCTCCAAACTAATGAGGAGCTCTATTTATGGGCGGGTTTCTAATTTTTGGGTAACTTTTTGGGGACAAGCTCGCATATTGCAAAAGGGTTATTCTGTAGCTTTCTGTAACTTGCATGTGTTGTAGAACTTGGGGATTGGGATCCTCTGCATGTAAGAAGCTCCATTTTCTGAATAATAAAATTATTCTCTTGTTTGTGGGTTATTTTATGTGTCTTGGGTTGTGCCCTCATCATTAAGGGTTTAGGGTTTAGGGTTAAGGGGAGAGAGATAGAGGGAGTGAGTGAGTGACTAGAGAGAGACCTAAGGGAGGGAGAGGGGGTAGGATATTTAAGATACTTGAGAGAGAGGGAGAGAAGGGGGAGGGGAAGAGTGTTGAGGGTAGAGGATAGAAGGTTTAACTAGGGTTTATGGTTGAGGAGGTAGGAGGGAGAGAATTGAGAGAGAGAGAGGGAGGGAGTGGGAGAGAGATACATGAAGGGAGCGTTAAGGGTAGAGGGTAGAGGGTTTATTAATGGTTAAGAGTTTAGGGTTTAGGGTTAGGGGGAGAGAGATAGAGGGAGTGAGTGAGAGAGAGAGAGAGACCTAAGGGAGGGAGAGAGGGTAGGATATTCAAGATACTTGAGATAGAGAGAGAAGGGGGAGGGGAAGAGTGTTGAGGGTAGAGGATAGAAGGTTTAACTAGGGTTTATGGTTGAGGAGGTAGGAGGCAGAGACTTGAGAGAGAGAGAGGGAGGGAGTGGGAGAGAGATACAAGAAGGGAAGGTTAAGGGTTTAGGGTGAATGGTGAAGGGGAGAGAGATAGAGGGAGTGAGTGAGTGACTAGAGAGAGACCTAAGGGAGGGAGAGGGGGTAGGATATTTAAGATACTTGAGAGAGAGGGAGAGAAGGGGGAGGGGAAGAGTGTTGAGGGTAGAGGATAGAAGGTTTAACTAGGGCCTATGGCTGAGGAGGCAGAGGAGAGAACTGAGAGAGAGAGAGGGAGGGAGGGGAGAGAGATACATGAAGGAGCCATGGTAGAGGTGGCAGAGGGTTTACAATGGTTAAGGGCCTAGGGTTTAGGGGTTAGGGGAGAGAGATAGAGGGAGGAGCAGTGAGAGAGAGAGAGACCTAAGGGAGGGAGAGAGAGGGTAGGATATTCAAGATACTCTGAGATAGAGAGAGAAGGGGGAAGGGAAGAGTGTTGAGGGTAGATGATAGAAGGTTTAAGGGTTTATGGTTGAGGAGGTAGGAGGGAGAGACTTGAGAGAGAGAGAGAGGGAGGGAGTGGGAGAGAGATACAAGAAGGGAGGGTTAAGGGTTTAGGGGTGAATGGTGAAGGAGAGAGATAGAGGGAGTGAGTGAGTGATCAGAGAGAGACCCAAGGGAGGGAGAGGGGCAGGATATTTAAGATACTTGGAGAGAGAGGGGAGTGGGAAGGGGAGGGGAAGAGTGTTGAGGGTAGAGGATAGAAGGTTTAAGGGTTTATGGTTGAGGAGGTAGGAGGGAGATACTTGAGAGAGAGAGAGAGGGAGGGAGTGGGAGAGAGATACATGAAGGGAGGGTTAAGGGTAGAGGGTAGAGGGTTTTACAATGGTTGTTAAGGGTTTAGGGTTTAGGGTTAGGGAGAGAGATAGAGGGGAGTGAGGTGAGAGAGAGAGAGACCTAAGGGAGGGAGAGAGGGTAGGATATTCAAGATACTTGAGATAGAGAGAGAAGGGGAGGGAAGAGTGTTGAGGGTAGAGGATAGAAGGTTTAACTAGGGTTTATGGTTGAGGAGGTAGGAGGCAGAGACTTGAGAGAGAGAGAGAGGGAGGGAGTGGGAGAGAGATACAAGGGGAAGGTTAAGGGTTTAGGGTGAATGGTGAATGGGAGAGAGATAGAGGGAGTGAGTGAGTGGGAGAGACCTAGGATATTGAAGATACTTGAGAGAGAGAGAGAAGGGGGAGGGGAAGAGTGTTGAGGGTCAAGGATAGAAGGTTTAAGGGTTTAAGGTTAAGGGTTTAGGGTTTAGGGTTTATGGTTTAGGGTTAAGAGGAGAGAGATAGAGGGAGTGAGTGAGTGAGAGAGAGACCTAAGATATTAGGGTTGAGGGTCCATTGTATGTTCTCTCTAATTCTCTCTATATCCTCTCTCTCTACCTCTTCTTCCCTCTCTTCTTATCATTATCTCCTCTCTCCCTCTCTACCTACCTCTCCTTCCACCACTCTCTATTACTCTCTATCTCATCTCTCTCCCTCACTACATCTCCCTCCCTCTCTCCCTCCCTCTCTACCTATCTATATCTCCTCTCTCCCTCTTTACCTAGCTCTCCATCTATCACAACCTACCACTCTCTCCATTCATACCTCTCCCTCTCCTTCCCTCTCTACTCTCTATCTCCCTAATCCATCTCCACCTACCTCTCCATCCATCACTACCTAACACTCTCTCTAAACCTCTCTATCTTGCTTCTCTTCCTCCCTCCCTCCCTCATTCTCTCTCTATCTCTCTCTCTATCTACCTCTCCTTCCCTCTCTAATTATCTTTATCTCCCCTATCCTTCTCTCTCTTTCACTAGATGTCTCCCTCCCTACCTTTTACCCTATTTAATCTTTATCTCTCCTCTCCCTCCTTATACCTCTCTCTCTCTCACTCCTCCCTCACCCTTTTTCTCTCACTCTCTTCTCTCTATCTAACCATTCTTTATTTCCCTCTCTATATGTCACCATTCTCTCTCTACATATCTTTATCTCACCTATACTTATTTACCTCTCCTTTCCTCCCCTCTCTCTCCCACCCTCCATCCTTCCCTCTATCTCTATCTCTCTCTACTTCTCACTATCTCACCTATCCCTCTCTAACTACATATCCCTCCATCACTCCATACCACACTCTCTCTATTTTTCTCTATCTCACCTACCTCTCACCTCCCTCTAGATATCCCTCCATACATCTCCCTCTCCTTCCCTCTCTACCTACCTCTCCATCCATCACTCCCTATCGCTCTCTACACCTCTCATCTCACTTCTCTCCCTCCTGCATTCTCTCTCTACCTCTCCTTTTTTCTCTAATTATCTTTATCTCCCTTAGCCCCACTTCTCTCTCTCTCACTAGATGTCTCCCTCCCTACCTTTTCCCCTATCTACTCTCTATCTCTCCTCTTCCTCCCTCTACCTCCCTCGCACTCTTTCTCTCTCACTCTCTCCTCTCTATCTCACCATTCTCTCTTTCCCTCTTTGTAACTCTCTCCTCTATATGTCACCATTCTCTCTCTACTTATCTTTATCTCACCTATCCCTCTTTGCCTCTCCCTTCCTCCCCTCTTTCACCCACCCTCCCTTCCTCCTTCTATCTCTATCTCTCTCTACTTCTCTTTATCTCACCTATCCCTCTCTACCTACATATCCCTCTATCACTCCCTGCCACACTCTCTTTACTACTCTCTATCTCACCCCCAATCTCTCCCTCCATACCTCTCCATCCATCTATCCTTCTCTACTCTTTATCTCTCATTTCTCTCTACCTCTCCTTCCCTCTCTACTTATCTTTATCTCCTATTTCCCTCCCAACCTCTCTCTCTCTCCCCAATCTCTCCCTCCCCCTCTTTCTCTCTCCTCCTGAGGGTTGAGGGTGTAAGGTTTAGTGTTTAAGGTATAGGGTTGAAGTTATAGGGTTAAGTGTATAAGGAATATGGATTAGGGTTTAGGATTTATGTATAAGTTTGAGGGTTGAGGGTTGAGGTATAATGTTCAGGGTTAAGGGTATGAGTTTAAGTGTATAGGGTATAGGGATTAGGGTTTATGGTGTAGGGTTAAGGGTATAAGGTATATGTTTAAGGCTTGAGAGTGTATGGTTTTCCATTTAAGTATATGGTTTCAAGGGACAAGGTTTAGGGTTTAGGGTATAAGGTTGAGGGTGTAGGGTATAGAGATGAGGGTTTAGGGTGTAGGGTTTAGGGTGTAGGGTTTAGGATTTAAGGTATAAGGTTGAGGGTTTAGGGATAGTGTTCAAGGTTGAGGGTATAAGGTTAAGTATTTAGGGTATAGGGATTAGGGTTTAGAATATTGGGTATAGGGTTGAGGGTATTAGGTTTAGGATTGAGGTTTGGGGTTTAGGGTTTAGTGTACAAGGTTGAGTTTAGGGTTTAAGGTTTGAGTACAAAGTTGAGGGATGATGTTAATGGCTTAGGTTATAAGGTTGAGGGTATAGGGTATAGGGATGAGGGTTGAAGGTTTAGGGTTTAGGGTTTAACATATAGGGTTGGGGGTTGAGGTATAGTGATCAAGGTTGGGGATGTATGGTTAAGTGTATAGGGTATAGGGATTAGGGTTTATGATATTAGGTATAGGGTTGAGGGTATTGGGTTTAGGGTTCAAGGTTTAGCATACAAGGTTTAATGTAGGGTTTAGTGTTTAATTATAGTGTTAAGGGTTTAGGTATAATGTTTAGTGTTTAGGTTGTAGGGTATAGGGATGAGGTTTGAGGGTGTATGTTTCATGGTTTAATTCTCAACCCTCAACCCTATACAATGGACCCTCAACCCTAACCCCTCCACCCTGTACCCTCAAATCTCTACCCTCAACCTTAAACACTCAAGCCTCAACCCTTAAACCCTATACCCTATACCTGTTAAACCCTCAACCATCAATTCTCAACCCTCATCCCTTAATCCCTCAACCATCAACCCTTAAACCCTTAACCCTCAACCCCTATACCCTCTACCCTATACATTGGACCCTCAACCCTAATCCTTCAACCATACACCCTCAAACCTATACCCTAAATCCTAAACCCTCTACCCTCAACCCTAAATCCTCAACCTTAAACCCTTAATCCCTCAACCCTTAAAACCTCAACCCTTAAACCCTCAACCCTCAACCCTCTATCCTCAACCCTCAACCCTAAAACCCTAATCCCTCAACCCCTATATCCTCTACCCTATACATTGGACCCTCAACCCTATACCCTTAATCCTCTACCCTCAACCTTAAACCCTCTACCCTCCACCATCTACTCTATACATTAAAGATGGTTGAGGGTAAAGGTTAAGTGTATAGGGTTTATGGATTATGGTTTAGGATATTGGGAATATAGTTGATGGTATTGGGTTGAGGATATTAGGTTTAGGGTTGATGGTTTAGGGTTTAGGATTTATGTATAAGTTTAAGGGTTGAGGGTTGAGGGTATGAGGTTAAGTGTATAGGATATAGGGACTAAGGTTTAGGGTGTAGGATTAAGGATATACGATATATAATTAAGGCTTGAGAGTGTAGGGTTTTCCATTTAAGTATAGGGTTGATGGATAATGTTTAGGGTTTAGGGTATAAGGTTGAGGGTGTATGGTATAGAGACGAGGGTTGGGGGTGTAGGGATTAGGGTTTAAGTTAGAGGGTTGAGGGTTGAGGGATAGTGTTCAAGGTTGAGGTTATAGGGATAAGTGTATAAGGTATAGGGATTAGGGTTTATAATTTTGGTATAGGGTTGAGGATATTGGGTTTAGGGTTTAGGGTTTAGTGTTCAAGGTTGAATGCAAGGTTTAGGGTTTAAGTATAGGTTTGAGGGATGATGTTAAGGGTTTAGGTTATAAGGTTGAGGGTGTAGGGTATAGGGATGAGGATTGAAGGTGTAGGGTTTAGGGTTTAAGGTATAGGGTTGAGGGTTGAGCTATAGTGTTCAAGGTTGGGGGTGTAGTGTTAAGTGTATAGGGTATAGGGATTAGGGTCCAAGATATTGGGTATATTGTTGAGGGTGTTGGGTTTAGGGTTGAGGGTTTAGGGTTCAAGGTTTAGGGTACAAGGTTTAATGTAGTATTTAGCATTTAATTATAGGGTTAAGGGTTCAAGGATAATGTTTAGGGTTTAGGGTATAGGGTATAGGGATGAGGTTTGAGGGTGTAGGGTTTATGGTTTAATTCTCAACCCTCAACCCTAATCCCTCAACCCTATACCATTAAACCTCTACCCTCAACCTTAAACCCTCAACCCTCAACCCTTATGTTCTATTTTATAAAAACAACACATATGGACTAATAGTTGAACACAAAAAATCTATTTGTTGTTATAAAAACAACACATAATGATTTAAAATACAACTTATATTGAACAAAAATGGACCAATAATTGAACACTAATTTTTTTTGAAAATCCTTCACATTTATTGGGAAAATACATGTTATTTATTATGCTCACCTTTTATATTTGTAATAGGACAAACTATTAATATAAAATTATCCAATGCTTGTACTGATGGAACTTCAAATTTTGTTCCTAATGTTTCACTCATGCCCTGCCTTATGTCACTGGTCTTTCATGGTTTTGGAAAATTTCTTAGGGCTGGGGTTTTATCTTTTTCTTCATCTTAAACCATTGTGTTTACCTAATGCCTTGGTTGGGATCTATTTCCCCGTTACCTTTTTTGAAGGGTTTTAAAAACATCTTATGCCCCATTGTTCCATCTAGGCCTGGTCCCTTTGGTCTTAATATTTTATTTCCTCTGTGGGTTTTATTTTCCTAAGTCCTGGTCGGGCCTATGCTGAACAATTTTAAAAAAACTTATGTCATTGTTTTCCATCTGCCTAGTAATGTCCCCTTTCCCTTTAATGAATGTTTTATTTTATAGAAGGATGAAATTCGCACTGCCGTCAATCAAAATGCCTTCAAGATCAATGGTTTCCTGCCATCCCATGATCAAGAATTGTAGGATGGCGATATCATGAGCAGGAAACATGTGTCCCATCTATGGATCAAATTTGCACAACTGTTCATCAACTGTCCTTTGATATGAGTCGTTCCCCACCATCCTATGATGGTGATTTGGTTGATTGTGAAATCATGGGCAGTTCCCACATGAACTGTACAAGGTGGGGCCCAAGGAAATTTTCCATCTGCCTAGTAATGTCCCCTTTCCCTTTAATGAATGTTTTGTTTTTCAGAAGGTGAACTTCGTGCTGTCGTCGATCAAAATGCCTTCAAGATCAATGGTTTCCTGCCATCCCGTGATCGAGAATTGTAGGATGGCGATATCGCGGGCGGGCAACACGTGTCCCATATGTGGATCAAATTTGTGTGACTGTTCATCAATTTTCCTTTGATCTGAGTCATTCCCTACCATCCCGCGATGATGCTTTGGTTGATTGTGAAATCACGGGTGGGTGCCACATGGACTGTACAAGGTGGGGCCCGAAGAAATTTTTGTGCGATATATTTTAAATGATTCATTTCTTCCAAACCAAAACATTTAAAATGAAATATTTGACAAGGCCAGGGGGAAATTCATTAAAAATGAGCAAAATCGGAGAAATTAGGGAAACTAGTGATTTTAATGGTATATTAAAGAAAAAAACATATTTTGATAGTTGAACACATTCAAAATATTTCTAATATATTTCTAATTTAAAAAATATATTGTTTAATTTTTTAAATATGTATTTTTATTTATTTTTAAATATATTATACATACAAAATTACATAATCAATAATAGATAATATATTTTGGTGAATATATCTAGATATGTTAATATATGCTTGAAAAACTAATTTTAATTAAAAAAGCTTACTAACATCATTAAAAGGTAAGTTTATAATTATACAAATTTAACATTAGCATTATTTAACATTTGAAATATAAAATTTAAATATTATATTATAATAGTTTATAATTTACTTATATAGTATTTTGGATAATAGAAACAATTTTGATTGATTTAATATCTTCAAAGTTCATTATTGAATTTAAATCTTATAAATATAATTATATATCTTTAATCAATATTATAATTTAAAAATAATAATGAATATTGAACATCTTAGATTTTAGTATAACTTAAATATTAAAAATTAATGTATAATTTTATAAAATATAATATATATTTTTTAAAATAAAGATTTAAAAGATTATTATATATGTATATTTAAAGATCCATAGAATTATCTTTTTAACTATAAAATTAATATGATTAATCAATTTATAATTTTATCTTATCTTATCTTTTTAACAATTTTTTGGTATCCTACATAATTTGTTTTCTATAAGTATCATGTTGTATACTCTTTATATGGAAGGTAGTGTTTTTTCATGGACATTAATAAGTTTTAATAATTTTTAGTCATTTTAAAGATTTTTATTTTTTGATAAAGATAGGTATATTTAGACTTTTGATGGCTTATGTACAATTATGCATATTCTTTTATTTATTATATTTTTTGCAATATCATGTTATTCTTTATTAATCACATTATTTGTTTGTCATTTTTATTTGTTTTGTTGAAAAATATTTTATTTTTACTTTACATCTATGATAATTTCAAAATTATCAAATTTAAAAATTATAAATAAAAACTTATTTTTATTAATCTATTGAAGTACGTAGGTCCTAATATTTTGTGTCATGTCTCTATTGAAATTTATGAGATGTGTATGTAATTCTTAGCACAAAACTCTTAGAGATTAGGATTTATTTTCACATTTATCTATTTTCTTATTGTTCCTATTAGTGGCTAATTAAATCTTCATTGAAAACCTACAAAGAGCTTGGGTCCTTTAATCTCAAAGCTTGTCTAATTTCTTGATGAGAATCATTCACATTGATTCCCAATATTGTGCTCCTTGCATGATACATTTATAAAATGCACTTGGTAATTTAGTATGTGGTTGAAATATTAGAGTAACAACAAATGGTTCTTTTCATTTTTGGCACATGATTGGCCATTTTTACTATGTTAAATTTTTATTTTCACTTTTATTTTCATGGTTTTCATGTTGTTAAATTTTCATACATTTCTTAGTCTTTTTAAAAAATAAATGAAGGTTCTATATATTAGTGTCCCCAATCTTGCTAAAAATCATGTATAGAGAAAGTACAATATATAAACTACTAATTATAGAGTATAACAACAAAACGAATTTAAAAACCACTACATAGAAACAAGGTTTGGAATAATTCAAAATAGAGATACCATTCTCCTAAAAATACTATGTACTATAGAAACCCTATGTAGCCACACTTTCACCCTCAAAATCAAGAGAATAAATTCTCATACATTGTTTCTATAATGAATTTAGAGAATAAATTATAAGATTTAAATTCAATAATGAATTTAGAAAATATTAAATCAAGAACAAAAATTAGTGATGCAAAAGCTATGTAACTATAAGCAATTTTAAAAAGCAGCCTGTTGAATACTATGTTTGTCATATAAAACCCCTGGAGAACCCTAACCCTAATTAAGACTCTATCCTAATTGAACTAGCCTAACCCTATTTGTTCCTAACACTAGTATCTCAAAAATATAGGATCAAGACCTTGCCAGCTGTGGTAAACCTTATTGGATGAGTGATAAAAGCTACCTTATCTTTCATTAAGGTAGAAATTTTTTCTTAGACAACATGCCCCTTGAAAATTGGAGATAGGAACTATGAATAGAAGGTAAACACTAATGAGGTCAGTGGTATTGTGGAAGATGTGATAAAACTTTCCCTAAATGTGATTATAAATATATACTTCAATGCAAAGTGGAAGACCATACTTCATTCAGTACTTGGATTACAACTTTTGAAGAAGTGGCAGAAGAAATTATGGGTGTAACAACAAAAGAATTGAACATTTTGAAGCATGAAAAACAAGATTATGTTAAGTTTTCACACATTATACAAAAGGTCCTTTTCAACAAGTATATCTAAGTTAGTTAATGCCATTTTGTCATGATATACTTCTTTGATGCTATCAATACTAAATCTAATGATTGATGAACATTTTTGCTTTTAAATTTATTGTTCTTGGTTGGTTGTTGTTATAGACAAGTTGGTATGATTTCAAATTTCAATGTGTACCCTTATATATGGGAATTGAGATAAACAATGACACAAACAATAATGAAATCAAATTGATTGCTTTCCAAATTCATATTCATGAAAATGTAAGCATTTTTTCAAGTCTATAGGAATCTTGATAAAGATAACTCTTGGCATGTTTTACATATACTATTAATTAATATAGGTATGATAGTTAATTAAATTATTAACTATATTTTATTTTTATTATATATTGAATTGTTAAAAGATGTAAAAAACTTAATACTAAATATATAGGAAAATGGTTAAAAAATTACATATTTTTCAAAAAATAAAATATAGTGTGCAATTTAAAATACAAATTATATAATTCTTATAATATTTATATTATTATTTATTGAATATTTTATAGATTTTAAAATAAAAAATTAGCCTCCCCATCTCACTCTCCCTCTCTCCCCCTCTCTACATATATCTCCCTCTTTCCCATCTTCTATCTCTCCCTCCCCTACATATCTCTCTCCCTCCTCTACATATCTCTCTCCCTTTCTCCCTCCCTCTCTCAATCTCTCCCCATCTCTCCCTAATCTTTTGCTCCCTCCCTATACCCCTATCTATCTTCATATCTCAACCTATTTGTCCCTTTATCTTTATCTTCCCATATATCTCTATATCTATGTCTTTCTCTTCCTATTTATCTATCTCTCCCTCTCTTCCTCTCTCTCTCTATCTCCCCCTATTTCTTTCTCCATCTCCCTCTCTATTTTTCTTTCTCTACTTATCTCTCTCTCTCCCCCCTCTCTCTCTCTCTATATATATATATATATATATCCCCCCTCTATCTCCCTATCTCTCTATATATTTATTTGTCCCTCTATCTCTCTCTATAGCTCTATCTATTTTTATCCCTTTGCCTCTCTCATTCTATATTCATCTCTACCTCTATCTATAGGGAGAGATACAAAGGTGAAGCATTGGAACTTCCCAAAGATCCACCAATCTCAACACTACTCCCAACTATTTTGAGCATTTAAGTACATATTGTATGCTAGATTAGGAGGCATGTGTCAAAGCTCATATTTATTGATGAAAAATAGGTCCAAAGTCACAAATTTGATTTAGATTTAGTTATAGTTTTGTACAAAATTTCAAGTGCCACATAGAGCAAAGATATTCCAATTTTTTATATCATCATGTCATCAAATTTGGCACTTCATCAACATTTGTATCTTCATCAACATTAACAAAAGCAAAGCTATGTACTTGAATCCCTTGCATTTAAATTTTTCTATATATATAAATATTTTAATATTTCCCTCAAATCCACAATATATATTAGTGTGTATTTATTTATTGCAATAAAGAATTAACCTAAGTAACACATTAAGAATTCTAAGGATTTGTGCTTGGAAATAATGCATAACAATTTTTTTTGTTGGATGTCATGTTGTATAGTTTAGAAAAGCTCAAAGTATGAATAGGATTTTAAGGCCATATATTATGGTAGCTTACAATGCAAAAGAAGGAAGGAAATCTATTATCAATTTTAATTTACAATTTAATACCATATGAAAAATCACATGTAGTATTATCTAAAATTAATTCTTAACATATTAAGTTTATAAAATACACTTACCATTCAATAAAATTCTCCCAAGAAAGAAACCCTAAGTGAACATTAATTGAACCCTAATTATAGATTCATAACTCTAATTAATAATAACCCTAATTGAACCCTAATTGTAGATTCATAACTCTAATCATAACCCTAAGGGAACAATTATTGAATAGTAGTCCTAATTGTACCATAACCCTAACTTTGAACTACAGTTGTACTCTAATCCTAACCCTAACACTAATTCTTATCCTAATTGAACCTTAACCCCAACCCTAATCTTAACCTTGACCCTATTTGAACTCTTATTGAATTCATAACCTTAATTAAGCCCCAACCTCATCCTCAATCCTAACCCAAATTGAACATTAATTGAGCCCTAAACCTAACCCTGAGTGAACACTCATCCTAATTGAACTTTTAACTTTTTAGTTGAAAATATTAAAGTGCCTTATATTTTCCCATTCATCATCATTTATCATTCAATTCCTAATAGAACTCCAAAAAATTATACTTTTATAATGTTTTAATACACACCTAATATTAAGGGTTTATAGTTTAAGGGTTAAGGGTTTAGGGTTACGGGGAGAGAGATAGAGGGAGTGAGTGAATGACCCATTTACCTATTATTATTTTATTCTTCGTCAATTAAATATTTAGTTGCCCATTTACTGTTAGTAGAAATGACCCAAGAATTTAATAGAATGGACTACTCATATAATACCTTGCATTATGGAGCTCAATTCTCAGATATATTACTACTTATCAAATACTTTGTAAATAATTATAAATTTATGACTCCATTTAAGCATTTAATTAATTTTCTTGAATCAAAGAAAAAACATAGACACACAATTGAACAAATTCTCAAAAGAAGAATGACAACTTCATTAAAATTTCATTCAAAATTCACTCAAATCCGCATAAGGAGAGAAAATATATTAGAATTATATGCTTATTCATGCTTATAAGTCATATTTGTATACAATTTAAGATAATTTGCATATATTCATCCAAAACTCAAAACAGGCTATCTATTCTATTCTGTCCGCTTGGGGTTTTAATAGCCAATGGCACCATATATATCACTTCCTCATCAGAGGACATATATCTTTCTACCCATATATTCAACTCAAAACCTAGCTAGAGCTTTCATCAGTTCTCTCCCTACAAATGAGCCTTGAATTCCCTTTTATATGACAAGTGAGAAAAAAGCTTCGGGCTCAAATATAATTTCACCACAAATTTTCATTTGAACAAAATCTCCATTGCATTTGACTTTCAGTTCAAAACTTCCCACATGTTGAATCTGCAAAATATAGTGGCGCACGAACTGGGGAGAGCTAAAAGAATAGGGAACACAAATTGTCATCTGTTGTTTCCCAATACAGTAGACCCTCAGCCTCCTCTTCTTTCTTGTCCTTTCCCAATATGGTTCTAGTCCATCTGCTTGGGGTTTTAACAGTTGATGTGCCCACATATATCATTTCCTCATCAAAGGGCAGACTATGATTGAAGCGACTTAAATATCGATAGTAGTCCGAGTTGGTCTTGGTTACACCATCAGAAGTGTTACTCGTAAGGTTATCAATGGGAGAGTGTTGGAATCCATAGCACACCGACTCCTTGCCTTTGTCATCTACCAGTTGAGCAGCAACGTCCTGGAATTGCAACCTTCTACTACATCTAGTTTGCACAAGCCTGGGCTTGTCAACCAAAGCACCTTCCTGAATAGCAGGACCGAGATTTTGTGAGCTGAAACGAACAGACCTCCTTACTGACTTGCTCATTTTCTCTTCTCAGAAAAGCACTCAAACTTTATTAGAATTAGCCCACAAAGTGCTCTAACTACTACAAGAATGACACTATTAGAAGTTAATTCCTCTTGTATTTATTGTGTGAGGTAATGGCAACCTTCATCAATGCTTAGTAAATATGCATGTGCAAACATGGTAATTTGGTGGCGTATGTACTATCACCGTTTAACTAGAGTTGCATGAGAATCCAAAGATCACCCTTCATGATTGCCAACAACAACATCTTCACATAAATTGAGATCGATGTGACTACATAAGTAAGGAATAATTCATTAATGCTTCATCAACCTTCCTCTTCCTCCTACGAGCTAGCAGGGAACAACAAAGATTTACATTAGCTTTTGATCTTGTTTGCCAATCTAAAACCACAAGTTATGAGCTCAATAGTGGAGATTGGGCCCCAAATTCCATATAGGACACACATCTGCCTATTGCTGTCCTCGCGCCAAATAATAGGGCAACACCTTAGGTATGCGAGTTGGCGAGGTACGATCGAGATCTTCTCCCATATCTTCAAATATGTAGAACCTACACATTGCACAGTTAGTATTTAATGAAAACCCAACTTTGATTTTAATACTTTATTTCCTCTGCAAGGTTTTATTTCCTAAATCTCGGTTGGCCCCGTTAAATTCTTATCCCAACCCAAACAAAGACCAAATGATTAAGCTAAGGATTGTATTTGTTGTTATAACTTTAGTTCTAGAGAATTCTTAATTACCAATTCTTATTTGTGCATTTTTATATGAATCCAATTGAATGCCTTTCCATATCATTATGGAAAATTTTATTATTGCAACCCTAACTCTAACACTAATTAAACCTTGACCCTAACCTGATTGAACTCATATTATAACCCTAACTCTAACACTAATTGAACTTTAATCATAACCATAGGTATTGTTGAAACCTAACCCTAATTGTATCAAAACCCTAGAGAACTCTAATTGAACCCTAATCCTAAAATAGACAATAACCCTTACCTTAATTGAACCCTAACTCCAATCCTAGCCCTAATTTAAGACTAACGTTAACCCTGACTTTAATTAAACCCTTATTGAATTATAACCCTAATTTATCCCTAACCCAAATTGAATACTAATTGAACCTTAACCCTAAGTGAATAGAAACCTTAATTAAACTCCAACCATAATCCTATTTGAATTTTGACCCTAATCATAACCATAATTCAACCCTAACCTTAATTGAACTCTAACCCTAAGCATGAGTTTAGTTAAGTTTAAGGTTCAAATAGGGTTAGAATTTAATTAAAATTAGGTATAAGATTCAATTAGAATTAGGGTTGGGGTTGGGGGTAAAAATTAAGGTTCTATGATAGAGCTTTTGGTTAGTGTTAGGGTTCAATTGGGGCAAGGGTTAGTATTAGGGTTAGGGTTATGGTTCAATTAGGGTTTCATTAATGTTAGTTTCAAAATCATAGTTATGTTTAGGGTTGGATATAAAATTAGAGTTAGGTTTGAAGTTAATTAGTGTTAGTTTTAGGGTTGGGGTTATGGTTAGACTTATAATTAATGTTAGTATTGGGATTAGATTCTATCACTTTAATAAAAATAATCTTCTATAAATTCATTCAATTTTTTTTTTAAATTATATAATTTAAAATATTTTCATATTTACCTATGTTGATATATGAGAGATATAGAAAATCTAAACTCTATACAATTTATAGTTAACTTGACATTGTGTATAAAAAGGTTTCAGTTATGAATGTTATAATATAAAAAATAAATGTATTTTCAATGTTTATTTGTTAGTTTAAAAGATGTGCCAATAATTTTGCAATCACTAATGATTAATTTTATCTTGATGGTTAAAATAGACTGGTAAGTAAATTTATCTATAATAAGTAAATTTATCATTGATTTTTTCTTGATAAGTAAATCAATATTTCATAAATTTATCTATAATTATTTTTTAATTTTTCTTAATTATATTAAATTTTTAAAAAATTTAAGTTGCTTATAAATAATTTTATGTGTTTTCTATAATTAACTTGATATTATGTATAAAAGGTTTAAGTTATGAATGTTATAATATAAAAAGATAAATTTTCTTTCAATGTTTATTTGTTAGTTTGATGTGAGAATAATGTTGCATACTAATGATTAATTTTTTCTTGATTGGTTAAGTGATATTATGAAATTATTCTATGTTAATTTAATGTTATGAATGCTATATAATATAAAGAAAAATATTTCTAATATATTTTTAATGCATCTTTATATTTTATAAACAAACATCTAAAATAAAAATGTGATTGTAAAAAAATACAACTTAATGAGTGAACATACATTTAAAGTTAAAAGTGAAAATATAAAACAAAATTGTAAATTTACTTTATTTTTCTTCTATAAATATAATTTTTTTATTTTTCGTCCACCTAGTAATGCCCACTTCTCCTTTTAATGAATGTTTTATTTTGCAAGGGTTGATTTAGTGTTGTCGTTAATCTATTTCCTATAGATATCAATGGTGCCCACCATCCTGTTGATGGTGTTTTCTGCACAGCAACAACTCAGACAGAATGCAATATTCTTTCTCTCTTGAAAGGTTATTTTCAACAATAAATCACTGAAAATCACCCCAAGGTCTCTCGGGTGTTAGGTCATAACAGTGCATAAACAGCTCAGATAAAAGGTGAAATGCTGGTAATCACAATCGGACCTTACTACAAGAAAACTGTATCTTTCAACTTATCAGATTTGACAATATGATGATCTTAAATCCTAAATCTAACCGAATAATAAAGAAACATCAAAAGATAGGGATGCAAGGAAGTGATAAGATCTAAACTACTGCTAGGATAAGCAATGTCAATGACATATATCTGGAATGGACCTATCTCAAATAACCAGTTCTTGTTCGACCCACAATGCAATTTTACAAGAATGGTACAATCTTCTGAGGAATACAGATTTTCAAATCATAGACATTCATCTACAATCGAACTTAAGAACATTGAATATACGGTCCAGGTTGACTTTACCAGCCTACTACAATCAGATAGTTACTGGGAGTATAGACCAGAGATAGCTACAAACATTCCAAATATGAAATCATAAACATCATTTATCAAACTGAAACTAATTTATTTCTGGATACTAAACCTTAAATCTTCAAACAATTTAAAAGATAGAACAAAGGAACCATGCAAGATGGAATAACACAAGAGATTGCACCAGGAAAACCACAATGTCTTCAATTGTATTAATCACCAAAATGCTGCAACAATTCGACTGTTCTGCTACAATATTTGCTTCAAGAAAATCAAAATACTCTAACTCTTGCTCTTTAATTTCTAATGTCTTCTTGCTAATGTCTAACCCTTTACAATGAGGCAAGAATTCCTATTAATAGCAAATCCCAAGGTATGTCAGCCCAGCCAAACATTTTTACAAAATAAAGAAAACTGCCCAAAACAGGTCGGCCCAGGAAGGAAAATTAAACCAAGGCACACATTAAATGCCCTCCACCATCAAGGTCGACCTTGACACAATCCCCAATGAAGTCCAGTCCAATGCATGCCCTATGATAATAGGGAAGCACAAATATTGAAATGAGCACTAACTGCCACCTCCCTTATCTTTCCTCTGAACTGATGACCCCTGAACCTTCAAGAACATTTCGTCGAACTCGGCAACCGATGGCAAAGGAAAAATATTAAGTCGGCATTTAATTGAGTCGATTTCTTCCTTGGACCGCTCAACAGTTTTACTCCAATCTTCCTTGCTGGACAGATACTTTTCCATCACTGCCGTGTAGGTGGCTGCATCATCAAGCTGGTGGCCGGTGACAATTCCTTCTACATTTGGGGCATAAAATTCATGCCACCATTCTTTCAGTTGTTCCAAGCTCAGATATTTAGGAGCTATCTTCTTCCTACCTGTCATTATCTCAAAGAAGGCGATGCATCCGTCATATACTGCAGTAAGCTCACTGTCAATTGATTTCCTTCGTTTCTGTATCTTCTTCAGAGCCTTCTGCCTAATTTGCAAAGCCTCAAACCACTCCCAAGGTGCATACAATCTGGAGGAAGGAAGGATTCCATCCACCAGCAATTGATCCCGGCCATGTCCCATGATAACTCTTGATTTCTACAATAGGAGGTCCATGTCCTCGTTATCCTGGGACAGTACATGTTCTAATAGCTCCTTAGCCCAAACTGCATCCTTCCCAAAAGACAGAATGTCCTTGATGGTATCATCTCCTTTCGTTTGCACACTCGCCAGCTAGTTTATTGCAGCTTGAGCTGAGGCTTTTAATTTCTCAATTCCGGAGACGGTTTCCTTGGGCAAAAAGCTGGGAGTGGCAGAAGAAGAAGGATGGAGTGACTGCAAGGGATTCATCACTTCCTCCAAACATTTCTTCAGTCTCTCATTCTCTCTCCTTAGCTCATGTTTGGTTTGAGTTTCCTTCCTCAACCTGCCCACAATTACTGCGTTGGACCCTTCAAATTCTTCTATATCCTATTCCATGGAAGCTGGTCCAAGGTTGATAGTCTAAATATTGTAGTCTTGACCAGTGACTTCCTCTCTTGTTTTATCCGCGGCAGGAGTGGCAATATGGACAACCCTGTTATGCGTTTCATCTCTTTCCACCCTTGAGATCACCTTTGTTGCCTTATTTTTCTTTCCTTTACCGATCTTCGATAGCATTTCATCCCAGTCCAAGGGGGTATCCTCAATAATCACTTGTTTTTTCCTTGCAAGTTCCTTCTCTAGCCAATCCGGGGTTGCAGGGTCAATCCAGATTTCTTCCGTCATAATTTCTTCTAGTTCTTCTGTCGGTTTCTCTTCTTCCCTTACTATTACTTCACCCTCCTCTTTCTCGGGGAGCTGTTCACCTTGATCGGCTTCTTCAAGTTCCACCTCTGGATGTACTGGTGATGGAGTCTTAGTAGGGATATTTTCCCCCGGCTCAGGCGATCTGCGGCCCCTGTCACTTTCTGGGGAATCCTCATACTACACCAAAGGAGAGGTATACCTTTCCTCCTCTTCGACCTCCAGCTCTGTTGCTTCATTGAAGAGTGCTCCCTCCTTGAATGGTTCTGCCTCAGAGATGGATGAACCTCTTGTGCCACCCATAGATTTCCCGACCGTAGCCTTACTTGATTCAGCCTGCACTCACAAAAGATACCATTAGTACTCAATTGTTGTTCATATTTCAATCCAAAAGGTTAGCATAAATCATATAAATCAACTAAAATCCATCACTACTACTAATCCTTTGAAGATCCGAAAAAACAAAGCAGTCCGAGAAATATCGCCATCCGGAAAAACACCGTCGGGGCAGAATTTCAGAGAAATCCGACCCAGATGGATTCCTATCGCCAAAGCATCATTAGTCAAATGGATCATTAGTACGGATGAAAGATCAAAAGATAATCATGGAATTCACTCATTGACAACAAGAAATAAGCATTTAACAATCATTCCATTAATCCTATCATTGAAACATCAATCGGGACGAAGCTAAATAGGAAAACTAGAGAAATCCGGATGGGACTAATTTTTGTGGACAGCTCAAAATGCTCCAGAAATTACCCCGGCCCACGGAATAAGCCCAAACCGGGAAAATCCAGAAGCAAGGAAATTCCGTGACAATCTCGGAAACCCGATAAATGATGAAATGCGAATCAAAGGCCAAATGATCACGGGATCTCCTCCACCTGAGTTCTAATGGTCTCAAAACTGACGACAATCAACAAAATTCAGAGTGCAAAGGATCCCAAAGTCTCAGAAGCTTGCAAAGGACAAATTTCCATGCCAAAAAAATGATGCCCTAATCTGGATGAATAACCCACCCGCCATTAAAACCAGGGGAAACCTTAAGGTTCAAAATATCGGCTAAGGATTCACCTAAGGCATCTAAATCTTCACAGGATGAGGCCAGTGTGCTACAAGGACAAGATGGAAAAATCATCCCAAATCTGCCATTCTGGGCTGAGCACCAAGAAAACCCTAACTTCGCTGATAGCAAATTTTGCACTAAAAAGGGCAAGCAACCTAACCCAGAACTCCATCTAAAGGATACATACGCCATCCAATGGATAAATAGAGCTCATAGGGCATGGGGAATAGGGTTCTACAAAAAAAATGGGTCAAGCCTGGACTCAATAAATGTGGAATCAAGACCCGGCAAAGGCCGACCCAAATGATCAACATTTAAAACAGAAGAACCCAATCGTGGTGTAAACAAACAAGAGGAGTCATGGACCACCTACCATGGATCAAAGTGGATAGAGTTCAGGCGTGAGGAGGAAACAAAGAAGCAAGCGCATCCAAGCAATGAGAACTTTAGCTAGTAGCACTCCAATCAATCCACACTCAAACGACTCAAATCAATCTTCAAGGCGCAAATGAGAATTTCTAATCGTCAGAGCAAAAGCAGATGAGTGAACGAAGTTAGAGTGATGTTCAAAGTGCCCTAAATCCACCCATATACCCATCTGAGCAAAGGTACCTTAGTCATTAATGCGTGACAAGACATTTCTGACAAATCCGGAAACCCGAGCCCAAAAAAGAATTTCAAAAAATTCGGGAATACGCGGAAATCCGAATGGACAGGAATTTCGCGAAAATGCAGAAACCGGTAAAATAACAAAGATTGGGATTTTGGCCAAGTCTGGGAAAATCCACCCGGAACGGAAAATCCTGGGATCAAGCAGAAACCCAGATTCAGAGAATCCGGCTAGATACAGACAAAGGGCCAAGCCCGGGAAAATCCGCCAGAGCTGGAAAATCCTGGGGTCAGGTGAAAACCCAAAGTTTGCTTAGAACTCAATTTCAATCAATTCAAACCTCAAGGCAAGGTCAAAGCCAACAAGATCAACATGCCAAGACCCTAAAAAGATAAGTCCCCTAAAACCAAAGGTCAAATACACCAGAAAAGAGGGTCCCTACTGCAAGTGGGGCGTGTGTGCAAAACCTGCACAACAAATGGTGACTCTGCTGGGGAAATGCTCCTGAGCATTTTGATGACAAACTGGAATCAAGAACCCAGAACTCATGGTTTCAACTCAGATACCTAGCCACCATCCTAAGTTAAAACAAAGAAATTCCCAGCCATTCAAACATTCCTATACCCGGGTCTAAGTGTGTGCACATGCATTTATTACCTACCCTTAGTTGCAAGAAGACCCAGACTTGGTATGAACAGGCTACGTAAAGATTCTTACTCTAAGAGTGACCTGGATAGAGCCTCGCTACCAGTCAGGCGTCCATAGCCCCGGCGAGGTTATCGCTGTGATCCTCCTGAACATAGCTCTACTGCCAGCCAGACATTTATAGCCCCGGTAGAGATATTCAGATCCCCCTGATAAGTTGAAGTCAAACCTCATGATTTTCAATATATTCTTTCATTTTTATTTTGCTGATATTTCTTTTCTTTTCACTCACTTCATTCAACCTGTGAACAGTGAAGTCCACACTCAGGGCTGAGAACCATAGTGGCACTAGAGCAGAAAAGGATTTTTCACCTGTTCAGACCTTATAAGGATCTTTTACAACTTCAGGTATATTAAGGATTAAAAGTATAAGACCCCCATATATTCCTGTTCAGACTGACTGGAAAACCTTTGCCTCAGCGTAAGGAGAAATGACAGAAGGTAAAGAGTTCATACCAGGGTGTCCTGGAAGGATGATTGGAGTTTGTAAGGGAAATACCAAGAACATTAGTCTTGCTTTGTCACCATAACCATACAGATGCACCTAAAGATTCTCAAAAGGAAAGGAACCAAGAGCAAGAGCAACGCAAACCAAAATGAACAAACCAAAGCAAACCTACCCTAACCAAAGCAAAGCAAGCAAACTAAAAGGGAAACCTACTCTAACCAAACAACAAACAAAGCAACTTGAACTAACTATGTATAGAGCAGGGAGCTGCAAACAGCTCAGGACTGGAAATAATGTTTCAGGTACTGCCCATTGACAGGCAGTGGGATATCCTCTCCCATGAGAGTCTTCAGATGGAAGGCATTATCTCCAAGTATTTCAGCAATCTGATATGGGCCAAGCCACATTTTATCGAACTTTCCATGATTCCCTTTCTGATCATGAGGCTTATCCCAGTATAGGACAAGGTCAGAAATCTTGAAGGATTTGACTTTAGCCCTCCTATCAAACCATCTCTTAACTACCCCCTGATGTTTGGCAAAATTCTCCAGGGCATTGTCTCATTTCTCTTCAAGGTGCAGCAGTTCTGTTAACCTAGCCTCCCTTCTATCCCCTTCATCATAAAACTGATTTATAAATTGCAAAGTTGGGATCTTGAGTTGGATAGGGAATACTGGCTCCAGACCATATACTAAGTGATAAGGAGATGTTCCAATGGAGGACTTAAGCCTGGTACGATCTGCCCAAAGGGCAAACCGAAGCTGGGTATGCCAGTCCTTTGGGTTCCTTTCTAACAGCTTATGGATGACAGTCAATAGGTTCTTATTAGAGGATTCTGCTAGACCATTGCCCTGAGGGTAATAATTAGATGCAAACTTCACAATAATGCCATGATCAAAGGCCCAATTCAAAAATTTCAAAGATGCAAAGGCATGACCATTATCACAAACAACAACAATAGGACATCCAAACCGATTAAGAATGGCTGACTCTAAGAAATCAATCACCACATCTGATGTGCATTGTCTACAAGCAAAAGCTTCAGTCCACCTTGTAAAGTAATCAGTGATAGTAAGAATGTACCTGTGTCCCGCAGAAGATGGTGGGTTGATGGGGCCTATGAAATCCATACCCCATTGAGCAAAAGGTCTTACCTTGGTGGCTAGTTGGAGTGGGAGTGTTGCACATATTTCTCTTGTTGCTACAATCTGGCAAGTGTGACAGGTCCATACATGTTGATGAACATCCTTGAACAATGTAGGCCAGTAATACCCTACCCTCAAAATCTGATTTGCAGTAGCAATAGCTGAACCATGACCAGTACCGTACTTCTCATGGAACTCGTTCATCACTCTCTCAGCTTCCTATTTCCCAAAACACCTTAAATAAATACCTTCATGATTCTTCTTATACAAAACAGCTCCTTTCAACATGAAACTGTCACTTTTCAACCTTAAGGCTCGCCTCTGTACTGCATTAAGGTGAGCTGGAGGTCGTTGATTCAACAGGTAATACACTATATCATCAAATCAGCCGTCTGGGGAAACCTCTTCAACATTATAGTTCTAAACAGATAATTCAGGGCCTATCTCTGCCATAGTCTAGGTGAGTCCTTGCCCTCTTACCAGCTTCATAGGCTAGATCTCAATGTCATACTCTTGTAACATGGTCACCCATTTAGCTCTGCGCTCCCCTAATTCATTCTGCATCAGGAGTAACTTAACTGCGGAATCAGGAACAATTGCAAACACCTTATTTCTGAGGATATAATGCCTAAATTTATTTACTGCTCGAACAAGGGCATATGCTTGCTTTTCCACACTTGGGTATTTCAACTCGACATCCTTTAATGGTGCACTCATGAAAGTAATGGGATGCTCATTCCCCTCGTCAGACTTTTGAGTCAACATTCTAGCACATGAATGGTCTAAAGCAAAGGAATAGATATAAAAGGGTTTGCTATAATCTGGGCTCACCAATACTGGAGCATCAGCAATGGCTCTCTTAATCTCTACAAAGGCCTCCTTCGCTTCTGTATTCCATTCGATCTTGGTGTCTTGTTTCAACATGGCATTTAATAACTTCACAATTTCAACAAATCCAGTGATGAATTTTCTGACAAAATTAATCTTACCAAAGAAGGACTTCATCTCCTTTTTATTGGCAGGCGGCTGAATTCTCAAGATGGCCTCCACTCTTTCTAGATCAATAGCAATTCCTTTCTTTGATATCACATGCCCTAACAACTTTCCTTCTGTTACCCCGAAGATACACTTCTTGGGATTCAAGGATATGCCAAATTCTCTGCATTTTTGGAACACTTTGTGCAGATCTGAGATATGATCCTCTCTATTTTTGGAGAAAATAGTCAGGTCATCCATGTAAATGATGATGCATTTCCCTATAATATCCTTAAAGGCGATGTTCATAGCCCTTTGGAATGTAGATCTAACATTGATGAGTCCAAATGGCATCCTCCTGTAGGCAAAGGTACCCCACTTAGTTGTGAAAGCTGTCTTGTGTCTGTCCTCATACTGGACCATCACTTGATTGTATCCTGAATAACCATCCAGGAAGGACATCATCTGAGAACCATTAACCACTTGAAGCACCTCGTCCAAAGAGGGAACTGGATAGTTATCTTTTTCTGATGATCTGTTCAGATTTCTAAAATCAACGCAGAGCCTAATTTCTCCATTCTTTTCTTACTGGAACCAGGTTTTCCACCCATGTTGAATGCCTGACAGGGAATATGATTCTGGCAGACAACAATTTCTGGACTTCCTTCTGTATTAGTGGTTCCAGTAATGCATTGATAGGTTTCTGTCTCTGTCTAAACAGCTTGGCATCTGACTTCAAGGGTATACTACGAGTTATGATGGATGTATCATAGGTCTTCAAGTCCTCATAACTCCAAGCTACTATATCTGGAAAGTCGTGTAGAGCTTTGATTATACCATGTCTTTCTTCTGGAATGCATACCTTGCCAATGAAAATATTCTTAATATTATCCTCAGTTCCCACATTGTGAGTGTCACACTGTCCACTGATGGACTCCTTTTTTGACTCTTGTTCCTGACCCCTAATCTTATCCATATCAAAAATTCATTCCAACTGCACCATTCCCCTAGGAATAGTATTAGACTTCAGATTCAGTACACCTTCTAGATCCAATTCTGCTTCTTGAGGTTCTGTTTCATCAATGATCTGTGAAGCAAAAACATCTGTATTTGTGATGAAGTCAAGAATATGTTTATCATCCTCAAATACTTGAAAGTTGGTCACATTGTCTGGGACTGATGGCACAGGAGTTAATTCAACAGTAAACTTCTTCAATCCTGACAGAGATAGAGGCTGCAAAGTGCTTGCTGCTTGAGCCAGAGAATCAGCAGTTTGATTCCTCTTCCGTGGGATCAGTTGAATATTAAAAGCGTCAAATCCCTCAATGAGGTCCCACACTCTATGTCTGTAGTTGGTCATTCTCCTATCATGGCATGCATATTGCCTCCTTACTTGTTTGACTACTAATTCTGAATCACCAAAAACTTGTAGAACCTTGACCTTTTTCTTAAGGGCCATGAGAAGCCCATGAATTAAAGCTTCATACTCTGCTACATTATTGGTGCAATGAAATTGGAGCCTATGGGCTACAAAGAAATTCTTACCCTTTGGGCTGATCAGCTCAAACCCTACTCCAGCACCATGCTTGGATTTGGATCCATCAAATCTGAGAGTCCAGCACTCAGCAGTGGTAATCTTCTTTATTACATCCTTTGGCTCAATATTGCTGCATGATTCTTTAGGTAATACAGGCCTCTTGCTTTCACACTCTTCCTAAGGATTTTGCTTGTCTGTCTTAACTGCCTGAGTTTGACTCATGCATTTCTGTACTTGTTCTACTACTGTTTGGCATAAACAACACTCCAACTCCAAATGGGAAGCATTATGAACTCTACACCAATTAGGTAAGAGTAATTCCTCAAAGCGTATCCTTTTCCCTAGGTGAGTCTGATTCTCCATACACTGCTTGATGAATTCCTGGAAACTTTCCAACAGACTGATCTGATTATCTTCAGGTTCCTTTTCTTCCTGAACTGACTCCGTCAAAACAGTAACAAGGCTGGATCTTGTTTCTGCATCAATAGGCATTGTGTGCAGCATCAATATCTCCTCTGCATCTGATTCTTCATATTGAGCCGATAGCAAGTAATTTCCCATTCCAACTTCTGATATCAGTACTTCTGTTGAAGTCTTTTGGTATTCTGTAATCATGTACTTCATTCTGGGCTCTCTCTCAATCCTGATCTGATTAGGTACTCCTTTCCAGGGAAGCGACATGTGAGAGTGATCAGTGGACACATAACCATTCAGAGCCTTCGTAAAATATCTTCCTAGAATCAAACCATACGCATCAGGAATATCAGCTACCTAAATATTGATAACCTGCTGAATTCTTGGATCAGAGGCTATCTGCATTTGGATCATGTTTAACTCTCCCACCACATTTACTTCAGTTCTATCTAACTGAGTCACCTTCTTCTGAGAATCAGCAGGTGTAATTCCTAGAGCTCTACAAACTCCAAAGGGCATCACATTGGTGGAAGCACCAGAATCTAACAAACAGTTATGCAAATTCTTACCGAATATACGAACAAAGATCAGGAATAGTGGGGTTTCTATTTTCCCTTGGAACAAGGTAGGCTGAGTATCTACTTGAGCCACTTGAGTCTTATCCTTTTCTTTTCCTTTATCACCAGGGGGTATGTTAGTCCTATTTTGGGTCTAATTTTGTGCACTCACAGACTGAGAACTAGAAGTTTGGCCAACATGTTCACCAGAAGACTTATCCAATAACTTTGAATTTGCATCATAGGTACCTAAGACAGCCTTCCTAATTACAAGGAACCTTAACAACTCAAACGCAGAAAGATTTACCTTTATTTTCTTAAACTCCTCTGCAACATATGAAGCCATCTGCTCCTCACTTACATCAGTAGAGACTTCCTTAGATGATTCCTCCACCTTATCCTTGCCAGCTTGGACAACCTTTTCCTTCTGTGGGTCAGTTTGAGCCTGTCTCTCCTTTGAAAGATACTACTTAGGGACATGTGGATAAGATGGGTTGTTACTAGCATTAGGATTTGGAGGAGTACTGAAGTTGTTGGGAGGAATGGAAGTGGTGAAAGGTCCTCCAGGCTGTGGACGTCTATGAGGCATATCTCTCAATCCTTGTCTCTGAAACATCTGAACTTCCTCAACATAAAATTCCTCTTGATCGAGAGGGCCATTGTCATTCATTGTATCTTCATTAAACAACCGAGCTACTTCATCTCCATTATAAATCTAATCTATTTTGACTTCCAGGGAATTAGGTTCTTCTGGTACATTTTCTTTGCTGGCTGGAAAATGAGCATGATTTAATACCAGCACAGGAGAATCATAGGAGTTGGAAGGAACAATCTCCTGTCCATTCACATTGTTCTCTACCTCATACTGAAAAATAGAGGCAGCAGTTTGGAACTCTGGACATTCTAACTCTGAATGCTGACTTGTCTTATGGAGCCTACACCATCCTGATAGAGCCGCTTCAGCCAAATAGACACCACTAGGAGGTTTGTCCTGACCGGCTGGCTGATTTGCAGATTGATTGACAACTTGATTAGCTAGCTGATCTAATGAGGTAGGGACTCCTCCATTGTTAGATCCTGTATTCCAGGTTCTATTATGCCCTTGTGATTGCCTCTTATCAAATCCAGATCCACTACCTTGACTTCTATCAAAAATTTTCCTCCTTTCATTATTGAACCCTCTATCATTGTTGTAACCCCTATCCTGATTGTATCCTCTATCATTATAGAATCCCCTGTCATTACGTTGTCCCCTGTCAAAGTTCTGGCCTTGTGAAAATTCTCTGTTCTGATTGGACTGCATGCCTTTCTGAGCAGCTTGTAACTGACTATTTTGATTCCTGAGGTAAGTCACCTCTAGGTTTAGCTTCTTTATTTGCTCAACCATTTCATCAATCCTTTCTTTATTCGAGTCTACAAAAGGGGGCTGGTTTGGGTTACTCTGAGAAGGGACATACATTGTAGCAAATCCCATAGACTGATGTAATACTTCAAAATTTTGTAGGTAAGCAGGGAAGCTATTCGGCTGCGGCTGATACATGGGCTGGTTAACCTGCTGTTGTGGGAATTTTGTCATAGGGGAGACTTGACTCATGGGATGACCAGGGTGTGACACCATAGGTAATTGAGGAACTAGGTTCATGATTGAAGTATGATTGGTAAGTGCCTGATTTACTGCTTGAACCTGGCCAGGATGCACAACTGGTCCTAAAGAGGGCAGCGGTCCAGTCAAGTGTTGTCTCAAATCTGTACTAAGCTTGACAGCCTCTGTATAAGCATCAGTTAGGGTTCCTGGAGGATTCGGTCTCCATTTCAGAAAGGTTGCTGTTAAGCTATCCAGAGCTTCATAATAGACTCCTAGGGCAGTATCATCATCTAAAACATATGGGTCTGGCAATCTGGTATATGCACGGTGAAACCTATTATTGAAACTGGATATTGGCTCGTTGACCTCTCTCTTGAATTTGATGAATTGCAAGTATAACTCGTTGGCACTAATGGGTATTCAAAACTTCTATAAAAAGGCAGTTTCCAGATCATTCCAATTAAGAATTGAACCAGCAGGGAGATGGTTGTACCAGTAAAAGGCTTCTTCTCCTAGTGAGTAAGGAAACAACCTGTAGGCGACATCCTCATGGACAATTCCTCTGTCCTTGAGACAAGTTTGGAAAATCCTCACATGTTCTTTGGCAGTCTGATTTGGGTCATTGACATGGAATTTTGAACAAAAATGCTCAGGGTTTTTGGGCATTACATTGTAGGCTTGGAAGAATAGGGGCGATGGATTATTAGCGAGGAAAGCCATTGGTAAGAGTGGGGGCGGTGGTTTTGGTTGGTTAATCACAAGCTGAGGCTGCTGGATGGGAATGGGTTCAGGAATGGGTATAGCCTCAACTTCAGGATGTGAAGATATGGATGATGTTGGTGAAGGGATGGGTGATGATGATTCTCCCCTTTCTCGAGTCCTTCTTGACCTAGTGGGGAACTGTAGCTCCTCTAAATCTTCCTCTCCTGTGGTAGATCTGGTATTTCTCCTGTATCTCTCTGGAGAGATGGTGTTCAAGAAATGATCCAGTGTGCTCATTCAGGCCCTCCTTCTAGCGCCAATCTATTGATGGTGTTTTCTGCACAGCAACAACTTAGACATAATGCAATATTCTATCTCTCTTGAAAGGTTATTTTCAACAATAAATCACTAAAAATCACCCCAAGGTCTCTCGGGTGTTAGGTCATAACAGTGCATAAACAGCTCAGATAAAATGTGAAATGCTAGTAATCACAATCGGACCTTACTACAAACAAACTGTATCTTTCAACTTATCAGATCTGACAATATGATGATCTTAAATCCTAAATCTAACCGAATAATAAAGAAACAGCAAAAGATATGGATGCAAGGAAGTGATAAGATCTAAACTACTGCTAGGATAAGCAATGTCAATGACATATATCTGGAATGGACCTATCTCAAATAACCAGTTCTTGTTCGACCCACAATGCAATCTTACAAGAACGGTGCAATCTTCTGAGGAATACAGATTTTCAAATCATAGACATTCATCTACAATCGAACTTAAGCACATTGAATATACGGTCCAGGTTGACTTTACCAGCCTACTACAATCAGATAGTTACTGGGAGTATAGACCAGAGATAGCTACAAACATTCCAAATATGAAATCATAAACATCATTTATCAAACTGAAACTAATTTATTTCTGGATACTAAACCCTAAATCTTCAAGCAATTTAAAAGATAGAACAAAGGAACCATGCAAGATGGAATAACACAAGAGATTGCACCAGGAAAACCACAATGTCTTCAATTGTATTAATCACCAAAATGCTGCAACAATTCGACTGTTCTGATACAATATTTGTTTCAAGAAAATTAAAATACTCTAACTCTTGCTCTTTAATTTCTAATGTCTTCTTGCTAATGTCTAACCCTTTACAATGAGACAAGAATTCCTATTAATAGCAAATCCCAAGGTATGTCGGCCCAGCCAAACATTTTTACAAAATAAAGAAAACCACCCAAAACAGGTCAGCCCAGGAAGGAAAATTAAACCAAGGCACACATTAAATGCCCTCCACCATCAAGGTCAGCCTTGACACAATCCCCAATGAAGTCCGGTCCAATGCATGCCCTATGATAATAGGGAAGTACAAATATTGAAATGAGCACTAACTGCCACCTCCCTTATCTTTCCTCTGAACCAATGACCCCTAAACCTTCAAGAACATTCCGTCCAACTCAGCAATCGGTGGCAAAGGAAAAATCTTAAGTCGGCATTTAATTGAGTCAATTTCTTCCTTGGACCGCTCAACAGTTTTACTCCAATCTTCCTTGCTGGACAGATACTTGTCCATCACTGCCATGTAGGTGGCTGCATCATCAAGCTGGTGGCTGGTGATAATTCCTTCTGCATCTGGGGCATAAACTTCATGCCACCATTCTTTTAGTTGTTCCAAGCTCAGATATTTAGGAGCTATCTTCTTCCTACCTATCATTATCTCAAAGAAGGCGATGCATCGATCATATACTACAGTAAGCTCATTGTTAATTGATTTCCTTCGTTTCTGTATCTTCTTCAGAGCATTCTGCCTAATTTAAAGAGCCTCAAACCACTCCCAAGGTTCATACAATCTAGAGGAAGGAAGGATTCCATCCGCCAGCAATTGATCCTGACCATGTCCCATGATAACTCTTGATTTCTGCAATAGGAGGTCCATGTCCTCGTTATCCTGGGACAGTACATGTTCTAATAGCTCCTTAGCCCGAACTGCATCCTTCCCAAAAGACAGAATGTCCTTGATGGTATCATCTCCTTTCATTTGCACACTCGCCAGCCAGTCTATTGCAGCTTGAGCTGAGGCTTTTAATTTCTCAATTCCGGAGACGGTTTCCTTGGGCAAAAAGTCAGGAGTGGCAGAAGAAGGATGGAGTGACTGCAAGGGTTTCATCACTTCCTCCAAACATTTCTTCAGTCTCTCATTCTCTCTCCTTAGCTCATGTTTGGTTTGAGTTTCCTTCCTCAACCTGCCCACAATTACTGCACTGGACCCTTCAAATTCTTCTATATCCTGTTCCATGGAAGCCGGTCCAAGGTTGATAGTATGAATATTGTAGTCTTGACCAGTGACTTCCTCTCTTGTTTTATCCGCAGCAGGAGTGGCAATATGGACAACCCTGTTATGCGTTTCATCTCTTTCCACCCTTGAGATCACCTTTGCTGCCTTCTTTTTCTTTCCTTTACCGATCTTCGATAGCATTTCGTCCTAGTCTAAGGGGGTATCCTCAATAATCACTTGTTTTTTCCTTGCAAGTTCCTTCTCTAGCCAATCCGGGGCTGTAGGGTCAATCCAAATTTTTTCCGTCATAATTTCTTCCGGTTCTTCTGTCAGTTTCTCTTCTTCCCCTGCTGTTACTTCACCCTCCTCTTTCTCAGGGAGCTGTTCACCTTGATCAGCTTCTTCAAGTTCCACCTCCGGATGTACCGGTGATGGAGTCTTAGCAGGAATATTTTCCCCCGGCTCAGGCGATCTGCGGCCCCTATCACTTTCCGGGGAATCCTCATACTGCACCAAAGGAGAGGTATACCTTTCCTCCTCTTCGACCTCCAGCTTTGTTGCTTCATTGAAGAGTGCTCCCTCCTTGAATGGTTCTGCCTCAGAGATGGATGACCCTCCTGTGCCACCCTTAGATTTCCCAACCGCAGCCTTGCTTGATTCAGCCTGCACTCACAAAAGATACCATTAGTACTCAATTGTTGTTCATATTTCAATCCAAAAGGTTAGCATAAATCATATAAATCAACTAAAATCCATCACTACTGCTAATCCTTTGAAGATCCAGAAAAATAAAGCAGTCTGAGAAATATCGCCATCCGGGAAAATACCGTCAGGGCGGAATTTCAAAGAAATCTGACCCAGATGGATTCCTGTCGCCAAAGTATCATTAGTCAAATGGATCATTAGTACGGATGAAAGATCAAAAGATAATCATGGAATTCACTCATTGGCAACAAGAAATAAGCATTTAACAATCATTCCATTAATCCTATCATCGAAACATCAATCGGGACGAAGCCAGACAGGAAAACCGGAGAAATCCGGATGGGACAAATTTTTGCGGACAGCTCAAAATGCTCCGGAAATTACCCCGGCCCGCAGAATAAGCCCAAACCGGGAAAATTCAGAAGCGAGGAAATTCCGCGACGACCTCGGAAACCTGATAAACGATGAAATGCGAATCAAAGGCCAAATGATCACGGGATCTCCTCCACCTGAGTTCTAATGGTCTCAAAACTGACGACAATCAACAAAATTCAGAGCGCAAAGGATCCCAAAATCTCAGAATCTTGCAAAGGACAAATTCCCATGCCAAAACAACGATGCCCTAATCTGGACGAGTAACCCACCCGCCATTAATACCAGGGGAAACCTTAAGGTTCAAAATATCGGCTAAGGATTCACCCAAGGCATCTGAATCTTCATAGGATGAGGCCAGCGTGCTACAAGGACAAGATGGACAAATCATCCTAAATCCGCCATTCTAGGCCGAGCACCAAGAAAACCCTAACTTCGCCGATAGCAAATTTCGCACTAAAAAGGGCAAGAAACCTAACCCAGAACCCCGTCTAAAGGATACATATGCCATCCAATGGATAAATAGAGCTCATAGGGCATGGGGAATAGGGTTCTACAACAAAAACGGGTCAAGCCCGGACTCAATAAACGTGGAATCAAGACCCGGAAAAGGCCGACCCAAATGATCAACATTAAAAATAGAAGAACCCAATTGTGGCATAAACAAACAAGAGGAGTCATCGACCACCTACCATGGATCAAACCAGACAGAGTCTAGGCGTAAGGAGGAAACCAAGAAGCAAGTGCATCCAAGCAATGCGAACTTTAGCCAGCAGCACTCCAATCAATCCACACTCAAACGATTCAAATCAATCTTCAAGGCGCAAATGAGAATTTCTAATCGTCAGAGCAAAAGCAGATGAGTGAACAAAGTTAGAGTGATGTTCAAAGTGCCCTAAATCCGCCCATATACCCATCTGAGCGAAGTTACCTTAGTCATTAATGCGCGACAAGACATTTCTGACAAATCCAGAAACCCGAGCCCAAAACAGAATTTTGGAAAATCTGGGAATACGCGGAAATCCGAATGGACAGGAATTTCGCGAAAATGCAGAAACCGGTAAAATAACAAAGATCAGGATTTTGGCCAAGTCCAGGAAAATCCACTCGGAATGGAAAATATCAGGATCAAGCAGAAACTCGGATTCGGAGAATCCGGCCAGATACAGATAAAGGGCCAAGCCCGGGAAAATCCACCTGAGCTGAAAAATCCCGGGGTCAGGTGAAAACCCAGAGTTTGCTTAGAACTCAATTTCAATCAATTCAAACCTCAAGGCAAGGTCAAAGCCAACAAGATCAACACGCCAAGACCCTAAAAAGATAAGTCCCCTAAAACCAAAGGTCAAATACACCAGAAAAGAGGGTCCCTACTCCAAGTGGGGCGTGTGTGCAAAAACTGCACAACACATCCCATGATCGAGAATTGAAGGATCACGAAATCATGGGCAGGTGCCACGTGTCCTATCTGGTGGATCAAATTTGAGCTATCGTTGACCAACTACCATTTGATCTGAGTTGTTCCTCGCCATCTCATGATGGTGCTTGGGTTGATTGTGAAATCACAGGTGGGTGCCACGTGTCTCATCTGATGAAGCCTAAAGAGTAAAGGAAACACTAGCCGACTTTAAATGTATTAAGGGGTGGATTACTAAAGTGTTCTTGAGACACATATTCTAAATTAACGGATATGTTATAATCTCATTAGAAAAGCTGCTTGAAGGTTAATGACATGGCTGACAACTGTGTTAAAGGAATGAGATCAACGATGCCCGATATCCCATGATCAAGGATTATAAGGATCATAATATCACGGGCAGGTGCCACATGCCCTTTAAGATTGATGAAATCTGTGTGACCATTGATGAGCTATCTCTTCAAGATTGATGGTGCCCGCCATCCTGCGATTAGGAATTTTGGGATCACGATGTCGCAAGTATTTGCCATGTGTCTCATCCAATGAAGCCTAAGGAGTGAAGAAAGCGTTCACCAATTTTAAATGTATTACGGGGTGGATTACTAATGTGCTTGTAAGATGCACATGTTTTATTTCAATGCAGATGTTATGATTTTCAGGGAAAAGCTGCTCGATATTTAAAGTAAAGGATGGCAACCATTTTTGAAGGAGCATGATTTATGGTAAAAAGATCAATGATTCCCTCCATCCCGCGATGGTAAATCAAAGGATTGCAATATTGTGGGCAACTGCCACATGGCATTCTTTCATGGTGTATGACATAGTGAGCCCCTTTATTGTCGTGTTGGCAATTATGTCGGCCTATTTTGAAGATGTTCATCGATGATTTGATCAAACTGAAGGATCAATGGATCAAATTTAAATATGTATCTAATTATGGTTGGAGCCCTTCGTACAGGCCTTGAGTGGGCTTTAATGGGGAATGAGACATTTACTAGTAGGATTTGATCGACATGAAATCAATTTACTCATCTCATTTGTATCATAAAGCACCCAAGTATTTCGTGAAAACAGTTTCAGAGCCAAAGGTGAAATTGTGAGCAGCTGCAGCTAGAAATTGGAGTTTGTACGAAAAAAGTTGTGAGTTAATTTTCTCTATTTCCCAATCATTCTGCACCTAAATTTGGGAAGGAGGGGTCTGCTATACTTGTCACTGAGTTCATTAAAATCTTTTGTTAGGGCTATTTTTTAATCATAAATTGTGAGGAATTGTGGTATTTTTACTCTATAATTTCCTATCTCTACTTAGTCATAGCCAATTAAAGTGTAACATTGTCGTGAGGCCCTAGTTTGTCTAAAATGGTGCCAACCAAGCAACACTCTGGCTACATTGAGTACTTGAAAAGAAAATTGTACGATGATTTCCTCAATCAATTTCCATTATCAACAAATGATAGAAGGAAATGTTTGGTGTTGATGCGAAGGAAAATCCTAGGGGAGGGTTTGGTGTGTAATAATTCCAACATTGTTGATGCTAGGGTTCCACTCACAGGCTTAGAAATGTTCATATTATGGTATGGACAGAGGAATTTGCCTCATCCTTTTTCAAATGGATGGATGTATGACATGGGAAAACTAGTTGGTCCAAATGTGTTCCCTCATGTGGACTTACTTAGAGTAGTGGCCAAAAGATATAACCCTATCACACGGGTAATCAGAGATAATGATGAAGAGGTTCTATTAGAAATTAACAGAGATGTTATCCAACAGACTTTTGATTTGAGTGAGCCAAGTGATGACTTGGCTCCTATTAATCTTGAAGAAATGAAGCAGGAGTATACAAAATTGAAATCTCTTTTTAGGGTTAAGCTGCTTCCACCTCATCTGATTAAGGCAGGGGGTTCACAATTTCATATCAGCCCTCGTGACCAAATTGAATTGTTTTGAAAAGCCTTTCCTAGCTACTTTCTATTCACTATGTCAGATTTTGGGTTTCAGCCCTGGTGCAGTAATGTCAATTGCATACATGTTCATGGGGGTGTAAATACAACACCCTAACTTCTCTATAACATATGACTTTGCTTCTTTTTTGGTGGAGAGGATAGATGAAGGACTGTTGAAGCTACAAAATGGTGATACTAGTACTCAATTCTTTTGGTATTCCATGTTGATGCATATGTTCTTGTTTAGGAATGTTGATTTCTTTATTGAGAAGATGAACTTAAGACAATCAGTTAATGAAAAAAGATTGCTAGTACAGATATGGGCTACAAATTTTTCCTATAATAAGGAAAGCACCAATTATGTGCAATTTGATAATTGTTTTTCTACAAGATTGAGGGCTAGATTGATGGTAAATGTACCTAGGATCCCTGAGGAAGTGCATGATTTCCTTAGGCCAAAGGAGAGGAAACCAGAATTGAGGGTTTTACATAACTGGGGTGACATTATCCCATATGCAGTCAACACTGTCCTAAGAATATATGGATTTCAAGGAACCCCTCACATACTACCATACAATGTGCCACCAAGACTAGGGTTTGCAAAAGTTATGTGGCAGATGGGGTGTATTCATGAAGATAACCTAACTGGAAAGGGGAAGGGAACATTATTCCCTGATTATACAGTAGTGTCTGACTTTACATTTTCAAAGGGAGGCTGGACACATTATGACAAATTCTTTGTTGATTACCATTTGATATTTGGTCCAAGGCAACAACATGATCCTAAAGGTTTCTTTGCTCTTTTCAGACAAAGAATAAAAGGTGAAAAATTTCCACATGAGTTCAATTTTCCTAAGGACCTGATCAGGAATGAATTTGATTTAAATAGACAATAATTGAACAAGGAAAAGTGGATATCTTATAGTAAGCTACTAGATATTGTGCATGAAATGGATCTGGCGTATGATCCATTGATGGACTTCATACCATACCACAAGAGAATTGATTTTTTAATGAAGAATTTCAAGGAGATAATGGACACCTTGACAACCAAAAAGATAAATTTAAGGCTAAGTCTGGATATGCAAGGACTGTAGTGCCCCTCCGTGTCGGTTGTTCTGAACTTTTGTGTGAGTATCTGTGTGTGCTTCATTGATTACTGTGTTATTTGATTGTGTGAAAAATATCATATGTTTGTAGTCATGTTTAAATAATTAATCAAATCATAAGTGATTTGCAAGGTTATTTAAAATATGATTAGAAATTAAAATAATAATCAATTAAATTAAATCAAATGATTTAGAACAAATGATCAAATTACACTAATTCGTTAAAAGTAAAAGTGATATTATTAGATAAATTGATTTAAATTGTTGAAGTTAATAATAATTATGAACAAAATAATCTTGAAAAGATAATTATTATAATAAGAAATTTAAATAGATAAGGAGATAGGAAGTTGAAGTGTTTTAAAGCAAGAAATGAAACTTCACCTATAGAGCATTTGGAAGTCGAAGAGAACTAGAGAATATGAAAAATAAATAAATAAAGCAATAGATAAATATTAGTAGTAGTGGTAAAAATATTACATTTATTTTGAATCTTGCAAATGGTTGATTTTAATTATTTTAATGTGGAAGTAATTAATTAATAATGTATTGTGGAGATAATGAATATATATTCAAATAAAAGTTCAATTTTGTGGATTTAAATTTATTTAATTTTTAATCAAATGCATGATAAAAGAAAATGAAATGTAAATGCATGAAAAATGAAACAAAAGGAATTAAAGGATTAATAATTATTTTGAGTTATTTCTTGAGATGTGACTTTTGGTATTCACAGGAAGAGGAAATGGAAGAGACTTTTTGTGTGTGATTTTATTTAGGGGATTTTTGTTGGTAGGGGGTTGCATTCTCTTTCCAACAGATTTTGGAGAAATTGGTAGTCATTTTTCTGTTATAGTATTGCATTCTTTTTCTATTATTATTCTGGAGAATTTATTGAGGAATAAGATTTAAGTTGAGGGAGGATCTTGGAACTACTGCTGGAAACAATCGTTAGCGGAGGATTAGATCGGAAAGAAGGATAAAGCTTCTACAGTTTTCTCCAGGCGCAGGACGCCAGGTTCTCCTTTTTCTTTTAAATTATTATTTTTTCTATAGCATCAAATGAAATAAGATTTCTTTGTTGTGAATGAAATTTTCTCCTGGATTTGAAATTTAATGCATGTAGAAAATTCTTGTTATTTAATTAAAGTAAAATTTTGTTGGGATTCTAGAATTGAACAGTGTTACTGTAGTTTTGGGTTAAAAATAATAATAAACCAGTAAAAGAATAATCTCCTGTTTGTGAATTCGAGGTTGTGTAAATTCCCATTTGTAGATAAATTTTACAAATATATTCCGTGTTTAAATGTTTATATTGAAACAGTAAATTGTACAATTGAAGTATATTTCTCTGTATTCGAAATATTTTTGTATGAAATATATATATATATATAAATGTATACACATATATATATATAAATGTAAAGATAGCATAAAAAGAAAAAATTAATTAAGATTCAAATTTTTGCCGTATTAAATTTGTTTTGAAATTATTTAAAAATAAAAAAATAAAAAAAAAATGCAGACTGGGTGATGGTTCGGCCTCGGCCGTACCCACCACCCAGCTGGCAGTGGTGATGGTGCGGCAGCCTACGGGCTACCACGGCAGTCCGTCAGACTGCTGTGACAGTTCGTAGACTGTCCACGGCAGTCCTTCGGACTGCGGTGGCAGTCCGTAGACTGCCCGCGGCCGGGTGGTTATCCCCGTGCATTGTATGGGTTAAAATTCCCATTCAAAGTGATATATGCTTATTTTGTTAAAACAAAATTCTATTTTAAACTTTAACCTGCGTGTATACTTTTATAGATATATATATGTATATATATATATATTTGTATTTGTATATATTTATTAATCCATATAATTAGATTTCATTGATTTAACTGTTAAATCAGTTTAATTAATTCTATTTTTTGACAAATTGTTTCTTTTTCTGGTTTAAATAAAATAAAATTTTATTATAGTAAGAATAAGGAAATAGAAAGGAATTTTTGTTAAATTGTTAAATTATGAATTTTGATTGGATAATCTAGTCAAAAGACAAATTGTGAATATATATATATATAGCATTAATAATTTAGTTCTTTTTTTTTTTTAGTGGGTATATTGTGGAAATGGAATTTATTTTTGGAATTAAATAAGTTATCCTTTTTATGAAGTTGAATCTTGTAGACTTGTTGGATTCTTAGAACAGATCTATTCTCTTTTTACATTCCCTCCTCAAAAAGAATTAAAATATATAAATATGTAGTGGTTTTAAAAGGTACTTATGTGTGTAAATTTTAGATAGATTTAAGATTTTAAGGTGGTAAGTTCTAATATATAGTTTAAGTATTTAGAGTATTGTTATTATTGTCATTTTAAAGTATAAACAATTGGTCTTAAGTGGTTCTCTCAATTAATTTAAATATTGGAAGTGAGTGTTAAGTTAGTATGATGAAAGGAGAGTGGAAATAATGTTTTGAACATAAGTAGTTATGAAATGATAATGAGTTAAATACCCAACTATTAAGTAGTTTTCAATTATGTTGATAAATGAAAGGGGAAATTTAAATGTATGGGCATGATTAGTGATTGATTAGGGTATTCTTGAATTGGATAGTTTATTGGTGAAATGGGATTTTAATCTTTTGAAAATTGACTTCCTTTATATTCATTTAATGGTTGATTTGTAAGTTCTCTTTATGGATAAGTCTTTTAGAATACTTGAGATGGTTATCATAAATTGTTTTAGTTAATTGAGTAATTTAGATGGGTAAGTTGTAAAGTTATTTAGTTCTGGTTGTTAATTGATTGGTTATTAAATATTGTTCTTGTTTGAATTTTTTGGTTGTTGTTTATTATGCGAGTGTTTGGTGGAGTTGTGAGTGGTTGAGTATTTAAGGTGTTCTTTAATTTGGTGCCTTGGAAATGTTGGTGAGTAGAGGATAGTTTTGATCGTGTTGTCTCGATGTGAATTTCTCTTGAGCTACTCTCGGGTTTTGAAATGATTTATATTTCTTAAATTTTTGTTGTTAGTTGATTGGAAACTCTTACTGCTTTGTCTACCCTTGTTGATGAATACTTGAGTATTTGATTTATTTTTGGGCTTCCAGAGGCGAGGGAAATCTTGTTGTCATGTTTGTTGATTTTTTCAAACGTCTTTTGTATACCAACTGCATGGGTATCTTGTGAGGAGGAAATTGAGGTCTCCCATGGAATGCCTAGTTGGCGGCTTTTAGTTTTATTAAGTGATTTTGTTGAATTAAAGGTTGATTTTCTTTGCGTTTTCCTATTTGAGGTGACACCATTGTTGATTTGTGGATGGGTCTTGATGAAACTTTCTTTGTGTGGCTTTTTAGAGTTAATCTCATATTTGGGGGAAATTTTATCCTTGTGTTGGAATTATTGGGGAAAACCTTGTGTTGCTTCATTTTACCCTTGTTTGTGGGTTTTCATTCTTTTTGGCTTCCAGAGGCTTGAGATGATTGTCAGTTGATGTTCTCTCTTTTATGTGCCCTTGAAGTGGCAAGTGTTTTGGTATTAGGATTTTGAAAGGGTTGTACGAGAATTGTTGAGACTCTGATTTTGTACTTGTTAACGAGATTGGTAATTCCTCGCATGATTTTATGTTGTGATTCTTTGTTCAAATTATGATGGTACAACCCTTGGTTTTTATGTTGTTGGGTCTCTAGGGAGAGTGGCTCCTCGTGGGGGCCGACGCCCCGTTTAAGGGGAAGGGCATAGGATAGCCCACGAGTGAGTTATTAATCAAGTGAAAACCTAATAATTAACTTAGGAGGGTTGGGTAGTAATATCATTATAAGATTTAAAAATGGATGCCTCGTCTTCATTAGTGCTTCGCAGACTAATGGAAGGCTGAGAAGGTCGTGGTTGGCAAGGTCGTGACCTCGTCTTCACAAGAGGTTTACGGCTCCGCATGAGTCACCGTATGGACCGACGCCTCTAGTTGGGAGGAAGGGCACATGACAGCCATAGATGGGACCGACGCCTCCAGTTGGGAGGAAGAGCACAGGACAGCCCATGTAGGACTATGCGATGACACTCTCCCCTAGTTGCCCAGGTGTTTTTACTTTATTGTGTTCCTCTAGAAGTATGTTATGTGAGTCGGTTTAGATTGTAGTTGATTGGACTTATATTGATTTATGGAGTATTGCCTTGATACATCTTTGGTGTACTTTGTGGTCTTGTATGATCTCATTGATATTTGACTTATGACCTTATACTCTTATGGTACTGTATTATGATGTTATTGTGTTGTTTAATTGCAATTTGGAATTGTATTATGTTTATTAATTCAGTTGATTTGGAAGTGTTTCATGATCATCCTTTGGTTACTTGTTTACTGGTCATTGCTTTGATTTATGTGATGAGATTTATGATTTTAAGTTATGACTCTTGGATGTTGTTGATTATGTCATTATAATCCTTGATTTTTATGATACCTTTGTATGTTGTTGAGTCTTGTGGTTCTGTGTTTGGATGTTCTTGGTTGAAGACTCTTTCTTGTTAGCTCTTTAGCACGGGGGGTGGGTCTTCAGACCCACATGGTCGGGTGGAACGTGCTAAGCACCCCATTGGGTCCCCAGTCAAGGATCGAGAGGTGCGGATTAGTGTAGTTGCGGCTACTCCAGAGTTGTTTCTATCTTGGAGCCAGTTATGATACTTGTATTCATCTATTTATTTGTATCATGGTATCTTGTGTAAGGTTTCCATTTATGTTTGGAAACACTTTTGTATCATTGTACCTCTAGAACATTGTACTGTAATGTAATGTTAACTCAGTGTGGATATTGGCCGTGGCAGTTGTTATTCAATGTGTTAAGTTAATCATGCATATGTTGTATTTATGTACTCAGATGGTTTCATATCAATGATTTTCATGTATGTGTTATATTTGTTAATGTTTACTTTGTTATGGATTATATCTTTGGATTTTATTCTTTATTGTCGTTGTGTGGATCTAAGTCGCGTAATGACTCCTTGTGTACCCCAAGGGATGTATGTGCTAATGAATCTACTTAAATGAAATTCATGTTATGACTTAATGTGTTTTACATGTATGTTATGTTTACTTTAAAAAAAAAAAAATTGTGCTGTGATTATTGTTTAATTGTCCTTTGGGGTTCGCACGATGGGGTGTTACAAGGACAAAGTGATATCCCAATTGAAACAAGACCAGTATGTTAGCCTACAGAAAGGTGACCCATCTATAGGAGGAAAAGGGATACTACAAGTGATGAGGAAGAAGTAGATAGAAAAGGGAAGAAAATAATGAAGGCGCCTTCACAACCAAACCCAAAATTCAAAGTACCTGGGGTTGTCAAAATCATTGAATTAAAATATTCACCAGAGCGCAGTCCCCCATCACCACCACCTAATTCAAACCCTAAGAGGCAAAGAACTGATCACCTACCTGAGGATCTCATAGATGAAATTATTGTTACTGATCAAGACATGTAGGTTGGTATGTCATCCCCTCCTAGGTCAACTAAATTGGTTCTATCTGATTTGGATATGAAGGGTAAGAGTGTGTAGGATGCAAGAATGGAGGCTTGCAAGGAGTTCTTAGATGACAATGCATTTGTGAAGACTCTTGTATTCTTGAAATTGGCATGGAGAATGAAATTTGAGGAATATCAAAATAAATGCAAGGAGAGAAGATAACTAAGGCCTAATAGGTCAGATCAGGAGAATGATGAAGAAGTGAAAGCTGAACTAATGGAAGAGTTCAAAAACATCACCCATGAAGAAGGAAGACAACTAGTGAATCAGGCTAGTGTTTTGATTTTTCCTGAATGGGACATCGCAGATGCAGTGGCTTTCAATGCCATTATAAAGTCCAAGAATCATTTTCAAGATTCTGAAGAAGAAGTTAAGGCAACATTACAAAACTCTACCTTCAGTGAAGAATATGAGACCTTAGCAATTTGGGCATTAGCTCCACAAGGAAGAAATCTAGACATTGTTGATATTAATCCAAATTTCAAAGGAGGACTAATAATAAAGAGGGCTTTAGAGACTACAACAACTGAAGCCACTAGTTTAACTGTGAATGTGGCCAAGTTGGCCCAAAAGACTACTAAAAGGGAGGAGGCTAAAAGAAGGAGCCTAATGGAGAAGTATAAAATTTTAATTGAAGAATATAGTAAAATGCAATAGAGGAATGTTGAGCTACAAAGTGAAGTATAAAGGTTCAAATATAGACATACTGGGGAAACATCCAATGCCACAGGAACTAGCACATCACCTCCCACAATAGGGCCAATGCCTCCTGCTTCTCCAAATGTTTCTACACCAGGGTCTCCCATTCAAAATCCTATGCTTACCCCTCCTCTAGAACAAGTTGATGAAGAAATAGATTGCTCTATTGATCCAACAAAGAGGTAGCTCATGTAGAAAATTGATCAATTATAAACATCACTAAGGGTAAAAGAGGAGGGTTTTCTTTCAAAAGAAAAAGAAATTGTTACTATTATTTTGGAGCATTTAAATGAAAAGGTGGATAATAAACTGCCCTCTATACATTCTTTGTATTCTTTGCTATTTGAAGCAATAAAGAATATTGATAGGGATCAGGGGATAGTGATTCCAATGATTCAAAATTGGATCCCTAGGGAAAATGATCTAGATGTTATGAATAAAGCCTCAAGGTTTGATGTAAATAATAGGCCCCAATCATTGAAACCTACTTATATATTAGTTAAATCATTGCAAGGTTTTTAGACCTTACCAGATGATCTAAGTAGGAAGATTAGGGAATTGGTAAAGAACTTCAATGATTGGGGTAACACACTGTTACCTGATATAACTGATGAGGTGGGGGAAATCAGAACACTCCAAGAATGGCAGGATCAAGCAAATAAAGTCATCAATAATCAAATTAAAATAATTTGTGATGACTCAGATTATGATTTGTTGGTAAATTGTATGGATAATATTATTGGTACTGGCTCATTTTTGGAATCTTTTCAAAGAGATGCTAATCAAGTAGTGGTAAAGTATATGCCTCATAGTAAAAAGGTAAATGAGGTGATTAATTTTTACTAGCCAACTAACGAGGAATACTGGAGGTGGGTGGCTAAGTATTTGAATGATGATGAGTAAAAAGAGTGCACTACCAATAGGTGGAAAATCAAATGTTGTGGCTACAACGTTTCCAGTTTTCTATGGATGACTTTCTTGGATGGGTTTCATGTGGTTTTTTGTTATTGCATCAACCTTCCTCTGCCAACATGATGAACAAGAATATGCTCCAGGATGATTGTTGCTGTAACTATTTTTGGAATATCATCAGGTGTCCGAATTGGCTGGTGACGTGTGTACTTTCTGGCCTTATGCTTGTTTTCTCCTTCATTTTCTATAAGAAGGATTTCAAAGCTAGAAGTACGAGGTTAGCAAGTTAGAGAATTTTGATCGAGTCTAGGCGAAGTTGCAGAGCAGATTGTAAAGTCATATGTTTCTAAAGAGAAATGCAATTTAGGATTTTGAGTCATTTTGTTATAGGTTTTTTGTTTATGAGGATTTAATGTTGCATGGCAGTACTAGCATTTGAATTCAAATGAAAAATCCGAGTTCATGTCTCTCCATTGTATGCGCATATCTAAACTTTGAATAAAACAACTAAGGGTTGTTTCATTCATCTCATTATACTGGTGTGTATGATTCTATTTTAGCTTTAATTCAAGGAATTAATTAAAATGCTTGAATGGGATTGTAGGCAAATATGTGTTGTATAAGCATTTCATAAGTAGTCTTGGGTTAGAATGCATACTAATGAAATTGTAATGCAATATTTTCAGGGATCTTATATGTGATGTGTAGACACTAAAAATTTTCCTAGGCTTGCGACTTCTAAATTCTCTATCATTTCCCCTTTCATTCTTCATAATTAAATAATTTTTAATTATTTAATTAATTGATTCCTATCTTTATTTCTTGCTTGATTAATTAAATAAATTTTATTTATTTAATTACGTCACTAATTAAGTCTTCTTTCTAAAATTAAGTAAATTCTTATTTATTTATTTTTTTCCACTTTCCACTATAATAAAATAATTATTTTAATTATTTAATTATCCATTAGCCTCTTCTCTCATTAAATTGAATAAATTTTATTTATTTAATTTGGTCCACTCTCTTGACTTTTGAATTAAATCATTATTTAATTCAAAATGATTCCTTGTCACATTCCTCTATAATTAAATAATATCTTTATTATTTAATTATTCATTAGCCACCTAAATTAAATAATTTTTAGTATTTAATTTCTCTTATCACCTCTTTGTCTCTGCTAATCTTATCTTCCACATCAAATCTTATCTCTTGACATCTCATTCAATGTTATCCCTTGATTGAATTATCTCATAATTCAATCTCAACCCTTCATTTCTTGTCATTGCCCTAATTTTGACCTAACCCTAGTCCATACTACAACATTCAATTTTGGCCATTGATTAAGACATCTTATTGACATTCAATCTCATCCATCTGTTCAAAATGGAATTTTCTATAAGATGCCATTTTTCTCTCATTTTTATAAGGAGGCATTAGATTTTAGACATAAGGAGGGCATTGAATTTTTAGACATTGGAGGCATTAGATATTACACATTAGACCTTTCAACATTTTTCATCTTACTTCATTTAGTCTTGGCATATTTAGGCATAGGCATTTCACTCATATTGTCATAGGCATTAGGCATTTAGACTTTGATCAAATCCTTCAAAGCTTGGTGTAGGACTTAGACTTTTATTTCAGATTGCTCGCATGATGAATCTGAGGGAAAAATGTCAACCAGAAAGCTAGAAGGTGTTACAAAAGTGAATCATGGAGGTCTCAACGGTTTTCTGGTATAATTGTTCCTTTGTTTACTTTCATTGTATTTTGTAATTGCTTTGGGTTTATTGTCTCCATTGATGATCTAATCTAATTCTAAAATAACCCTTAGTTACATTGGTGAACCCAACATATTTTAACACATTTTGAGAAATCTTGGAGTTGGATTCTTTTGTTGCAGGTTTTGTTTGCTTTTTGTTGCAGGTTTGACATCATTGTAGATAAAGCCCTAGTTTCTAAAGATTCAACCATAACTTTCAAACGGCTATGTATTTTTTCACAAAAGTTTTTCAGTAGTTGTTGACAACGTCTAGAGCTTCCATTCCAAAAATCATATTTTTCAGAGCTAGTTTGAATTTTTTATAAAAAAAAATATATTTTTCATGAAAAATTAATTTTGAAAGAAAATTATCGAATTTTTCAGATATGTTTACATTTCTAGAAATCTCTCTAAATTTTAATAGGGGTCTGTTCTTTATCTTTTAAATTTGGATGCACAATTATTAGTCTAACAATAGATCTTTTAAAATTAGGGTTTCAAAAATATTTGCTTATATCGCACAAGTGGTTCCAGATCGGATCACAAGTTTTTGTTTGTAGATTTGGAATGACATTATACGAATTTAGTCAAAAAATCAAAAAATTTGGAGCTGTTTTGTATTTTTTATAATTTTTTTTATCATTTTTCATAAAAAAATAATTTCAGGTGCAAAACAGTAAATTTTTCTGATTTATTTACATTTTTGGAAACCTCTTGAAATTTTAGACATTATTTATTCTCTGTATTTTTCATTTTACTATCAAAAAAGTTTCTAAAAATCAGATTTGTCTTGACTAGCTAACCCTCTAATAGTAGTGATTAATTATCTTGTTAGGGTTTGTTGTTGGTTTTGTGCATGTGCAGAACATAAACACTTCAAAGGAAACATTGGATCAAGTGAAAAAAAATGACGTATCTAACTACTTTTGTAGATCAATAATCAAAGACATATATTCAAACTACTTACCTGTGGTTTTGCAGCAACGTTTGTCGAAGATTTATCTCTCAAACCACTTGTTTCATTTTTTAATTTAGCAACATTTCCTTTGGTGCTCTAAAATGAATTTTGTTTGCAAGTGTCTGATTGTGTTTGCAAAATGGTAGGTCAGTATGCTCTCACCTTGTGAAAACTCAGTGATCAGAAAACCAGACCCATTTTTATCTGTTTTTATCCCCACAACTTAGTATATCGAAGTATCCTCTCCCCTTGTGCATTCGTGAGATCCTAGGTGTAAGAGAAACGGTTACTAACTCTAGAAATTGGGCCTACCTGGGGACTTTGTCACCCCAGCACAACTCAAACTGGTAATGGAGCTAAGGCCAAGCTACCCCTGACCAGTATATAAATGTGAATCTTAAGGGAAAACCTAAGATTACGAGTGCAGATGTGTCATACGAACAAAGTAGTACTCCCATAAACCCTGTTGAGTTTAACCTCTTCAGGCTGGAGTGCCACCTAAATGGTGATTAATCTCTTGCCCCATGTATGGCCACTCGAACGAGGGTCCCGAATTAAACACCTTTGTGTAGTAACCAAAACCTTCTATTTGCTAGCCCAACACCGGTCAGTGTGAAGGCGTCCACACTTTCGTAGTTTGTAGTAGAGGTGATCAATCTGCCATGGGAGTTTCATGGGGGTTGGAAGCTTGGTTGTCCTGAGAAGAGAGTGCACTGTAAGGGGGAGCCTGTGCAGCCAAGCTTCTAAATTCACATGCTACTGATATGCGGTTGGGGAAACCCACATGGAATCTAGCGAATATTGTCCTGGCCTAACCTAGGATTGTACTTGTCTTATGTGCACTTGCTTACATTGAAAACGCTATGCTTGTCAAGTGTTTTCTGGATTAGTCAAATATTATACACAACTGTCACAAATCTAGACACAAACAATCGACCTTAGACAACTCAGACTTTTCAACAAAACATCAAAACACAATCTCATTCCTCATTTTGAACTTAGACTTTGCATTGTCATCATAGTCCTCATTTGGCATCTAGACTTGGCATTGGTCATTTTCCTTAGTCAACATCTTCATTTTCACCTTGGCATTTGGCATCCTTTCTTGACCAATTTTATCACCTTGCATTAGTCATTTCCCTTGGACAAACATCATTATCACTTTGCATTTAACAACATCATGACATCCAGCACCTTGTCTTCCCTTCACCAACATATTGATAGGCTTGCTAGTAAATTTGAATACAAATTACTTTTTAGAGGTGAATTCCAAAGAGCCTCAGACTTTAGGAGACAATTACTCCAAGCCAAAAATCAATGTCCTTCATACCAACAACCCATCAGTCCTAGTCCTCCATCCATCTACATTCACTTAACACAAATCCTTCCATTAATTCACAACACACATCCAATTATCACCCTTATCCTAACTTTGACAAGGTAAACCAACTGTCCACTAGTCCATTCCAAGTCTCCATGTTATATGCTAGTCCTTCACCTATCAATGCTATCAATGTCTACATTCCCTTCTCAACCATCTACCAACTCATGTCAAGTCCCCACATCATACCATACTGATCCAGTCCAAGTCTCCACGTCCCATTTCAATCAACCTTACACCAATCCAGTTGAAGTTCCCATGTCATATCCTTGTCCTTCAATAATTAATTAAGTCTAAGACTCCATCACATATCCAGTTCAAGTCCCCACATCATACCCTTGTCCTTCACATACTAGTCCAATGCAGGTACCCATGTCATATCCTAGTCCTTCACATACTAGTCCAGTCCAAGTCCCCACGTGCTATCCTAGTCCGTCATTCATTAATCCTTTTCAAATCATCCCCTCACAAGCCACAGCTAGTCATGAAAATTCTATCATAGTCCAAAGTCAAATCCCATTTAATAGACTTAAGGATAAATGTCAAACTAAAAGTCCAAAGCATGACCTTATAATGTCACTCTCATGTCAAGAACAAGGCAGTCCATCCCATGACCCTATCTTTCAGTCCATCCATGAAGTCCTTCAAGACAATCATGGCATCCAAAACACACCTCTCCTTGACAACAACTCTATTTTCGACTATATCATCCACAATAACCCCTTCTTTGACCAAGACCCCATCATAGACCAAGAAGTCCAAATCCATGACAACCCCATCTTCGACCAAGACCTTACCATTGACCAAGAATTCCAAAACAATCCACTCCTTGACCTTTACACCATTCATGATCAAACACTTTCCGACCTTATAAAGTCCTCGAATATTGACACTTCCCAATATGAGACACTTGCCTCCATTGGAAACATAGACGATATTCCTCCAAAACAAGTATCTTCCACTAGGGACATGCTTGCATATGATCAAGTTATAGCTAGAATCATTGGACTCTATGACACTAAACATAATGATGGCTTCGACATTGCCTTGGAAGCACCAACAGAATCATCTGAACCTAACATGTCACATGATCAGCCCAAAGATATCAGTCAGGAATATGTCCAACATGACAATGAAGCTAAGAAACTTTATCAACTGGGGTCATCTATCTTTGATATAACAAGCTTTCTTGCAGATGAAAATATTACAAGTGACAGTATCTGCATACCTAATGATGGGTTAGCATCTTGCTTTCAAAACAAAAAATACCCCATCAGAAATAGAATTTGTCAAAGCATGCAATATCAAGGAAAAGGACTAGGCATACACGAGCAAGGCATTCTAGAACCAATACAGCTATAGAAAAATTACAAACATCAAGGTCTTGGCTATTCCTCCGTTAGTAAATCAAATGATGTCAGTGGTATCTCCTTGATACTAGAGAAAACTTTGTCAAATACAAACATCAAAATAGAGTCCATGAGAAATCATTGTCATAAGGTTGTTGCCAACACCCTATCCATCCACACCATAAACTATCATTCTCAACATCTTAAACCTTCCCTTTGGAACCAACAAAGACGAAAGTCTTACAAGTCAAAAGATCAAAATCAAATGTCAAAGGCCATTGAATCAAACAAAAGGAAAAGTGGACAAATCAAATTAAAATGGATCCCCAAGACAAGTGGATTAAACAAAGACACCAAGTCAAATAAAAAATTCAATCACAATGTGGAGCCACAAGACAAGAGGACTCCCACATACAACAAATGTCCACCTCCTTCAAAATGGTCATCAAACAAGGCATCTAAAACTATTGGTTCCAAATACTATCCATCCACAATCCATCATCCACCATCCCAAGTTTGGAAAATAAAGTCATTCATCCAAACGTCCAAACAATATTTCCACGTCTACCATCATTCGTCATAACCCTACATCTCGTCTAAAGTCTAATGATCTCAAGTCACAAATTCGTCACATCTTGGTAGCAACTCTTTTCCGCAAGGACTCTCATGGCACTCTATCGCGATGTGCATATTTTGATAAGGCCAACTCTAGTATCAGAAAGGACCACAATGACATTGATCAGTTGTATACAAGGGCTACAATCCTAACAAGACAACTCCTTCAACAAGGTCATTATTGGCATATCATGGCACTAGTCTCTACATTAGCACCATCATTGGATTCAAAATGGTCAATGGTCATTTAAAGCATCCAGGCTATCCACAAAATTAGAAATACAAAAAAATTGAAAAATGTAAAAAAATTGTCACCTTGATGAAACCCTGGCAAACAGGCATCTTGGTGACACCAAAAAAATCAAAAAAATTTAAGAAAATAGTAAAGAAAAAAAATTCATCCTATGGTGAAAACCTGGCAAACAGGTGCCCTGGATAAGTACTATGATGAAAACTTGGCAAACAGGCGTCATGTGTAAAATAAATTGTCTATGTGGAATTTTATACTTGGGGGCAAGTCGTCTCATTTTCCCATGCCTTCCTCATGACATTGACGTCCATCTAAGCCCTATGATTTCCACACATTTTTCCCACTTACCTCGGTATTGACATAAAACTGGCACACATAAATCATGCTTTGGGAAAACTCTTGACATATCTATCCTTCGGTCATACACAATTCATGAAACATCATGTCATTGACCGTCATAGTTTGATTGTCCTTGTATGACATAGTCCTTGAAAATCATGTGACAATTCCATTAGTCTCATGTTTCCCGTCTTTTACCAATGCCACCCCCTATCATTTCATGCTTGTCACCTATCTTGGCTTTCCCTTGTCAAATGGTTTAAGGATAATCATCATCCCATCTAGTCCTAACCAAGTCATTACAAATGCAACAAGTCTAATCCATACAAGCATATTATCCAAAAGTTTACTTGACTGCATTCCTAGCCCGGCTGTAGACCTCCATACTTTCGTCACATTATAGTCATCATCCTCACGTTGTTTCGAGATGCGTCCTTCCCATGTCAAACAACGTTGTCATCACCTGTTAATTGGTATTCAACTTGACTAGGGGCACAATCATAGTTGTCCTTGGATTCTCATGTGTAAGCATCAGTCATATGCACTTGTCACAATTCTCTTAAATGTCAAAATCCAAAAAAAATCATAAAACGGAAAAAAGACAAAAACATCAGAAAATGTCCTGAAAAAGACCTAAAAATAAAAAATGCCCTAAAAAAAGACCTAAAAATCAGAAAATGTCCTCAGAAAAGACCTAAAAAAACAAAAAATGTCCTTAAAAAAGACTTTAAAATGAAAAAATATCATGGAAAAAATGCAAAACTTCCAAAACATAGTCATGTCAATCAACACAGTCACATCAATTCAAGTCTTGATTAGTCTTTTTCATTGTCAAACTACGTTGTCTCTACGCATTTGCTACATAGGCAAGGCCATCAGTTGATGAGTTCCCGAGACATTAGGTCAGTCCTTTTAGATTGGTCCAAATAAAATCATGACATTTGTCACAATCGTCACAGTAGTCAAATAAGTCAGACATAGTCAAACTCAGACACAAGACAGTCATTCAAAATGTCAACGTCAAAATGGGTCAAAATAGACAACACAGTACAATCAATCATACAGTCAACATTAGTCAGCTTGCCAAAACATATTAGTCAAAACAATGTCAATCTCCTCACTTTTTGGTCCTCTTCAAGATGTGTCCTTCTTGGAGTTAGACCTTGTCAAAATGTCCTTTTCCTTTTTAGCATGTGTCCTTCCTGACAATAGGCCCTGTCAAACTGTCAATACCATCAAATTGGAAAAACTCTTAAACTGTCAAAACTATCAAACCGACAAGAAATCAATCTTTGGCAAACAAACATTGGCAAACAAAATTAAAAGGTTGTTAATCTTTCTGGTCTATCTTGTCTTATATTTTGACTATTTTGTCTATTTTTGTCTTATCTTTTTACTGTCTTTTCTTTGTGGTCATGTTGCTAGCTACCTCGAGGATGTCCCATGAAGGAATTAGAGGTGCGATGACGTCTCCTGGCCTATTTTATTTTCTTTGATTGTTGTCTATGGATTGTCTCGACAAAAAGATTGGGGCAACATGACCCTTAGTATGAGTTAAGGACATTCCTTGTCTGTGACTATCTGTTTTTCAAGTGGATGACCTTGCACACCTTGGTCTACATCGTATCATGGTGTTTTTTGTCTATTTGTGTCATTTTACCGCCCAATGATGATTAAGAGCAATAAATATTAAAGTCCTATGGCAATGTTTTGAAGGATTTGGTCTCGGAACTAACACATGCATCTTCTTTAGTCTTGTCATCTTCTCTCGTTCATCTCATATAGGCATTACATCCATATCATCATCCACATCTTTTACACTAACATTTCTTTGTCTCTCCATATTCTAGTCTTCTCATCAATTTCAAGAGCACACTCGTGATCTTGGAACCCGTCTATCCTCTCGAGGGGGCATACCGCTACCCTCGTCGTTCTTCCTCATCTTATTTTGCACTGGAGCATATTTTTGACTTATTTTCTTTGTCACAATGCGACATGCTACATTATGACAAAGAGGGGAAAAATGTAGACACTAAAAATTGTACTAGGCTTGTGACTTCTAAATTCTCCATCATTTCCCCTTTCATTCTTCATAATTAAATAATTTTTAATTAATTAATTATTTTCTAAAGTCATATGTCTTTTATTAATTAAATAATTTTAATTATTTAATTAATTGATTCCTATCTTTATTTCTTGCTTGATTAATTAAATAAATTTTATTTATTTAATTACGTCACTAATTAAGTCTTCTTTCTAAAATAAAGTAAATTCTTATTTATTTAATTTTGTCCACTTTCCACTATAATAAAATAAATATTTTAATTATTTAATTATTCATTAGCCTCCTCTCTCATTAAATTAAATAAATTTTATTTATTTATTTTGGTCCACTCTCTTGACTTTTGAATTAAATCATTATTTAATTCAAAATGATTCCTTTTGTCACATTCCTCTATAATTAAATAATATATTTATTATTTAATTATTCATTAGCCACCTAAATTAAATAATTTTTAGTATTTAATTTCTCCTATCATCTCTTTGTCTCTGCCAATCTTATCTTCCACATCAAATCTTATCTCTTGACATCCCATTCAATGTTATCCCTTGATTGAATTATCTCATAATTCAATATCAACCCTTCATTTCTTGTCATTGCCCTAATTTTGACCTAACCCTAGTCCATACTACAACATTCAATTTTGGCCATTGATTAAGACATCTTATTGACATTCAGTCTCATTCGTCCATTCAAAATAGAATTTTCTATAAAATGCCATTTTCCTCTCATTTTTATAAGGAGGCATTGGATTTTAGCCATAAGGAGGCCATTGGATTTTTAGACATTGGAGGCATTAGATATTACACATTAGACCTTTCAACATTTTTCATCTTACTTCATTTAGTCTTGGCATATTTAGGCATAGGCATTTCACTCATATTGTCATAGGCATTAGACATTTAGACTTTGATCAAATCCTTCAAAGCTTGGTGTAGGACTTAGACTTTTATTTCAGATTGCTCGCATGATGAATTTGAGGGCAACATGTCAACCAACAAGCTAGAAGATGTTACAAAAGTGAATCATGGATGTCTCAGCGGTTTTCTGGAATAATTGTTCTTTTGTTTACTTCCATTATATTTTGTAATTACTTTGGGTTTATTGTCTCTATTGATGATCTAATCTAATTCTAAAATAACCCTTAGTTACATGATGTATTAAATTTGTTATAAACCTCTAGATGCTTATGAATTTGATTCCTACAATGGATATATGGCATTGATCTAAGTTGTAATTATTCGTGTAGTTCAACATTTGTTTGTCTTTGCCTAGAGCTTGCTACAAATTGCAAATCATTAACTATCTTATACAATGGATTTTGTTTAGTTATCTCACACTCTAGATAGTTGATATTGTATATGAACAACCAATTCTAGTTGATATTATCTTATCGTGTTGAGCTATTAAGTGAGATCATATACTATTGTTAATTTTGTTTATAATAATGGTGCAAAGGTTGTAAACAAATTAAGGGATCACTCTCCCAGGTCTTGTAGAGCCCAAAGCGTAGGAGGCTTTTAAAGTCCTCATCAATTGGTCTAGGTCCTTCAAGCTGCCTTCGATTGGAATTGAAAGTTCCATAGGTAGATTAGAAGACAAACCTGGTTACATTGTAAAAAGAACCAACATGCATGCCAACCACTGTACAACCACCTCTACAACTGACTTTTTAATCTTTTATGATCACATGAAACATAAAACACACTAATTTCAAGGTTTTTAACATCACTATTGAAATGTCTTAATTTTTTTACTTTTCAAACATTAAAAAGTACATCATTAAATTAAATATGTAATTTTATAAAAATTAAAAATATCATGAATTAATTATGTAACCACATAAGTCAAATATAATTCTATCAAGAAATTAATATCAAATAGATAATATAATGACATAACTTATACATTTCAATGTCATTGATCTTCTTCTTCATCCAACTCTTTGTTTGTATCATCTTATCCAGATTCGACATTGTAAGGATTGGTTATATCATCATCATCGTCATCGATATCATTTTTGATAATGTCATCATCCACACTGATATCATCTTCATGAATATTAACTCCTACATCATCATGATCTAGTTCCTCCTCTTCCATGTCTTTGTCAAGGACATCATCAACTAACCATAGATCCTGATCATCATCTACATCATCTTCTAGTTCTTCGGTATCTTCTTCTTCCAGCACATTATACTTTACTGGCCTTCCTCTTGGATCATTTCTAACAACAACAATCATTGTCAATTACAACATGAGTAAACACAACACAATATAAAAATATAAATTCAAAACATATCATATATGATAGATAAACAATTTGATTTGATGTATAACCTTGACGATTAATTCTATTATATTCCAACTTCCATAGGCGAGGTGACATTCTTCATATTTTTGATGTAGTCTCTTTTTTCCCATTGAAAAGATATTTTTCAGTAGTTCGATACTTATGATTTATATGGAGGAAGTGCCTATACTCATCAAACACCTACTTTCCTAAACTTATTGAATGACAAGATTTCATCTTTGGACCACAAATTGGACATGCAAATTTTCCCTTTGTTTGAAGACCTACAAGATGATATATAATTGGATTAAATATGTCAATTTTTTTCATTATATATAATGAATAGATTATTTTAAAAACATGCATGATATCTACTTCATAAATTAAATATTGTTAAAGTGTAGTCGAATGTTATAACATACCACAAAATGTGTTAGCCCTAGGGCATCATGAATTGTCCATACAAGCATTGCATGGAATTGAAATTGTCTTTGTCCTATTGGTCTATAGACGTCATACATAGTGATGCCATTCCATAAATTTAGTAACTCATCATTAAGAGGCTTGATACATACATTCATATCTTTAACTTGGTACTTACCTAGTTGAATCAACATAAACATTACATAATTATTATAACCATTTTACTGCAATATATATAAATTAATGTACATGACTATTGAATGAAAAAAATATGTCATTATGAAACAAATAAGACAAATGAGATGCTACTACGTTAAAGAAAATTGATGTAAACAAATACCTGGAACAATCATTGACAACCTTATGTGCTCCCTCTTTATTGAAATCCATGGAGGAATGTTATTGTTGATAACAAAAATAGGCCACACTGAGTAAATAGATCACAACTCTCCAAATGGATTGACATTGTCTGCTCCCAATGAAAGCCTGAGCTTATGAGGTTCTTCTTTAAAGTGTAGTCATTTTTCCTCCATGTCCCTAAATGAAAAACCATCCATAGGCATTCGAAGAATGTCATCTCCACTTCTATTCCATGCATGTTAATCCATAAATTGCACTAATCTTTCACACCTAAATAATAATTCCATACGTGGAATAATGGGAATATAATGAAGAACCTTGCGAGACACCTTTTTTGTGAGTTGATCTATTCAATATCTACTGATATGACATTTCGAGCATTTTGTTGTAAATTTCTATTATTTATGATATATAATATGATCATTGGGACATGCATCTATTGCTTGATACTCCATTCTGATATCTTTCATAATGGCACATAAATCTTGGTATGAGCAAGCTAAAATATTTGATGGTGGTAACAAAAATTCACCAATCAATCTACAACAAAAAATAATATTTTCTTATAAAGAATATTAATTATACATATTTCATTCTTTATTTACTAGTGATGAACTAACAACAATTAAAATAAATGAAAAAAATGACATATATGATATACCTTAACATCTGTGAGATTGCTATGTTTGATAAACCATTCATAACCTTCAAGTTCAACAACAATACAACAAAGACAAGAGTTGTTTCGAAGACTTCATAAAGGGGCTCATATGCCTTCTCAATTACATGTAAATCATGAACATCATCAAAGTTATCTTGATCGTCATGATCAGCTCTACCACTAAATGTGTCATGGATCAATGTATTCGTACCATGATCTTCAACTATGTTTTCTGGTGCATGATCATCTTCTTCCATAGGATCATTAAATTCATCTTCGATATTCACAGCTCCATGTTCATCTGCTTGTAAAACCACATTCTCCAGTCCATGATAATCCATATCATCTGCCCTAGGGTACCCAACCTTTATAATAATGGTTGATACGAATAAACCATGATCATGATCAAGTGATTATATATATATATACAAAACGTTAAAATGATATAAACATTTACAAATTTAATCAATATAAACACATATAATGAACAACTTACCAATGGTTGATAATCATGCCCCCCTTCAATGTGACCATGCTGCCTACAATGTTTCTCAGCTGTTGTGATTAAAATTCATCTTGTCTTTAAGCCCTTGCAATTATTGCAAGGACAATAACATTTCCCATCACCCTTTCTTTTCAATCTAGCCCACAATCTATCAAGTGTCTCTTCATTTTTTTCTAGACTAATATTATCTGACATGATTTTTCTTTAACAAGATTGACTATTTAGATCTTCAAAAAATATCAAACTCACACTCCAATAATTTTTATTCATAGAAAGGTATCATAATCTAATAATTCTAATAGTTTACACCAAAAAAATTTGGCATGCAACCACCCTTGCAAAAGAAAAGATAGTCTGAAGTTAATGACCCCAAAAAATACTTTAAAATGTTAATTCCAAAACTTATTAAATTTTTATTTTAATATGATTTCCAACTGTTAAGAATCCTAAAATCAGAATATTGAATTTGATCACAAACTTCCTACAACAATAGAGGTAGTGAACTAGTAAGAGTAAGCGACCCATTCCTAAGGAGCAACAAATTAGAATCATCATTGCTAATGTGAATACGAATTTATCATTTTAGTTAAAGATCCAATGTGTCACTTCTTATAATGAGCTTATTCCTAGGGCCCTCAACATTCAAAGAGCCCTAATAAAAAACAACAGAAGCATTGGTAAGAGCATGATTAGGGTACAAACCCTAGGCCTCCATAGAACTATAAAAAATAACTATAGCGGATTAGTGAGGTTGAAATACCAGAAAGATTGAGACATTGTAGGTAATAACAAAATTTTGCAATCTAAAGATTGTATCCAATAACAAGCACACTATGTAGCTTAGTGACATTTGTAAATGCAATCTACGGTAAGAAGAATGATAGTCACTTGAGATGTGACAGTCAAAAAGAGGCTAAGTAGTGACAAGATAATAAAGCTCAAACCTTGCATAGTAAAGTGGAGATTTTAACAGTGAGTTTCCTTACCCCCTTGCTGACCTTAAGGGTTTTTCAAATACTTTTGGTAGTATTAGATAAGGAAAATGCAATCAGGGAATGACTTTCTAAATGAAGTAACAGTGGTAATCATAGGTTCAATGTTTCTTCTTAACCATTAATGTATAATGGAGGTAGTGGATTGCATGTTTGAGCAGTGTTTTAAGACTCATCAGAGATGGGAGAATAGTGAATAATACTTTGTGGACTATCAAGTAGTGTTAATAAGGTTGAAGGATCTTAAGAACTATAATACCATGATACAATGACTCCCCTGTAGTAAGTAGGAAGTCTATAGGTCATAGTTTGATTTTATAGAAGGATGCTCATGAAAGGAATCTTCAAGTGATAGTGAGTGAGTTGTTTAAGATTGCAGCTGAGGGTGCAATACCCAGTCTTAAAGGAAGTTAGAAAAGCAGTAAATGTGCAAGAAAATTGAATCATACATAACAAAAAATTCAAAATGTTATCTTCCATAATGCCTTGAGTTTGAAGAAAAAATTCTCATTGTATCTTCATGATGAAAGTGGTGACCTTAATGGTCAATCACTAGAAACCATGATTTTAAAACATTCTATTGTTCTTATGGAGGCAACATTTTAAGCAAGGCAGTGAGTGGTGGTTTGGAACAATGGTAGGTATGAAGGACTTGCTTTATATGCATACTATGTAGTCTAGCTTAAGACAACATTCTTAGAAGAGATTGAAGGTAGATTATGGAACTCAAGATTTATCATGAAAATGATTAAAGCAAAGACAAATCTATTAAAAGCCATGGTCATGAAGATATTAAAGATCTCACATGCAAAACCCTAGTAGCTGGAGTAATGAATACAGTGCCAAAGAGGATAGTGTGCTGGGGCAGATTTAGGAGGTCTCCACATTATCTAATTATAGGGAAATACATCATTTATTTATTTTTTTAATTAAAAGAAATCATTATAAACCCTATATAGAATAAATTGATACTTTAAAAGCCTCTGAAGGAATTTGAGATTATGCAAATATATGTCAAGTAACATTCATAAGGTTTAGAAAATCTTGATCACTCTCTAGAATAGCCCATTAAACATGGGTTGTACTTGAATGCACTACATAATTGATATAACACAACCACTCTGCATATCAACCAAAGTTATAGGCTCTTTATTGCAGCAAGAGGTAATCACTCTTCGATCATGCTATAATTGCATACTAACCTGTTAAACTTGAGACAACCTGAATGCACCTAATGATGATTGACACCTACATTATACAACCCAAATTAACTATATTATATGAGTGTCTCCATTTATATCACAACATAGCCACATTAAACTTGGGTCACACATGAATGCATCTTATATTTATTATAGCACAACTGTGCCACATGACCAATAGAGTTATGGATCACATAATTACAGTCAAAAGAATTTGTTCCTTGGTTGTGATCTTATGGTGATTCCACACAACAAAATCTGGACATGAAATTCTCAAAACCCTTAACCTCTAAAAATGAAATCTAATGAGATGTTGCTTTAAAATATGATTTTCAAACCTGGAACTACAAATCTGACTTCACAACTGAATTCTACAAAAAGACAATAACTACCCTCAACCTGGTGATATCTTCTTAATTTTTATTTTTTTTTTCAAAAGAAAATCATCCTTAGTTCTCCACAATCTATCTCAAGTAGAGAAAAAAAATGTCGCAATAAATTAGGCACGAACTCACTTTTCTTTATGTCGGCCACAATTTGTTTTTTTTCTATTTTTCATGTTTGTCAAAAATTCGACGAAAATGATAGCCGGAATTTCGACAAACATCGGGGATAAACTTTCAAAAATTGAAAATTACACATCAAATTTTACAAGCGCCCGACGAACATCAAATTTTACATATTTTGTTGGACAATTTCGTCGAATTTTTCAGTCAAATGTATTAGTGTTTAGAATAATATAGATTTGTTATTCTAAGCATCTTTTCTATTGAATGTAGTTTAACTACTACCTTGATGGTTTGTATATATCTTTGTCACTCCAAAATGTCAACATGCTACTCTTGTGGAAGACTGTGTTGACTACGAAGGCAATGCATGCTCTATTCCTTCCCCTACTAGGAAATGACTATGTATTAGAGTTGTTTGTTGTATGCCTACATGACATTTTGTAAATCCTATATTTGATAACAATTATTGAATGATAATATCATGCATATTGTGTACACTCTACATATATTCAAGTGTCTAATTTACAACTTATGTGTATACTTTGTAACATATGAGTATTCCAATGTATACTTTACGATCTAGATGTTTTAATATGTATACTTTGTATTCATGTTTGTAGTTCATGACTTAAGTGTATTTGAATATTCTAATGTATACTTTATGAACTGTGTGTTTTAATGTGTATACTTTGTATTCATGTGTGTAGTTCATGACTTAAGTGTATTTGAGTAAATGAACCACTCTTTCACTTACTCACGAGAAATAAAATGAACCCTAAACCCCTTTGCACCTTTACATCGCATCCATCTGAACCTTTTTCCATCAACTGAAAACTTGACACCACATGTAAATTCCTTAGATATATCAAAAACAAAGGTAGGTTGTTGTAGAGTGTCTCAAAATGATCCCATAGCCTTAGACGAAGAGTCTATAAGCATCATGATTTCTGAGAAATAGCCCTTCAAAGATTACTTCATTTTAGAACTTTGGATTCTTAAGGGAAATCCCTAGTCCAATGTAGCTCAAAATGATTTGGCGTATTTGGGTGAAAAAGAGGATGATACCTAGTGTAAATGTACCCATTCAGACATGTTGGAATAATCCTTTTGGTCATACAAGTTGTAGAAAAAAAGTTGCACCACTTTGCAAATTTACGCTGCTTGCATTTGACAACGTTTTCCTCAACTAAAAACTTGTCAGCATGAGAAAACACCATTAAGATTGAAAAAATCGAGAGACGTTATTGTAGAGAGTCCCAACAAGATCCGATAGCCTTAGATGAAGAGTCTGTAAGCATCATGGTTTCTGAGAAATATCCCTTCAAAGATTGTTGTATTTTAGTACTTTGGACTTTTAAGGGAAATCAGTGGTCCAAAGTAGATCAAAGTGATTCATAATATTTGGGTGAAAAAAGGACCATCTCTAGCGTAAACGTACCCATCTAAACATGTTGGAACAATCTATTTGGCCATACAAGTTGCAGAACGAAAGTTGCACCACTTTGCAACTTTACATTGCTTGCATTTGAATACTTTTTCCTCAACTGAAAACTCGTCACCATAGGAAAACACCTCTAAGATAGAAAAAATTGAGAGAGGTTATTGTAGAGAATCCCAAAAAGATCCCATAACCTCAAATGGATAGTCTATAAGCATCACAGTTTTCAAGAAATAGCCCTTCAAAGATTACTGTCTTTTAGAAATTCAAGGAAATTGTCAGTCCAATGTAGTTCGGAGTGATTCGGCATATTTGGGTGCAAAAGAGGACCATCCCTAGTGTAAATTTACCCATCTGAACATGTTGGGACAATTTTTTTAGTCGTATGAGTTGTAGAATGAAAATCGCACCACTTTACAACTTCACACTACTTTCATTTGACAACTTTTTCTTTAATTTAAAACTCGTCGCCACAGGAAAACGCCTCCAAGATAGAAAAAACCAAAAGAGTTTATTGTAGAAGGTCCCAACACAATCACATAGCCTTAGAAAAAGAGTCTATAAGCATCAAAAATTCTGAGAAATAACCCTTCAAAGATTGTTGTCTTTTAGCACTTTGGACTCTTAAGGGAAATTGTTGATCCAATGTAGTTCAAAATGATTCAGCATATTTGGATGCAAAAGAGGAGCATCCCTATCATAAATGTACCCATTCAGATGTGTTAAAATAGTATGTTTGGTCATACGAGTTGTAGAATGAAAGTTGTACCACTTTGCAACTTTACACTGCTTGCATTTGACAACTTTTTCCTCAAGTGAAAACTCATCACCAAGGGAAAATGCCTCCAATATAGAAAAAATTTAGAGAGGTTATTTTATATGGTCCCAACATGATCCCATAGCCTCAAATGGAGTTTGTAAGCATCACAGTTTTCGAGAAAAAACCCTTCAAAGATTGTTGTCTTTTAGCACTTTGGACTCATAAGAGAAACCATCGATCCAATGTAGCTCAGAATGATTCAGCATTTTTGGGTGAAAAAGAGGACCATCCCTCGTGTAAACGTACCCATCTGGATATGCTATAATAGTCCATTTGGTCGTATGAGTTGTTGAAGGAAAGTTGCACAATTTTACATCTTTACACTGCTTGCATTTGACAACTTTTTTCTCAATTGGAAACTAGTCACAATGGGAAAACACCTCCGAAATAGAAAAAAATGAGAGAGGTTATTGTAGAGAATCCCAACATGATCCTATAGCCTTAGACAGAGAGACTGTAAGCATCACAGTTTCTGATAAATAGCCCTTCAAAAATTGTTGTCTTTTAGCACTTTGGACTCATAAGAGAAATCATCGGTTCAATATAGCTCGGAGTGATTCGATATATTTCGGTGCAAAAGAGGACTATTCCTAGCATTAACATACCCATCTGGACATGTTAGAATAATTTGTTTAGTCATACGAGTTGCATAATGAAAGTTGCACCACTTTGCAACTTTACACTGCTTACATTTGAGAACTTTTTCGTGAACTAAAAACTTGTCACCACAGGAAAATGCCTCTGAGATAGAAAAAAATCTGAGAGATTATTGTAGAGGGGCCCAACATTATCTCATAGGCTTAGAAAAAAAGTTTGTAGGTATCACGATTTTTGAGTAACAACCCATCAAAGATTGCTTCGGTTTTGTACTTTGAACTCTTAAGGGATTTCACCAGTTGAACATGGCTCAGACTGCTTTAGCCTATTTGGGTGTGAAATGGCACCATACCTAACCTAAACGTACCCATCCAAATGTATTGGAATAATTGGTTTGGTTGTACGAGTTGCAAAACAAAAGTTGCAGAAAAAAAAACTTTTAGGCTACTAATGGTATAATTACCATAACTTATTCAAATATCATAAAATTTTACCAAACCAAAGGAATTTGAAAGCTAACTCAATTATCTAATCATACCGCAAATTTAAAAATCATAATAAGGTTGTATAGACTATACAAAAGCAAAAGAACAACACAGGATGTTGGAAAAACACAAAAATCTTCTTCCTCAAAGATGCAAATTTTTATTTTCAACTTCTCCAACCCTTAGGTCATGTTTACAATATTTATTTATGCCCTTACAAGTAGTTTTTAGCCTCCAATTGAACTACAACTTAACTTAACTTTCAACAATATTTCAAAAAGTTGTCATTGACAACATTTGGCAATTTTTTACATCTTTTACCCAAACGACCCACAAACTTTCAAAATGAATCCAAATGATCACTAATGGTATAAAATGACCTTATTAACATGAAACAACACAAAACAATAAAAAACTCAAACTTTGACTCTTTGAGGCATGATAGGCCCTTGGGTGCTCCTGCACTAGAACATAATAATTATCATTAGTCTACTTTTTAAGAAATGCTACATGAAACAAAACATGAATTTGTGAGAGAGAAGGAGAAGAAAATAGTAATTTTTTCTATGGACTATAAAATATATATGATATTTTTTGAATTTCAATATGTAATGATAATTCAATATGAAATAAGTAGTGTGAGACAATGACATTTGTGTATTTAAACTTTAAAGTTAAAATGTTAAACTTTACCATTGTTCTTGTCTTTAAAATTGTTTAACCTATATAACATAACCATAATATAACCAAGCAATATATGATATAATTTAACCACTATTCATTATTTTTTATTGTGAACTATATAATATAACCATTATTTTTTATGCTATTGTACATTGATATTTAACCATTTATCAAGATTAAATTTTTGAAGAGTTTAAACATGCACATGAGGAACAAATTATTTCAATTCTTAACTTCTATATATCAAATTATCCAATAATCAAGTGTATTTCCATATACAAAAATTTGGCATGAACACCAACTCAAACAAAGTTTTGCAAAATGTGGCATATGCCATCTCAATATCTATTCAAAATATACATGCCAAAATATCTATCCCATCCTAAACTACTGGTGGATCATCAAAACAAAGTCTCTTTAAAGCACTCTTTGGATCTAAAAGTACCTACACAAGAAAAATTCAAACCACAATTGAGATTAGTTATATTATAGAATTTAAAATCAAATAATTAACATCAAAATCAATATACATTCAATTATAATTGAACACTAAAATTGAAATCTTGATTACATCATGTCTACATCTCTTCAAATGGTCAGGAGGCCTAGAATATGACCCTCTCAAAGAACCAATCAAACCAACTTTTGCAATGTCAATCTATATATGGGAACAAAAACATAAAATTGATACAAGTTAGCATACAATTTTTAGTAATAGGAACATATTTACCAAACACAAAATAAAATAAATACATACCTCTTTAGTTATCTCTTTTTCTTTATCTCCTTCCGGTGTTTTGACACCTCCTCCTTGAGGTGTTTCAACATCTACTCCTTAAGGTGTTCCAACACCTACTCCTTCAGGAATTGTGACACTTGTCAACAAGGATGTGTAGCTCATAACTGGCTATACATAAAAATGACAAATATATGAAACTACCAATCTATGTCGATGTATGTATAATCACTATAAGATCTTAAAAATATTAATTCAATCAAATTTGAGTTCAATAAACTTTCCCTTCTCTACCATTGTGCCTCTAGAGTCTAGACAATGTTGCACCTTGCTCGCATTAGGTGTTTCCTACAAGAGGAAAATAAGATAAACATATAAGTTAATATATAATTTCATTAATTTCAATTCAAATGACAAGCAAATATATAATAAAAAAAATGTAAACGAGTGAGTGTAAAAATATATACTATGTACATGTCGAGGCCAAATGAAATGACCATGAGGGTGCTATCAGTAACTTGTAAAAGCTTCTCCTTAGACATCAACTATTAAATAGACCATGTAAATAAATATTAGTACTTGATACTATCTCTTATTAATATTCATTTAAAAACAAATGCAAGTTATGAAATTACAACTAAAATCTTACTTTTGTAACTATTCCAATGTCGCCCTCTCTAGCACGAGAGTACTCTATAGGGTGTGCTCCAATCCCCTACGTCTGATCTCCTATATCGTCCACATCATGGAGGTCAAAATCAAAAGTTTCAAATGGATGCTCAGTGGGTTGTACAAGAGGACCCAAGCATATCTGGTGGCACATAATGCAAGTATATAGCACATAGATATGTGGACCTAAGGAGGATGATGTAGAAGCACTCAATCCATCACCAACATGTGGTTGAGCTACTGTAGCAATATGGGAAACCAAAAGATCACTCAAAGAGTGAATAACCATAATAGTCTATGTGGCTGCATCCTCGATAATATCTAGATGATGTAATGGAGGTGGCTGAGGAAGGGGAGGAGGGGGAACATATGGGCCCTGGACTACTCTAACTACCCCTAATCTATCTTGGGGAATACCTCCATTGATGCCCTAGAATGGTTTAATGTCAAATTATTTGAAATGTTGCACTAACACAAACTCAACATATAATTTTTTTAATAAAATAAAATGGTACATCAATCTTATTGTTGGGTGGTTTATCAAAAGCCATCCACCAATGATCCCAAAATTTATCTACAATGTGTTATGCCCTACATAACCACCCCATTTTATTCTAGAAAAAAATAGGTTATTTACAATGTGTTATCTACAAAAGATCAAGTAGCCCCATCTATGGCTCATCTAATCCAAGTGCCCATAACAACTTCAAAAGGATCAACCCCAACTCATGACCAGCTTTGGACCCTCACTTTTGATGGATCCAAGTCCAAAATAGGATGTGATGTTGGGATTAAACTAACTAGCTTGAAAGGAAAAACTTTCTTTGCTTCTTACAAGTTGCAGTTTGGGTGCACTAACAATGTAGCAGAATATGATGCATTAGCTCAGGGGCTGATGTTCGCACATAAGAAGAAGGTCACTATCTTGGTGGTCAAAGGAGATTTAGAAATAGTTATCAAGCAGGTGCGTAACCAATACACATGTCACAATGGAAGGCTGGCAGCCTATTGAAATCGGGTATGGAACCTGATTGAGGATTTTGATGCTTTTGGGATTAGTTTGATCCCTAGAGAGGAGAATCAGAAAGCCGATTCATTAGTTGTTGCTACAAGTACCTTGGAACCCATGCAAGGATCCAAGCTTAGAAGATTCTTAGTAGAATTAATAGCCACCCCAGTTGTTCCTGATAATGTCAGGAACTTTCAAGTTTTTGATGATGATCGACATATCCTCGCTTTCTTAGCAAGCTCAGATTTTTTTGAAGGTAAAATTATTGATGAGTCCAACAAGGATCAAGGGGATTGGAACCTTGAAGATTGTGATATCAAGAGGGTCCTCAATTTAAAGAATAATAACATTCCCAAGGGAATGGTGGCCCTAGAAATAATTTGTGATCTAGACCCCAAGGCTCGAGGCAAGATGTTAGCGCAAGATAAAGGAGGTGAATATGAAATTGTTAACTTAATTGATTTTGGCCCTAAAAGGAATGTCTACATAGCGAAGGCCTACCCTAAAGAAATTAGAAAAGACATATTGATGGTACTTAAGAAAGATATTACTGCAATAGCCTGGGGATATGAAGACCTAAAGATATTTGATGCTTTTGTAATGACTCATACTATTCCTTTGAAACTTGAAGTTAAGGCATTTCGACAAAAACAATGCCCTGTTAATGCCTTGATTGAACCATTGATCTTTAAAGAAGTTCAGAAATTTCCTTCTGCAAGGATAATCTTCCTTGTACACCATTCAACATGGGTGGCTAACTTAGTTCCCATCTGTAAGAAAAACGAGGAGATTAGGCTATGTGTCGACTTCATAAATCTGAACAGAGCTTCAGAAAAAGATAACTACCCACTTCCTTCTCTCAATGAAGTATTGCAGAGTGTCAATGGATCTCAGATGATATCATTCCTGGATGGTTATTCTAGATACAATTAGGTAATGGTTAACGATGAAGATATAATGAAGACAACCTTCACTACAAAGTGGGGAACATTTGCATACAGAAGGATGCCATTCTGTCTCATAAATGCTGGAGCAACCTTTCAGTGCACCATGGACATAGCATTCAAGGATCTAATTGGTAAATGCATTATTGTTTACATGGATGACCTAATAGTGTTCTCCAGGGATAGATTGAACTGTGCTATAGACTTAGCCAAAGTTCTTCAAAGATGTATCTAGTATGGAGTCTCCTTGAATCCTAAAAAGTGTGTGTTCAGGGTTTTTGAAGGGAAGCTTTTGGGACACGTAATCTCTAAAAGAGGAATATCAATCTATCTAGATCAATTTGAGTCCATTCAAAAGATCACTAGACCAGGAAGCAAGAAAGAAATGAGGTCTTTCTTTGGAAAGATCAACTTTGTGGGAAAGTTTATCACAGGCTTTGTAGAAATTGTAAAACCACTAAATGAAATGATGAAGAAAGATGCCAAGATAGAGTGGACTTATGAGGCAAAGGCTGCCTTTTCAAAAGTCAAGCAATCCATTTCAAAAGTGTCAGTCCTTACCAGCCCTGACTATATCTAGCCATTTTATATTTATTCTTTTTTCCTCTGACCATTCCTGTGCAGCTATCTTAACTCAACAAAAATAAGAGGGAGAGGAGAGGCCAATCGCCTTCATGAGCTCTCTGTTTAAGAATGATGAGATCAAATACCCACCTCTTGAGAAACAAACTTTTTTCCTAGTCAAATCTGTAAAAAGGTTCAAACACTACATTCTCTAAAGCCTAATCATTGTTGTAGTTCCTGACGCTGCTATGAAGTCTCTACTTATGCAGAGCGAGCTGGGAGAAAGAAGAGGGAAATGGATGGCCATCTTGCAAGAGTTTGATCTGGAGATACGCCCTATGAAACTTGTTAGAGGCACAGGCCTATCCAAATCCATGGTGAATGCTGGTGAGAACATTATTTTCCAGCAATACACTACTCGGTCCTTTTCCAATGACCCTTGGTATGCTGATATCATCAGTTTCATTCTCAACAATCAATGTCTAGAGGGAATGAATGCCACCCAAAGGAGAGCATTGAGAATGAAGAGTTCTCATTATATGCTCAAAGGAGGTTTACTATCTAGGAAGAACTTTGAGGGAGTGTACCTACAATGCCTTGATCAGCAAGAGGCTAAACATGCAATCGCTGAATTCCATGGGAAACACGACATAGGTCATGGTTCTACAGATTTGTTAGCACACTAGATCCTCAGATCTGGTTATTACTGGCCTTGTGTGTTCAAATATGCCCATCAACATGTGAGAACATGTCACATATGTTAGATTTATGCATCAAAATAATGTCATTCAGCCATGCCATTACAACTTGTCTATGAGGTAAGGCTATTTTCCCAATGGGAACTAGATTTTATTGGGGTAATTAACCCAAATTATTTTGTAGGACACAAGTTTATTTTGACTACTACTGATTACTACACAAGATGGACAGAGGCTATACCTTGCAAGAATAACACAACGGGGGTATTGATCAAGTTCCTCACTGAATGCATCACCACTAGGTTTGGAGTACCCTTCGCATTGGTATGTGACAATGGCTCTTCCTTTTCTTCTACTAAATTCATTTCATGGCCATATGATCACAAAATTGTTTTAAAGTATTCTTCAAACTATTACCCACAGGGAAATGGAGTTGCAGAATCAACCAATAAGAATCTCTTAGGGGTAATTAAAAAACTGTTGGAGAACAACCCTAGGGACTGGCATACTCAGCTAAGGTTTGCACTATGGGTGGATAGGACTAGGATCAAAGCTGCTTTAAAGACCTCACTGTTCAAGCTAGTGTATGGACAAGATCATGTGTTCCCTATTCACTTGCAAATACCTATCCTTGATTTCATGAAAAAATTCTACTCTAGTGACAATAGGATAGAAGTAAGATTACTCACCTTGTTGAAATTAGAAGAGCAGAGATATGTCGCCTCGCAGTAATTCTTTAGACACCAAGCTGTAGTCAAACATTGGTTTGACAAAAGAGCCAAAATCAAGGTTTTCAAGATATCAGATTTGGTGTTGTTATGGGATAAATCTAGTGAATAGAAGGGAAGCCACCAAAAATTTGATAAGCTTTGGTTGGTTCCTTATCAAGTTGCAGAGATCGATCTTAAGGGAAAATTCTTTTCGATTGAGTAGTTTAACTAGAGAACCTATTCCATTGCCTGTCAATGGATAGTTTCTTAAACATTATTTTGAGTCATGAAGTTGGTACTTCTGTTGGGTGATGCATCTGTATAAATAACTTATGTGTTTCTCCTTGTAAATAATATGTGTATAAAATAGTTTTGTTCTTTGGATGTGAATAGCTTACTACTTTTTATGTAAATAATTTTCTTTTTTGTTTGTAAATAGTTCTATTGTTTGTTTGATCTTTCTTTTTGTTCTTTCCTTCCTTTGTTGTTTGGTTTCTATCTTGCTTTGTTCTTTGGGATTTCTCTGTTATTTCCATTTTGAAGTGATGGTTGTTATCTGGGATGTACTTTGGCCATCAGAGAGAAGTGGTTCAGATATTTTTCAAGTTTGCTAATTAGGTGAATTTTTTCCTAAACTCATTGTTTTATGCTCATTGTCAATAAGAGTCATGGAAAGTCTTGAAAACAAGGGGAAAAGTAAATAACCTTCATTAGCTCCTCTAAATCTTTCACAAATCATTAATATCATCTCCTTTGTAATGGTATATATGTCCTAGGATGATAGTGTTGTAAGATTTGAGTGAAAAATATGATCTCCCAAGTGTTGTTATGAGGTCCATGGTAGTTTTCAACCCAGAACAGATGATTGACATCTGACATATTGAGAAAAAATTGAATGAAATATTTGAAACTCCAAAAAAAAGGGGGGGGAGAGAATTATCTAAGAAGAAAAGAGGACTCAATACGAATGGGTGATTCTAGTATCTTTACTGTGGCTATGGATGCCTGACTGGTAGTAGAGAAATGTTGTGAGAAAACTAGAGGTGTCTCCGTTGGGGCTATGGATGCCTGACTGCTAACGAAGCAATGCCCAGGATATCATTGCACGATAGCTAAAGGGAATCAACTCAAGTAGTTCAAATCTTGCACATTGTTGTTCAAAAGATGAGGAAAACTTTATGAAAGGATGATGCACCATCAAGCACACATGTAGATTCAGGGTTGGCCATTGATTGACTTACATTTGAGATTTTAGCTCACCCTCGCTTGTTAAAACTGACCCAACTGGAGCTATGATGTTTTTAAACTAGGAGTTCTGGGTAGCTAAATCTTTTAGTTTCTTGAAAATGGTTAAACCATTTTCCCAGTCGATTCGCCATTTGTTCTGCCCTGCATAACCAGCCCATTTTATTCTTGAACAAAATAGGTCCCCCTTTTTCTTGTCTTCTTTGCCTTTAGCTGTTTGCTTTGATCTTTGGAATTCTTTTGTTTTTCTCCTAACTTTGTCTTTTTTTTATCTAATTTTATTTTGGTTTTGTCTTAGCTTGAGTTGGTTTTCTTCTTGCTAAGAAAATTGAATGAAGTAATCATAAGCAACAGTGTATTTTATTATTGTATATTTTATTTGCTTTTGAGAACTAATGGAGGCAATTGTTTTGTAGGATCGGGTTATTCATCTGAAGATATTTCTCAAGGAAGTCAGTTGGAAAGCATGCCTTAGTCTCATTCAGCATGAAACTCCCCATGGAAAAAGTTGCTAAGACCCTCCTGTTGTCTTGTCAACCGACAATTTGACTATATTCACTTAAAACCCAAAGGGGTCGCTGAGACATTTTGGTCGCTATGAGTTTCTATGTCTCTCGCCGACCCTAGGGATGTCTCAACGAAGGGGCGTGAGTTTGGGGTGAGGTCCTCCTAACATGAAAAGTCTCCCTAATATGGGTGTGCTCGCCAAAAAAAGAAAGGCTCGCTGAGAGGTCTCGCCAAGGGAATGCAGTCTTGCCGATAATGGTGGATTTGCAAATAGGAAAAGGATGTCAGGGTGACCAATGGAGCTCGCTATGACTTCTGACCAATAGTGATTATCTCACCGATTGGTTTTCTGGTATCGATATGACTTGCACAGGCTCGATGAAAGGTTTCACCAACTGACATATGTTATGTCGATAGCTATTGAGAGAGGTATAATCGCATCGGGAAGACATGATCAGTGTCTTACCAACATGCAATTTTTCTTGAACAACCTTTGACCACTCGAGAATCTTGCGTGGCATATGTTTAACCAACCCGGAGGAGCTAAGAGGGTAGACCGGCGACAGTTTGCTTGATTGACTACCCCTGTGAAGAAGATCAACATAATGCAAACAACATGGACTCATTCTGAGATCAAAAGGCGATGGAACACCTTGATGAATAGTGATGCGAGGATCTAGCGGCAAGTATGATGTTGCTTCCAAAAGGGTTCAACGTGCAGAAAGGTCTAGAGTGAGGACAAAGAAGGTCAGAAGAAGAAAGAAACCATGAGTCATAGTTATATTTGGGATCGCTACTGATAGAGGGGGATCAACATTAATGGTAATACTTTGGAGCATTCAAGGCAGCTCTTCAAAGGAGTTTTTTTGTGCGGTTTTTGCACACATGCCCCACTGGAAGTAGGCCCCCCTTTCTATTTTGGTTTTGGTGTTTTGGCCCTTTCATTTTGAGGTTTTCTCCTATTTAGGCATGTGCTTAAATGTTTATTTTGACTACCTATGTGTTTTCCCAGGTTATTCACTGAAAATCTTAAGTTCTAGATAAATTTTAGGTTTTTGCCTGGATCCGGGATTTTCCACCCTAGTTGGATTTTCCCAGATCTAGCTTGGACTCTGGCTGGACCCTATTGTTTGGTGATTTTCAGTATCTATGGATTTCTGCGTGGGACAAATTTTCCTGGATTCCACCTTGTTGTCAGATTCCCAAGTTCTCTGACTGTCTTATTGAGTGCATTAATGACTTTGTGCATGCTTTGAAGGATGTATTTAACTCAATTTATGGGATATTTTATGCCATCTTGCTTATTATTTACCATTGTTTGAGTTGAGAGTTGCATCCTTAGGGTTGGTTCTTCGAGCTGTTGATTCGATTTGGGGCATTTCATCTTGAATTGATCGATTTAGTGGCAATTCATTACACATCTCAGCATCTACTCCCTGTGGACACCATTGAGCTTCCCATTTCTTGTTTCTGAGATCAATTCCCGTGTCACAATGGTACATTTTGATTGCCTTGCTTTGCATTGATGATTGCAGATAGCGCATTGAAGTTATAAATCCTTATTTAGGTTTTATTTTCTGCATTATTTGGATGATCTCGTGACTAGGGTTGTGTGGTAATTGTTTGATTTATGGTTTTCCAAACTAGTCCTGAGTTTGTCTATTCATTCGTATTATGAGAAGTCATGCTTTGGAAGTCGTGAGTTGTCCCTAGTAGTGTTTTTGGGGTGGTCAAAAGTTTTAATTCTGAGGTCGCCTGTACTTTAATGGCGGACGTATGGGGATTTAACCTAGGGCATCATCATTTATCTTGAGTTTTCACTCTAGTTGGCTTAGAATGTTGAGAAAGTCTATAGAAGGTCCATCCTTGACTTGCCCTGATTTTAAACATTTAAAATTTGTGATTGATTCAGTGTTTGGGTCAAGTCGTGACTTTGTGTCATAGTACAGGATTTTTTGTTCCTCTGGGATAATCCATCCCTTCAGGATTTTCTTCACTGTGACCCTTCGAAATCGGGGAGATATCATATCAGTCATCATGTATCTCACTGAAGCCCTTCATAATTTTTTATTTGATTTCTAGAACAATGTAATTCTCACGCCAAAAAGTCTTTATGTCAGTAACACAAGCATCCATCGGCAAAAGGTCATAGCGAGCTCCATTTCTCATACCAATTTTTATTTTCTATTGCTGAGACTTCCATCCTTCATTGAGACCTTTTGGCGAGCTCACTACTCTTGTCGAGACCTTTGCTTTCGCTGAGACTACCAACATTCGCTGAGACTTCATGATAGAGCCTCCCTTTCTTAGCGAGCCCTGATCTTCGTTTGGGGAGATTACATGTTGTCAGCCAGAGGTTATGATGATGAGACTCTATGTTGGTGAAACATTACGCAGTCAACAGGACCTTTGGCCGAGTTCAAAGCCTTTCACCAAAAATCTTCTTAGGTTCAAATTCGATTGCCATGACATTATCTATCTCTCACAGAAAAGTCTTTCGCATTCAGTTGGTGAGACAAAGAAATTTTTCTGAGACCTTACCCCGACCACCCGTTAGTCATATCGATGTGTATCTTACATCACTAGTCAGTGAGAAAAAAAAATTCGCTAGGACTTATATCAAAAAACTTGTGTCTAGCTGAAATCCCCGATAGTCAGTGAGGCAAAGAAATTTCGTTGAAACCTTACCCCAACTACCCATTAGTCATATCGATATGTTTGTTATATCGTTGGTCGGCAAGAATCTACGAGTTCACTAAAAACATCATTTAGATAGACTTTAGTATGGCCGAAGTGATTGCTTAAACCCTAATGGTCGGTGAGATAAGAGGGATTCGCTGTGACTTTGCCTCAAAGAGAAAGTCTCTCATCGACATGAAATTCCTCATCGTTGGTTAGCAAGACATGCCCTACTCAGTGTGACTTCATCCCGAATGAAATTTGTTTGGCCTAGATACATGCTTTTACACTAATTGGTTTGGAGTCTTGCCTTATCTGCAGATTTCCATCAAGTCCAGATTTCTCTAAAATCCGGTGTCTCCCTAATTTTTCGAAGTCTCCTATCTGGCTCGTTCTACGCGGAAGTTCTCCCTAGATGGACTTTCCCAAACCCTAATGAAATATAATGAAACATAGCATAACTAGACTTGTTAATAGTTTTTGATGCATTTAATGTTTATTTCATCTCACATTTGGATTTCTGATGCAATTTATTGATTGATTATGATTAGATTTGATAGTTAAGTAGGTGTTCCTAGGTTATTCCACTGTAATCTAATCAGTCTGGAATTTCTTGAAATTCCTCTCTGGCTTGGATTCTGAAGATGGTCTCGAAACCTGAAATTTGTGTGATCACTTCATATGAGATTTAATGACACCTTGACTATATGGGATGCATTCTAATGATGTATTGATAGATTAACATTGGTTTCCAATGGTTTTATTGTGATTTTCTTGGTGCATGCAGGCTAAATCTAGTAGGGTGGCAAAAAGATCTTCAATTTCAAAAGTAAAACTAATCAAAATAGACATTAAGAGACGGATTCCTGAGAGAAAAATCACATCAATTTGGTTAGAGGTAACTGATACAAAATTCAGATCATGGGATTATGAAGAGTTCAAAGAAAGAATGGCGGCTAAAGATCTTCCTTTGGTGGCTAGAAGGATGAAGGAGTCAGGTTTGGCACATGTGGCTGGTTTCCCTTCAATGGTGTAGTGTTATGAGCTCATCCTAGAGTGTGCCAGATACTATGACTAGGGCACTCAAAATATTATCAATCCTCAGGGGAGAGTAATAGAAAATTGCAACCCTATCGCTATTGCTCAAACTTTTGAAATTCCTGACAGATCTCACGTGGTGGCATTCAACATGGGGTCTACTAAGGAATTCTACAAAGAGAAAACTATTAAATCTCAGCAATTCATCAACTCTTGGCTGGAGAAGCATAAGTCTCACTACTCTAAACTACCCAAATAGCTATTCAGGGAAAAATTCAAGGAGTACTATAATGCTATTACATTACTCAGCAGGGTAGTTGGATTGAGGGATGCAAGGGTGTTTGAGAATTGGATGTTCCATGCCATTGTGAGGATGGAGCTAGAATTGATTGATTATCATTGGGCTGGTTTGATTAGTAGAATACTCCATGAATAGTTATCCAATGTTTTGTAGACCAAGACTTTCACAATGACTTCATATCTAGTCTATGTGCTTGCAAGATTCCACCCCTATAAAGGATTGGATACAAAGGGAATTTTTGGGACAGATGTTATTTATGAAGTTTTCCCTCAATTACATTTGGGAAGTTCAAAATATAGGAGGGAAAATGATGCATTTACCATGTATATCATCAGAATGCTTCAAGAAGCAGAGCATGTCAGACTTTCAGACCAAGCCAAGCAACTCATTAGGAAGTATGGAGCTTGGTTTATACAATTCCCAACCTTCTCCTACATCTGAATTGATGGCTGCCAGAGGGCCCCATACAGACTTCCAAGGTATCCCACTAATCATGACATATTGTTGGAAGTAACTAGATAGATTTGTGACTTTGATGCTATTGTCAAGAAAGACAAACACAAGACAAGATTTGGTGGAGATTTTCCCCTAAGGATTGGCACTGGAGAAGCATGTCCTTCCATTGGTTCTGCTCAAGCCTCAGAGGAAGAAATGAGTACTCTTGGCTTGACTTTCCACTCTAAGAGGTCTAGAATTGATATTATTGGAGAAGCTCAAAAGATGGCCAGCAAAGAGTATAGCCATAAGGTGAACCTGGAGGACTACTAGCCCAATTGCAGTGATGAATTTGAGGTCAAAAAGAAGAAATTCTCTTGGCTTTCAGTTGAGTTAGTTTGATTGTATAATGCAAAGGCAGTTCCTGATCAATTGGAAGATGATAGAAAACTTGATCCAGGATCATGCTTATGAGGCAATAAAAGACAGACCAATTAGTGATGTTGATTGGTTAGACAAGGACAAAATGGAACTAAAATAGTTGATGGATCCCATTATCAAAGTTACCAAGATGTGGCTCAAGCATACGATATGGGGATTGGAGAATGAAGGAGTCAAATGTACATACAACCTAATGGGAGATTTAGATCTTCACTTGACATCTAAGCAATCAAATGAACAGAATCCTAAAGGTAAAGGTAAGTTGAACTCCCCATCCAAGAGTAAGATAAAAGGTGTTCAAGAAGAAGTCCAAAAAATAGAAAAGTAGAGGAGGCCAAAAGCCAAGATAAAGACAAGGACTAAAATTTCTAAACAGAAAGAAATAGAAGAACAAAATATTGAGGCTGGTGCTCCCGTACTTAAGAGGAATAATTATAAAGTTGGTAGAGAAAGGAGGTTCCAAAGAACAAGAAAGTATTGTCCCGCCTGTGGTAGAAATAGAAAGTTCAGGGGAGAAGGAAAAGGTGTATACTAGGAGATCTAGGACTCATTCCCCTAGGGATAGTGTACCCAAAGAAGATCCTCCTCCCGTCATTTCTCAAGAGAAGCAGCAAGATGATGTTCCTTTCACTCATGAAACTCAAAGTGAATCAAGTAAGGTAGGAAATCTTGAGGATCATCCAGATACTGAAGGAGAGGAATTCCATGAGGGAGAACTTTACAGTGTAGAGGCCGAGATTGAAAAGGTAATGCAATCTCCCTTAGTTGCATATGTAGAGTCCCTAGCTACAAATAAGGAGGTTCAGTCTCCTCCAAGGGAGGAAGAGACATAAAGGATCCCTTCCCCTGGACATGAAGAAGAACATATTGGAGAGGAAGGAAAGACAGATGGGACTCCTGAGAAACATAATTCGAAAGAAGAGGTATCAGAAGGTCAACAAGAAGGAATAGGATAGAGTCAAGTGCAATTGGACCCTACTGTCCCAGAGTGGTTAGACAGAGAAATCAAGAGAAAAAAAGTTGTAGTGGAGGACACACCACCTAATTGGGATGAATTTCTAGCAAATATTGGCAAGGATAAAGGTAAAAACAAAGCCAGAGTGATCTCAAGAATTGAAAGAGATGAAGCTCATAATAGAGTTGTTCATATTGCGACCCCTGCTCCAGAAAAGAATAGGAATGATGTGGTCGGAAGGGATTACATCATTCAAACTTTCAATCTAGGGCCTACATCCGTTGAGTAGGATATTGAAGATTATGAAGGTTCCAGTGCAGTTATTGTGGGTAGACTAAGGAGATAAGGGCACACAAGGATTTAAAGAAGGAAAATGAGAATCTTAGGAAGTTCTTGGAGGATTTAATAAAACCAATGCAGTCCATTAACCCTTCTTCCTCTGCTGCAAATCCTCTACCTCAAGAGACCATCAATGAGCTTGAGAAGATGAAGGCCTCCACTCTTGCCACGGTGAATTGGTTAAAAGGGGTACAAATAAAGGGTTATGAAGCTCTTAAGGACATCCTATCAACAGGAAAGAATGTTGCAAGGATGACAGATTGGTTGAAGCGGGTGTTACCACAACACAAGGAGGATATAGACCTATTGCTACAGAAAACCAAGACTATCATGGAATACACCAAGGATAAACTAGTAGGTGACAAGATCCTTCCCTTCTCTAAAGCTACTGAACCTTGGGAATGGTTTGAGGCACTACAAGTTACACACAAAGTGTTGAAGAAAATCTACCAACAATGAAGGAAGATTGAGGACACCTTAAGTGGTGTATATAATGGCTCTATTGAATTTTTTGAGATCATGACAGGAAGAAGGAAGATTGCTCCCAAACATTTGAGTCTGGAAAAATTGAATAAGTGGTGGCGTGATGTTTATACCCCAGCTAATGATGATTCTATTTCTGAGCATTAGTTGGATGATGCGGCCACATACATTGTCGTCATTGACAAATACGTAACATACAAGGTGGATTGGGATAAGTCGGTCAAGTAGTCATGGGAAGAAATTACATCCATTGAAAATTGACTTACGATTTTTCCTTTGCCACCAATAGCTGACTTGGATAGGATGCTTTTGAAAGTTCATGAAATGCTAGATCAAGATAAAGATAAGGGAGAAGGGAGTTAATGCAGGCTACATTGAGATTTGTGCTTCCCCATTCTGTTGTTAGACATTGGTTTGAGCTACACTAGAGATCTCAGATCAACTTGGATGGAACACATGCATTTAGGGAATTTTTTAATCCTATTTTGAATTCCTCCTGGCCAGTTTGTTGGGCCTTGTCATTATTGTAAAACTTATCTCAGTCGGTAGGGTTTTGGGAAAATTTCTATAAATGTGGCATTCAGCCTCTTTATTAAGGGTTAAGAAATCTTAGATGGATAGAGGTAGTGTAGAGCAAATTAAGTATACCTAGAGTTAGGTAGTAGTGGTCATCAAGCAAATGTTGTAATAGAAGTTGGAATTGTTGCTATAGTGGATAATTGGAAGCAAGTAATGACGTTGTGATTTGGTGCCATACTTGTGTCCTTTGTCTCACATGGTTTTGTTTCTCTATCTCTAGAATTTCTTTGAGGAAGATACTATTTAGACTAGATTTTATTTAATAGTGTTTATGATTCCATACTTGACATGTTGTAGCTGTCCCTAGTCCAAACTTTTCACAACCAACTGATTGTTTGTTTCTTTGTAAAGTTATCCTGGGCTTTGTATTCATTGTGCTTAGTTCAGTTATGGGTGTTTGTTCATTTCAATTACAATAGGATTGTATGAATGAATGTTCATGATTTGAAAATCTTAAATTCCTCAGAAGATTGCACTATTTCTATAAGATTGCAGATTTATCTAGGTCAAGTAGAGATCAGTTTTGAGGGATTGGTCCATTTCAAGTGTTTGGTTATTTGCATTGTTAATCTTAGATTTAGTGTTAAGTTTTGAAATCTATTTGAAACCTTTATCTTTTATTAATTCTTGGATCATTGGATTAAATTTAGGATTGAAGTAACACAGTATTGCTAGATCTGGAAAATTAAGATTCAGTATTTTGCTTGTTGTAAGGTCCTATTGTGATTACCAACATTTCACATTTATCATCTGAGTTGTTTATGCATTTTCAAGACCTGACATTAGAGACCTTGAGGTTATCTCTTGAGGCTTGCAGATAGAGATTTACCTTTTAAGAGAGACAGGATATTGCATCTTGTCTGAGTTGTTGTTGTGTAGAAAACACCACGAACAGATTGGCACTAGAAGCAAACTAGATCAATTTTTGAACACCATCTCTCTTGAAAGACTCAGATGAAGAACCAAATCTACTCTAGGAGAGAAGGAGTTTAAGGAGTTACCAGACCCTACTAGGTCTAGAAGGACCAACAGAAAGGGAGAATCATCATCATCCCATCCACCTCTGTCATCTCCATCATCCCCATCTTCATTAGGTTCATTTGAGTTTGAGAGCATTCCTATCCCACAACCTCAGCTAGTCATAAATTGTCCATTACCACCCCCACCTCCACCAATGGCTTTCCTCACTAATAATCCATATCCACTAAGTTTTTCCATTTACAATGTCATGCCAAAAAACTCTGAACACTTTTGTTCAAAATTTCATGTTATTGACCCAAATAGGACCGCTGAAGAACACATCAGGATCTTTCAGACTAGCCTTAAGGATAGGGGGATAAACCATGAGGATGTAGCATGTAGATTATTTCCTTATTCATTGGGAGAGGATGCATTCTATTGGTAAAACCATCTGCCTGATGGGTCTATCAAGCATTGGACTGAGCTAAAGGTTGCCTTTTTACAAAAAAATTGAGTTCCCATTAGTTCTAATGAGCTCTATCGTCAGTTCAATAACATGAAGAGGGAGGTCAATGAGCCTATAGGATCTTTCAACAATAGGTTTCATCAAGCTTATACCAGACTATAGGCCCCTTATGTTGTTGATGAGCCCACCACTTTAGAAGTTTATTATGAGGGACTTGATAGTTTGACAGCTACCTTTATGAAGTGGAGTAATAACCCCCCTGCTAGCCTACTTGATGCATATGCAGAGGCTGTGAAAGTTAGCACTAATCTAAGACAATATCTGTCTGGGCCTTTACCCTCATTAGGGCCCATTTCTCACCATGGACAAGTTCCAGCACTCAATCAAGCTCTGGAAAACCATACTCCAATCATGAATCTAGTACCTCAGTTGCCTCTGGTCCCTCACCTAGGACCTCCTATGGGACAGGTGTTATCCATGATTAGTTGCCCTCAGCAAAATGTGACTCAACCCTTGCACATCAAGCCTCAGGCTAGTTATCCTTCATACCTACAAAATTCTAAAGTCTTGAACCAATCACTAAGTACTAATGCTGCAGTAGGATATCCTCATAACAATGCCAATCAACAACCATATATTAATCCTGACAAGGAGAGACTAGACGAATTGTCTGAACAAATAAGGAAGCTGAACACAGAGGTGACTTACTTAAGGAACAAGAACAATTAGTTGCAAGCTGCTTAGAGAAATATGCAGTCCAATCAGAATAGAGAGAATTCACAGGGACAAAACTTTGATAGAGGGCAACGTCATGATCGAGGATACAATAACGAAAGAGGGTATAACTAGGACAAAGGTTATAACAATGAAAGAGGGTATAATAATAATAGAAGACAAAACTATGATAAAGGGAAAACCTCAGGCCAAAACTCTGACAGAGGACAAGGTGGTGGACAAGGATTCGACAGAAGTTAGCTATCAAGACAAAACAAGACTTGGAACACAAGACCCAATAATGGAGGAGTCCTCACCCCATTAGATCAGCTAGTTAATCAACTTGTTAATCAGTCTACCAATCAACTAATTAATCAAGAAAAGCCTCCTAGCGGTGCGTATCTAGCTGAGGCTGCCTTATCAGGATGGTGTAGGCTCCACAAAAGAAGTCAACATTCAGAGTTAGATTGTCAAGAATTCCAAACAGTAGCATCAATCTTTCAGTACAAAGTGGAGAACAACACAAGTAGTCAGGAAATAGTATTGTGTTGAATCATGCTCCTTTTCTAGAAAGTAAGGAGAATGTACCTAAAGAGGAACCTGACAAGTTGGAAGAAGAGGCAGACCAAGTATGTAATGGGGATGAAATGACACAATTATTTGATGAGAGTCTAGTGAATGATAATGGTCCAAGAGATGAAGAAGAATCTTACATCGAAGAGGAAGCTTACATTGAAGAAGTGCAGACCTTCTAAAGACCTGTCAAGAAGTATGATTTAAAGAAGTTTCCGCACAGGCGCCCACAAGCTGGAGGGCCCTTTACTACTTCTATTCCACTAAATAATTTCAAAAATCCTCTAGACCCTAATGCTAGCAACAATCCATCACTGCCTCAGGTGCCCAAGCAATATTTATCTCAAGATCTAGGACATGTTGATGTACCCAAAGGGAGAAATGATGATGAGAATAAACAAAAGATGGTGAAATACCTGAGGGAGACTCCTACTAATTTAAAGGAAGAATAATTGGCCACGTATCTTGCTGAAGAACTCCAAAAATTGAAGGTAAGTTTATCTGCATTCGATTTATTAAGAGTTCCATCCATTAGGAATGCAGTCTTAGGATTTCATGATGCAAATTCCATGTCACTAGTTAAATCAATTAGAAAGAATGTTAATAGAGTATCTAGTCCTTAGTTAGTAGGAAGAAAAAATTAGACTAATAATCAATTCCATATGCCCCCTGAAGATACTGGAAAAGAAAAGGACAAATCTCTAGTTTCTCAAGTAAATACTCCCTTAACTTTGTTTCAAGGGAGGATAGACACACCTCCATTCTTGATTTCTATTCAAACATTTGGTAAGAATCTACATAATTTTCTATTGGATTTTGGTGCTTCAACAAATGTTATGCCCTTCGGTGTATGTCAAGCTATGGGGCTCACTCCTACTCACTCACAGAAGAAGGTCACACAATTGGATATGACTCAAGTCAATGTTGTAGGAGAGTTAAATATGATTCATATGTAGATTATTTCTGATCCTAGGATTCAGCAGATTATCAATATACAGGTGGCTAACATACCTAACGCTTATGGCCTAATCCTGGGTAGAGACTTTACCAGGGCCTTGAATGGGTATGTCTCGACTAATCACTCCCATATGTGGCTTCCCTGGAAGGGAGTGCCAAACCAAATTATAATTGAAAGAGAACCTAGAATGAAGTACATGATTACTAAATATCAAAAAACCTCCACTAAAATTCTAGTATCAGACATAAGTATGGATAACTATATGCTTGCTACTCCTCTTGAAGAACTAGATATGGAGGAGGTCCTCATGTTGCATATAGTTTCTAATGGCTTCATGACAGAGTCTAATGGTATTGAAGCCTTAGTGGAACCAGATAAGAATGACTATGATTCGAATGATAATCAGCTGGCTTTGTTAGATAATTCTCAAGAGTTCATTCAAAAATGTACTGAGGATTAAGTCCAATTAGGAAGGAGAATGAATTTCAGAGAAATACTCTTGCCTAATTGGTGCAAGGTACATAATGCTTCTCATTCGAAATTGGATTGTTGCTTATGCCAGGCTGTAGTGGAACAAATACAGAAACGTATCAACCCCACTCTTGTAGTCAAAATTGATATCCTGAATGACCAAGAGGATCTTAAAAGAAAAGGAGTGATGCCTTCTAAAGAGTCATCCAACAGTAACAAGGTAAGTGAAAAGGTGGAGAAGTTTGCAAGTGTTGGTTGCTAGACTCTCAGGTTCGATGGGTCCAAGTCAAAGAATGGAGCTAGGGTAGGTTTCAAGCTAATTATTCCAAGAGGTAAGACATTTTTTGCTACACATAGACTTCAATTTCACTGTACAAATAATGTAGCTGAATATGAGGCCTTCGTTCATGGGTTGTTAATGGCATCGAAAAAAAAAGTTAAGATCTTGCAAGTTTTTGGAGATTTTGAGTTAGTAGTCAAGCAAGTTAGAAGGCAATACTCCTGCCATGATAGAAGGATGACTAACTATAGACATAGAGTATGGGATCTTATTAAAGGATTTGATTCCTTCAATATTTAGTTGATTCCATGAAATAAGAACTAGACAACTAATTCCTTGGCCCAGGCAGCCAGTACATTACGACCTCTGTCCCTTTCTAGGCTAAAGAAATTTACTATGGAACTGACCCCAGTACCCTCAGTACCTGATAATGTTACTAACTTCTAGGTATTTGAAGACCAATACTATTCCTAGGGGAATGGTGCAACTAGAAATGACCTTTGATCTAGACAAGGTCAAAGAGCTAGAACATGATACTAGAAAACATTACACTAGTGGACAGTGTGATAAATTCAACATGGGAACTCAAGATGATGTCAAAAATATCTTTATTAGTAAAGTATGCACTCCAAAAGAAAGAAAAGGGATCATTGATGCACTACATAGATACCTAGATGTGATAGCCTAGAGTTATGAAGACTTGAAGACTTATGATACATCAATCATAACTCATACTATCCCTCTCAATCCTGGAGTGAAACCTTTTAGACAGAGGCAGAGGCCTATCAATGCTCTACTGGAACCCATAATAGAGAAGGAAGTGCAAAAATTGTTGTCTACAAGAATCATATTTCCAGTCATACATTCTACTTGGGTTGCAAATCTGGTTCCTATCAGGAAAAAAATGGTGAAATCAGGTTATGTGTAGATTTCAGGAACCTTAACAAGGCATCATAAAAAGATAATTTCTGATTCCCTCACTATATGAGGTGCTTCAGATTGTAAATGGATCTTAGATGATGTCCTTCCTTGATGGTTATTCAGGGTACAACTAGGTCACGGTGCAATATGAGGCAGGCATAAAACTACTTTTACCACCAAGTGGGGCATTTTTGCTTATAGGAGGATGCCTTTTGGCTTGATTAATGTTGGAGCTACATTCCAGAGAGCAATGACCATATCCTTTAAAGACATAATTGGGAAGTACATAATTATATATATGGATGATCTGACAGTATTTTCAAAGAAGAGAGGTGATCATATCTTAGATTTGTGCAAAGTTTTCCAAAAGTGTAGAGAGTTCATGATATCTCTCAACCCAAAGGAATGCATCTTTGGAGTAACAGAAGTTAAATTGTTGGGGCATGTTCTCTCTGAAGAGGGAATTTACATTGATCTAGAATGCATAGAACCATTCTCAAGATTCCATCACCTGCCAGTAATAAAGAAATGAAATCATTCTTTGGCAGGGTCAACTTTGTGAGGAAGTTCATCACTAGGTTCATGAAAATAGTTAAACCACTGAATGCAATGTTGAAGTAGGAGACCAAAGTTGAATGGAATGCAGAGGAAAAAGAAGCATTTGCAGAGGTAAAGATGGCTATTGTTGAAGCCCTTATCTTGGTGACTCCAGACTATGCTAAACAGTTCTATATATATTTGTTTTCCTCTAATCATTCATGTGCTGCTATGTTAACTCAAAAGTTAGATCAAGGAAATGAGCATTCCATAGCATTCATGAGTGCACCATTGAAAGATGCAGAGCTGAGATATCCAAGTGTGGAAAAGCAAGCTTACGCCTTAGTCAGAGCAGTAAAGAAATTTAGACATTACATCCTTAGACACAAAATCTTTGCCATAGTTTTGGATCCTGCAGTTAAGTTGTTGTTGATGCAGAATGAGCCGGGAGAACGTAGAGCCAGGTGGGTAACTATGTTACAAGAGTATGATATGGAAATTCAACCCATGAAACTGGTAAGGGGGCAGGGGATTACACACACAATGGTAGAAACCAGCCCTAACCTTACCGCTCAGAGTTATAATTTAGAGGATGTTTCTCTTGGTGAATGGTATGATGATATTGTTCATTATCTCATGACTTAGAGGTGCTCTAATCATCTCAATGCAGCACAAAGGAGGTCACTGTGCTTAAAGAGTGACAACTTTATGTTGAAAGGAGTTGTTTTATACAAGAGAAATCATGAGGGTGTTTACTTAAGGTGTCTAAGAAGGGCAGAATTTGAAAGAGTGATGTTGGAATTTCATGACAGATATGGTACAGGCCATGGTTCAGCACCTTCTACAACAAACCAAATTCTCAGAGTTGGTTACTACTTGCCTACACTGTTCAAAAATATACAAAACCACGTCAGAACTTGTCATGTGTGTTAGACTGTGGCCACCAGGGAAAAGTATGCAGCACTCCCACTCCAACCAGTCTTCGAGGTAAAACCTTTTGCACAATGGGGAATGGACTTTATAGGTCCCATCAATCCGCCTTCCTCTACAAGACACAGGTATATCCTTACTATCACTAATTATTTTACAAGATGGATTGAGGTCCTTGCTTGCAAGCAATGTACTTCAGAGGTAGTTATTGACTTCATCAAATTAGGTATCATTAATCGTTTTGGGTGTCCTATGTATTTAGTTTGTGATAATGGTCCTTCATTTTCATCATTAAAGTTTTCTAATTAGGCTTTTGATCATGGGGTTATCATTAAGTTTGCATCCAACTATTACACTCAGGGTAATGGTTTGGCCCAATCATCCTGTATACCCTAATATTTATACTTCTCTAAATGAGCAAAACAACTAAAAATATGAAAAAAAAAATACCAAGGACACCTCAAGATTAGCCAAAAGAGAGTGACAAAACAATAAGGAAAGTAGATAGCACAAGACAAATAGTTTTACCTTCCTTTGTTGTTGATACTCCTTTGATTGGCCCATGCTTAAGAGGGGATGTGTGCTCCTTGATGGCTCTATTGAAGATCTTTACTATGTGCTTGGATGCAAATGCAAGTGGATGTAATTGAAAATTGGATGATTTCAAAATGGCAGCATGTAGTTGCAAATTGACTAAGTGTTAGAAATGCTTATTGAGAGGGGGTATTTATAGAGGAACTTGAATTCTCTAGAGAATTCAAGGGTCAAGATTGATCCAACAAGGTCAAGATGAAGGGCTATGGTGGGTTGAGAACCCACAAGCCCTCACATCTTGACATGTGGAGGGTGAAGTGGCCAAGGGGGGATGAGATGGAGATGAGGTGTCAAAAAGGTACATGAGGTGGAAAGAGGACATGCACCTTGGGGAGTGAGGAGATTTCCACAAAAAAAGATTTCTTGTCCCCAAGTGGGAATGAAAGGGACATTTGAGGAATTTTAGAATTCCTCAAAAATCTACATGGAAAAAGGAAAGGTGGTTGGGGGGATAAATGTGAATTAAAAATTCACATTCCTAGGATGATCTAGAGGGTAAAAGGTGGGCTCCAAAAAGGTGGGACTTGGTCATATGTGGAGATTGTGACAAGTCCAAGGTTCTAGAAGCCTTGGAAGGATAAAATGTGAATTAAAAATTCACATGGGAATGAGAGAGACATGGGATAAATAAATGAGAATTAAAAATTCTCATGGGAGGGAGAGTCAATGCCCAAAAAGGAAAAATGAAAGAATTGACCAAAAAGTGGTGCTAAATTTAGTTAATGACTTTGGTTAAGGTTGTGCAAATATTGGATTAGGCTAATTAACAGAAGATTAGAGGCAAGTGGCAAATGTAGGAGGATGTGACATTAATCTTTGATTAAGAGGATGCACATCATAACCCTGAATTAATTAAATTAATTCAGATTAGGGTGAGATTATGGAGGATGTGACAAGGAGAGAGAAAGTGAGGCATTTTAAATTAATTTTTAAATCAACAAAAAAAGAAGAAGGAAGAATGACTAAATTAAATAAATTAATGTATTTATTTAATTTAGAGAGGAATAAGGTAAAAGACAAAGTATTAATTATTAAATTAAATACTTTACCGGTATGAGACAAAAGGTGTAATATTAATTTAATAAATTAATATTAATACGATAGATGGAAAGGCAGTAATTTTAATCATATGGGAGTGATTAAATTTGGATGCCTACATTTTGCCCCTCTTTGAAATATTGTTGAAATAACAATGTTTCGAAGAAAAGTAAATGTCAGGGATGAAGAAAGGAATGAGGATTAATGCCCCAGCCTGACGAAGAAGAAGAAGGATGCCCCAGCGCTTGGTTTGAAATGGATGGAAGGAAGTGATAGGGTATGCCCCCTCGAGAGGGCGGTTGGGGAAGAAAGGAGGGGCCCCGGACGACGTCTCGATAGAAAGAAATGGAGGAGACCTTTGGATAGAGGGAAAAAAATTAAGCAACTTTTCCTTTTGAATGGAGTGGATTGGACGTACGGTGTGCGAATGGCGGCTCCGGGAAGTTAGGGATTAGTTGGAGGGATGAAAA
>VDFB02281492.1:277817465-277837653 GCA_007258455.2 Sequoia sempervirens | reverse complement strand
TCATTTGCTCCTCACAGTCTTCTGCGGCGTCTTGAAGCTTATGCAAGTGAGTAGCAATTACTTGAAATGGTGTGCCATCCACGGATTTCCTCAGTGCCCACTCTGGAAATGTGTTATCCTCCCTAAACATCTCGGACGTTGGATTTTGGCCTGATATCATTTCTAAAATGACAACTCCGTAGCTGTACACGTCTCCTTTCGCTGTCATCCTCCCACTTAAAGCATACTCTGAAGAAAATAGATAAATAAAAAATGGTCTTACAAAAATACATTGCACAAGATGTTTTGAGTGGGTTAGATACTTATGGCGAAGACACACTTACCTGGTGGCATGTAACCGATGGATCCTTGCAAATTAGAGGTGCTAAATCCGTGACTCATGTCATCGTAGTTGAGGATTCTGGAAATCCCGAAATCGGCAATCGCGGGCTCGAAGTCCATGTCCAGCAAGATGTTGGACGGTTTTAAATCGCAGTGTAAAACTGGGGGCGAGCATTCATGATGAAGGTACTTCAATGCCTGAGCCACGCCACGTGCGATTCTCAAGCACATGCTCCAGGTGAGTGTCTTTTCTTGAATATGGGAAGCCAAGGTTCGATTGGGCATCATCTCCATAACCAAAGCCATGGCCCCTGAACCCCAACAATAGCCCAACAAGCGAACTAAGTTACGGTGTCTTGTCATGGCCAGTACTCGAATTTCCGCAATCAGGCTCTCAGTCACTGCGACGCTGCCGGCGATTGCCTCTTTGAATCTCTTCACAGCTACAGTTTGTTCCCTGCCGCGTATATTTAGCATCCCGCTATACACGGTTGCCATTCTGCCGGAGCCAATTATGTTTGTATTGCTAAACCCTGTAGTCGCATGGAACAGCTCGTTGTGATTTAATTTGACTATTTCTCGCTCTACGAACAAATCCCTCTGTCCTAGGTACTGATCGTTGCACTCTTTTCTCCTGTGAACATACATGTACACCATGGCTGTCAGAACAAGAGCTCCAAAAGAAAACGACCCCACGATAATAAGGAACTTGGATCGGTTTGACAGGCCGCTGGAGGATTGAGCTGACGATTTCGGACATTCTGGAGGACTGCACAGATCAGAATTCCCAATGAAAGCGCTGGCTGACCGATTTCTGAACACACCCCGGCTAGGAATAGGACCAGACAGATGGTTATAAGAAAGATTCAGAAAAAGGAGAGTTGCCATGTCGCCAAGGTAACTTGGTATGGGACCAGATAAATTGTTAAGAGAGAGATCTAAGTCCGTAAGAGTAATAAGTGAGGCCAAGTCTCGCGGAATTTGACCACTCAACTGATTGTTTGAAAGGTTCAGTTGCAGCAGCTCCACGCAATTTCCAAGGCTCTCTGGGATTTCACCGCCTAAATAATTGCCAGCCAGGTCTATTACAGTAACAGACATCATGCCCCCTATTTCTGCCGGAATTTTTCCCTCAAGCCGATTATGGGGCATTGAAAATGAACGAACTATATTTCGCAGGCTTGCAATAGTGGGAGGAATGCTACCGTGTAGCAGATTGTAGCCGAGGGAGAGATCCTGAAGATTGGTACAGTTTGAAAGGGATCCCGGAATCGTTCCCGACAATTGATTTTGCTCCAGATGTAGTTCCGCTAGGAAGCGTAAGCGACCCAGTTGCGGAGGTATGCCCCCGCTTAGCTGATTGCCCTGCAGTCTGAGAAGTCCCAAGGCCGAACAGTTGCTCATCTCTGCTGGAATCCTTCCGCTGAAATTATTGTACTGCGCTTCAAATTGTTGAAGAGATTTTAGTCGGCCAAACTCGATCGGAATACTTCCGCTTAATGAATTAAAACACACTCGTGCAATTTGTACATTTGTCAGATTCCCCAGCTCAGCCGGAAGAGAGCCTGTCAGATAATTATGCGAGATGCTCAATGCGGTCAGGCGGGAAAGTTGACCCAATGATTTAGGAATATCACCCGTGAGGGAATTCCTGTAGATGGCTAAAACGGTGAGAGACGATATGTTCCCGAGAGGAGGAGGAATGGTCCCTTCGTATAGGCTTCCTCCCATCCATAGCTGTTCCAGGAAGGGCATTTGGCCTAGAAATGAAGGAATTGGACCGCTCATACCGTTATGGCCCACCGCCAATAGCCGGAGCTGAGTCAGATTGGAGATGACGGCTGCGGGTACCGGACCGGTGAGACGGTTACCGCTTAGACACAGATTTTCCAGTCTGGTGAGAAGGCCGAGCTCTGCAGGTATGGTTCCGTTGATTAAACAGTTAAAACATAAATCCAGCGATACCAGATTGGTACAGTTTGACAAAGATTCAGGAATTGGGCCTGTGAAATTGTTATTGGGGAAGATGATCTTCTTTAGCTTGGATAGCTTAGAAAGGCTGGAAGGTACGGGGCCGGTAAGCCTGTTAAAAGACAGGTCGAGGATTTCAAGAGCGGTACAGTTGGAGATAGATAACGGAAGTGGGCCGGTGAGATTGTTGTGGTCCAGAGAAAGAAAAGCTAGAGCAGAACATGACGCGAAGGCAGAGGATGGAATTCGACCGGTTATAAAATTGGAGGAAAGATTCAGTGTAGTGAGGTGGCTAAAGCTGGGGAAGTTAACTGGTAATGAGCCAAAGATCGCCTTGTTTTGGAGATTGAGAGCGATTACGCTCTGATTGGAGTGGTCACAGGTGACGCCCGTCCAATTACAGAAGTTGGAGAGGTTTCCGTCTCTCCAGTCGTCGAGAGGAAAGGCATCGAAGCTCTGTTTCAGAGCTAAAAGTGACTCCGCATCCAGTGGGATGGCTGTTGCCTTTACAGTCATTGCCACAACTGAAATGAGAGCCAACAAAACCTTAAAACAGACCATCACTACGATCACACTGTGACAATATTAACAGGACACAGGATCCAGGTAGCGCCTATCCAGTATGAACTCCTATAGCATATATGTATATATGTATGTCAGGACTATATAGCAAACTGATAATCAGTTTGTTGAAATGGAGTATGGATAAATTTTTTTTTTTTCGAGTAACTTTTGATAGTGTATAGCAAACTGATAATCAATGTGTGTGATTTTGAAACAATTACTATTCATATAGTTGAATTCTCACGAACGGATTGAAAATCTTTCTTTCTAATTAATTATTATAAATGCAGTTTGAAGAGAGAAATCTTGTTTTAGAAAGGAAAAAATATAATGTTTTAAAAAAAATAAAAAAGCGAAAGTACATAATATTTTAATTAAGGAAAATATTTTATTAAAAATGAAAGGAGTGTAGGGAAATTTAAAACCTTAGTTAAAATAATCCTTAAGGAGTTTGGGATTGATTTCAAAATTTAAAAATTTTAAATTTTAATTTTAATTTTTATGGTTATTTTCACTAAGCTATTGAGTCTATTGGGCACATGTTTGTCCAAATTATTGTTGTCTCAACATTTTAAAAAAATATATATTTGTGCAATTAGTGAACTTTAGGAAATCAAGAGAATTACAAGGAGCAACCATTCTAAGAACATTTTAATTTGGAGCTGAAAAGGAATAATCATTCACATTAGAATCGTATAGGTCATTTGCATGCTTAAGAGTATTGTCTTTGATTATTCACTTAGAGCTCTAATGTTAGTTTGATAGGGGGTTGACCTAGGAGAACTTTACTCTAGTGATCTGACAACCTCATCAAAAGGTACCTTTAAATACCACCATTCTTACTCATTAGTAGATATCGTAGGTTATTATGAATCAATTTATAGAATTTTTCTATTGATTAGATCAAATTTGTGCACTAGAGGAAAAATTTGACAACCTCCTAAAAAGATACTTTTAAATACCACCATCCTTACTCATTAGTAGATATCATAGGTTATAATAAATCAAGTTGTAGAAGTCTACTATCAACTAGACCAAATATATACATTAGAGGACAAATTCATGTTGCCTAAAATCAACGCTTAGCCACTCAAAATTGACTAATGGGAAATTTTGAGCTTCTTCTAATTCTGACACTGACCATATGAAACATGTGATTTTCTAAACATTAGTGCAACACAACATTACTATCATTCTTCATTACTGTTCTCAAACTAAAGTGTCCTATCCCTTTTCAATTTAATTTCTAAAATTACAATTTAGTTTAGCAAATCCCAACTCAACTCCATGATTTAATATCAATTAATTATTTAATTATTGATTGCATTTATTTAGTTAGCCTAGAATTATTTGAAATGTCCATCTTATTCCCTCACATTTTTATTGAACGATCAATTTACTTGCATGACCTCATTTTCTCACTATAGTTTCACTCGTTAGTGTTTTTCTAATTTATAATTTTTTTTATTATTACACCTTATTTTCAAATTTGATTAGTGTTGACTTCCAATTCACACTTGTGCTTCATTGAATATATATTTATTAAGGTTTTGTTGGATTCTTTACATATTTATATTCAAGGATGTTAAAATAAAAAGGCGTGCAATGCTCATACATAGAAAAAGATATTTGAATTTTGTGTTACACAAGGATTTATGGATTTCATACAATCTTGCATGTTTGAATCATTTATTTTTATTATTTATATATATTCACCTTTGAACCACTCTAATTCCACTATGTTTACCAAAATTTGAAGGGTATTTCATAAGTCACATAACCCTTTTAGCATAGCTTGAAAGCTCCTAATACTTACCCAAGTATTATAACATGAAAATGATGTATATCATATGTCCCCTCATGATGTGATATTCCTTTTCATTTCTCTCTAGTTTCATGATTAACATCTAGGTATCAATTATTATGAAATTTATAATTTTTACTGTAAATTTAACCTATAAGGTACTAATATTTTATGAAATTAATTTATTTTACTCTAATTTATATGGGATAGATATGATAAATTGACCTCAATGTGCAATGGGCATGATAGTACAAATTTTTAAATAAATTAATAACATAAAAAAAATATGAAGATACATTGATATATTCATTCACTATAAGAAATAAATTCAAATTAATGTATATGTCTGAATTTTTTAAATTTTTATAAATATATTTGTTCAAATCCCAATTAGATGGAAAGTCAACAAAGGTTCAAAATATATATCTATATATATATACATTTGAATTTTTATTTATTCCTTCATTATATTTCAAATGGGTTGATGTGTTTAGGTGATGCAATATTTTAGCCTTTATTTGGATTGATGTAATAAGGGGAATGTTCAAATATTATATCATTAGTTAGCATATTTAGTAGGTCTTCCACATTAAATAAAATTTGGAATATATGTTTGAAATAGATTTTCTTTAGCGAATGATATTGTTTTTAGTAGTTTCTTGTATGGAGGTTACATATGTAGTTATAATGGGAAAAATATTTTATAAATCCAAGCATTAAAATGTTAAAATCAATGAACGGGAGCATAGATAAATCAATATATTATATAGATTTTATATATTTAGTAATAGTATGATACTTAACATAGTAACCTATGTGTCTCCTCTTAACAATTTTCATTATAAGATTAGATACATGAAAACTACTCAAATCTATGTAGAATTGCCCAAATCTACTAGTCTTTATCAAAATATGCTTAAGTTTGTTTGCAAATAGGGTTTAAAAAATAACTTCCTAGGCTAAAGTGTGTCTAGTTTGCAAGGTCTTTGATATACTGTCAAATAAATAGACAATGGATTGGATCAATATTTTAAAGCTTTAACTACAAAGGATTCCATTGTCCTATATTGTCATTATCTCATCTCTAAGGTAGAAAGAGGGTAACATATATGTATAGACCTACTATGTGCTAACCATTGCATTGCAATTATTTCTTATGATGAGACTTTAATTAAACCTATAGGGTTTTTGATATACCCATAGGTACATGGAAGCTAAAGGTAATGTATAGATGTTGTTTAGGACATGTATTGATGAGTTGAATCCTACTTCACTTCATACACTGGTTCATCATGCTTAACCAAAATCAATAACTATTTAAGGATATTAAAACTCCTAAACATAGGGTTTCTAGCCTGAACCACTATTACAGAACAAAAGGGCTAAAATTGGTTAGTGCCCCACTATGTTCTCCAATGTCTAATCACCAAGATCCTTGTAAAGATAATGTAAGAGCATATTGTGAGTAGACCTGGTAAGCCACTATATTGTATTAGTAATAATTTTGTGTATCCAAAGATTCATTAATCCTCCACAACTTGTAGTCATGTATACCTAAGGACATGAAAGACAAAAAAAATCTTTTTTGGGAGAGGGGAGTAAAATTAATGTAAACTGATGATTTGACATTTGAATCTTCCTCTAAATTTGGAGTGTTAATTAGAATGTGGGATGACAATGTTCTTGTTGTGGAGGAAAATATTTTCTCAAAACTTTTGAAAATGATCTATTGAGAATTATTGTTATAAATTTAAGAGATATGTAATATGTAGAAAAAAAAAATGAATTTACTATCATCCTTGTATACAATCTAATCTCAAAAGAATCTAAAACATTAAAATATTATTAACATTTTTTAAATTGAATATTGTTAGATATTATATACGATGGTATCTTTATTATAGATTTCTCCTTTATAACTCCCAAACAAATAGAAACAATTCTATTAGCATCCTTATTTCTATATTTTCATAATTAATTAAATAGTATATTATTTGTTATCCTCGTATTATAACCAATCAATTAAGTACGTTAGTCAAATTGAAGCTTGGCATTTATGAGATTTGTAAGGACAGTGGAGACAAAGGCGTAGGTGCTGGGCAGGAGAGGAATGGCACGGCATGCCAGCAACTGTCATTTGGAATGTTTGAGGCGTTTCATTTCAAATGAAGGCGATTTAACCGTGGGCAGTCGGTAATGGCGTATGGAATTTGTCACCACACCTTTGCTTTCTTTCTTCGGCAACGATCAACTCTTTGACTAACAACACACTTTGGAAGGCGGAGAATCAACTTGTGTTACCAATAAAACACAATGACAACTAAGACATTTTATAGGACAAAAGCTAGCCGTCAAGAACCTTAGGGTGGTCATTTTCCATCTTGAAACTTGATTTTATTTGAGGAGAGGTGAGATTCTCTCATATTTTATCTAAGTTGGTGAATGTGTCAAAGCACTCACCAATAGATTGGTGCTTGAAGGAGGAGGGTAACTTAAGCTAGAGTCTAGAAGAATTCTCACCCCAACTTAGATCCATTGATTCAAGCTTTATATTGTTACATCTCGATCAACACTAGAGAATAATAATTAAGAGACAATTAAGAAATATTCACACTAATATAGTAGGTGTAGCCTCTTGAGATAAAAATCCTATCACAATGGCCTAGTTTGGATAACATGATTCCCCAATAAAATTTTCCCATTACAATGACCCACTAAAGAATCTTGACAAAAGATGCTCAAAACACAATGTCAATAATCTTAATAGAAAAACTAAAGATCATATCAAAGTTTTCAAGGATGTATTGAGAAGAGCCCAAGTTGTGCATGAAGATGTAGTGTGCAAACTATTTCCATATAACCTAGGAAATGACACCTATACCTGCTATATCAATCTACCTCTCTAAATTCTATCACTACATGGGCCTTGTTGGAACAATCTCAAAGGACTATGATGCAAATAAATAAGATTCCCCACTCTAGATAGGTTATGTATGATTAGGCAATAAGATGCTCATGATAGGATGGGTGATGGGAGGATGAGAGGTAAGAGACATGAAGGTTAGATGGAAGGATATAAGATATTATGGGTGGACAAGATGGATGGATTGGAGGGGAGGGAGGATAGTAGGATAGGAGGATGGTGGTATGGTGTGTAACGAGGGAATATATGTCAAGAGGTTTCCAAAGAATGTATGTATAGTTACCCCAGTGTTTATCAAGATCACAAGGAGGATGGAGGGGTTGGAATGGATAGGATGATGGGTAGGATAGGTAATGTAGGTTGGATGAAAGAGATGGAGGATGAGGATGTTTAGAAGGAAATTTCCCTCAATTATGGAAATAAAATGGATGGGGGATTTACACATGATACATGTTTTCCAAGTTTTCATCATGTTACTTACCCAAGGTTCTTGCTTGCCATAATTTTCACCATTGGATGGATTTTTCACTTTATTTAATTTTTTAGATTTTATTTATTTATGTATTTTAAATTTTTGGATATTTTGGATTTTTGGATATTTGGATTTAGTATAGATGGAGGTAGATAAGGAAAGGAATGTGGATAAATGGATTTTTAAGATAGAATGGTGAAGAGATGGAGGAAGGACTTAAGTGTCTAGTTCCATGTGAGGTAATAGGGGATCATTTTTGAAGTGATTGGTGGATATTGGTACAACCTTACTAGGGTATATGTCTTATGCAAGGGTGTGGATTAAATGGATTTGATAGGGGAGATATGTGGGATAATGGATGGTTTATAGAAAAGTGTATGGATGGAAGGATGAGAGGGGAGTGTGATGGGAAAATATTGTCAAGACCAATATTGGCACATATTTTGATGATGGATGTTGAATGAATGGATGAAGGATATGGGGATGATGGAGGAGTTAGGATAGTGAATTTTGGGATGTAGGGTCACAAAATGGATTTAGGATATGCTTTTGGATTAGCAACATAGAATTCCATTTTGGATTATGCATATTAATGCATTACATATTTTTGATTTGGTATCCATATGGTTTTGATTTTTTACTTTTGCATTGGTGGGAATTTATGGACTTTGGGATTGATTGCACTTTTGGATTAGATTTTTCTTTGTTTCATCATGTCTTTTTGAGGGGACATGCTAATCTTTAGATTCATGTGGATGTTTGGCTATATGCATTTATATTGTTTCATCCAATAGCAATGGTAGGGGTGTGAGGAGATGGATGATGTGGATAGAATATGAATGGAGTGATGGGGGGGATTTTTAATGATGTTCATAGAGTTGTGTCTTTGTTGATCCTAATTGGGGATTGTGGGAGTGAGGTGTTTTTGATGGGTGATTGGGATAGGTGATTGGTGGGTGAGGGAAGGAATGAAATGAGATAGGGGATAGGATCTTGTGATATAAGGTCCCAAAATGGATTTAGTAGATGGAGGATATGTGATGGTGGATTGTGGGACATAGGGGCCTAAAATGGGTTTAGAGGATGGAGGGAAAACAATAATTTTTTATGTTGGTATGATGGAGGAGGGGAGATGGCAACAAATGGTTTAGAGGAATGATGGGAAGTGCATATTTTAGTTTTAGGAGATGCCCACTTAGGTTTCACAAAGGTTGTACCAAAAATATTGAATTGTGATCCTTGGAATGTGTATCCAAGCCCTTGCAATCAAGGATTTTATTTGATATACATGGGTTCTATGATGCCTTTCTCATGAAGGACTAAACATTTGTCTTGATAGTTCATGTTCTTAAGAATTTGGTTTATAGTAGGATGCTTGTTATTTTGGAAGTAGGACATGAGTCCATTATTATATGGGGGAGGATAGGTGGTGGATATGAATTTTTCTTCTATTGCAAGAGAGCCACCATGGGTGAAGGTAAGATGACCAAAAGGATAAGGTGATGGTGTTGGGATGTTGTGGTTAGGGGGTGATAAAGGATCATGAGATGGATTAGATGGGATGGTATGGTCTTGATTTGAATGAGGGGATCATAATTGATCATGAGAGGGATTATATGGGGTGGTAGGAAATAGATTTAGATGGGGGGATGATAAAGGATTGTGAGAGGGATTAGATGAGATGGTAGGATCTTGATTTAGATGCACAGGGGCATGATAAAGGATCATGAGAGGGATTATGTGAGATGGTAGGATCTTTATTTGGATGGGGAGATATATCGGTATGCTTTGGATCAACCTCTTGGTAGGGTAGAACTTGTGTATATGGTGTGATGGTAGAGGAGTGTTGGATGGAGGAATGGAGGATTCATGAGGTTCATGAGATTTGGGTTGGAATATGCTAGGAGTAGTAGATAAGGATTGGAGTTGGATGGTTTCAATGGGTTGGAGTATTTTGATAGTTTGGATGGTGTTAGGAGGTGGAAGAGGAATTCTAGGTGTGGGATGGAGAAGGGCCTCATCAATAATGACCTTAGATGATTGAGTGGGGTGACATAACTCCACAATTTTAGGATGTGGATTTTGTGATGGTTCCTTTATTAGAAGTTCTTAGAGGAATTACAAAGTGAAAATTGATGTCTTAGGCTTAAATGGAGGATTAGGGTTATGGATTGGAGGATTGGGATTAGATGGAAAGAATGGGAAGGACCTAAGATAAGATGAAGATTATGGTTGGGTGGTTTAGTAGCGATGTGAAGTGGTGAGATTAGGATTATGGATTGCATTCAGTGATCCCACAATAGTGGTTTATAATTTTTGGCCAAAATGGACACTGAAATTATTATTTTTAACTAAATCTTCACATTCAGGCACCTATAGTGACTAAACCATGAGGAATTTGAAGATGATACTAGAGTCTCGTCACATTTTTCTGTAGATTCTAAAAATATTTTTTTCAAAATTTTTGGAATTAGATTACACTTTTTTTTCAATCTCCCACGAAAACTAGTTTTTTTCAGAAAACAACATTTTAAAAAAGTGATGCACACCGTATAATGCATAACTTTTTTCCATGAAGGATAAAACTCTAATTCTTTCGAATTTAGATTTGTAACTCCGATATCTAGTGCTTCCACTTGGTTAGATAGTTTTTAATTGAATATTTTTTCTTTAATCAAGTTTCAAAGTTAAACCAATTATAATTCAGACATAGCGCGACCGTATAACGCATAACTTTTTTTTATTATATCAAAATTCAATTTTTTTTTTTTGTTATCAATGACTGCAATATCTGGTGCACTCATATTTAAAAAAAAAAAATTGATACTCTACTATTTTTCCACATGTGCAAAACAAAGACCTTCATTTTTGATGAAAAACCTATGTTTAATAAAACTATAAAAAAATGCATAATAAAACCAAAACATATTAAAATTATATTCGTTGGATAGCTCGTTATAAAGACTACTTGATTCCAATTGGGTTTGTGAAGACTCCTCCATTTTCATCCTCAACCCGAGCTTCGAAGCGTAAACATTTAGGTCTTTTCTATGTTTCAGGGGGAGAATGAGGAATAAGGGGGGTTCGCTTGAACCCTGGTTCGAGCGAACCACCCTTCAATAGGCATTTCCTTTTTTCTTTTTGGGTGGTAAATGTGGGCCCAATAATTAATGTGTTCACTCAATCCCTTGTTCGAGCGAACCCCTTTTGGGTTTGGTCGAACTTGTAGGTTCATTTGAACCCCTAAAAACAATTTTTTTGCCATGGGGTCATTTTTTCTCATTTTTCCTTCCTCCATCAAATTGTAAACCACTATTGTGGCTTCACCCATGATTGATATTAGATGGGGGATTAGGATTAGATGGAGGATTGGGATTATGGATTGAAAGATGGGTTTGTGTTGGTGTGGACCCTGATTAGTCTCCAAGTGGGAGATGGTTGATATGTGGTGACTGATCATGCTATACTGTACAATCTTCATGTATCCTCACTAGGGTTTGGGGCTAGGCCAAGCCCCGAGTGGGGGTTCAGGGGCGGTAGCCCCGTAAAAGTGGAGGGGTTTGGGGGCAACAGCCCCCGAGAAAAAAAAATTGTGTCATCACTGAAAAAGAAAAAAATTAACTTTGTAAAACCTTAATTCTAGAACCTTCTAGAAAGATTGTTATAAGTGGTTTGGATGGGGGTTGCAATAGGGAATTATTAGCGAGATTGTAATATGTTTTATAATAGATAATAAAATCATTAGATGGCTGTGGTTTTGTGGATGTAGCCCAGATTGGGTGAACCACGTTAAATTCTCTATGTTGTCTTGTTTCTACTATAATTTTTTGTGTGTTTTATTTCTGTTTTATTGATCAAATCTGTATTTAACTATTATATATTTTCTTTCTAACCCTAACAAGAGGTATCATAGCGGGTTGTTTTTATTTATCCTCTGCAAGAAGGTCTCACTGTTGAGTGGGAGTCTCATGATTAAGTGGAAGTAATGGCAAACAAGGGTAAATTGAAGGTAGATAAATTCAATGGGAAGAACTATCAGTTATGGAAGATGTAGATGGAGGATTATCTCTATCAGAAAGATTTATGGAGGCCATTGGAAGGAATAGCCAATAAAACAATAACAATGAGTGATGACGAATGGAATCTTCTAGACAGAAAGGCATGGGGATCCATTCATTTATGCCTAGCACAATGAGTGGCATTCAATATTACAACAGCAAAGACAACTCAAGAGTTAATGGAAACCTTAGAGAAGTTATATGAAAAGCCTTCTGCTTTGAATAAGGTATTTCTTATGAAGAATTTATTTAATATGAAAATGGTAGAAGTTGGGTCAGTTGTTGATCATTTAAATGAGTTTAATACGATTACCAATCAATTAACTTTTGTAAATTTAAACTTTGATGAAGTTAGGGATCTTTTGATTCTATGTTCTTTGCTTGAAAGTTGGAATAGCTTGGTAATGGCTATTAGAAAAAATATTTCTAATTTGAATACATTGAAATTTGATGATGTTGTTGGTGTTATTTTGAGCAAGGAAATTCATAGGAAAAGCTCAAGTGGAACATCCAGATCAGGAAGTGTTTTGAATGCAAAAAGTAAGGGAAGAACAAAGGAGAGAGGAAACAATTCTGGAAGTCGTGGGAAGTCACGAGGAAAATCAAAGGACAAAAGGTCCCAATCTAGAGACAAGAGGGACTATTGGTACTGTGGTAAGCCGGGTCATTTAAAGAAAAATTGTTGGTCTCAAAAAAATAAAGGAGACAAAAATGAAAGCAATAAAGAGGAAAATTTGGTAAGTAATAAATCTGATGAGGATGCTTGTTTCTTTCCCTTGATAATGTTGATGATTCTTGGCTATTAGATTCAGGGGCTTCATTTTATGATGCGCCCCATAGAATTTTTTTCTTCATTATGTCCAAGGGGATTTTGGGCTAGTTTATTTGGGAGATAACAAACCCTATAAGATTGTTGGAAAGGAAAAAATCAAGATTAAGTTACAGAATGGGAATCATTGGCTAAGTATACATGAGGTAAAGTGTGTTCCAAAGTTAAAAAGAAATTTAATTTCAATAGGGCAACTAGATGATGAGGGTTGTGTTGTTACATTTAGTGATAAAAATTGGAAAGTTACAAAAGGTGCTTTAGTGGTAGAAAAAGGTGTGAAAGTAGGCACCTTATATCTATGTACAGGTCATATTGTTCCTTCTACTTTAGCTATTGCAGATAAAAAACAATGTTCAAGAACAGTTGTTGCAATTCAGTAGGCAGAAAATTAAATTGTTGCTATGAATTTTGAATCAGCACTGTGGTATAATAGACTTGGGCATATGAGTGCAAAAGGTATGAAAGTACTTCATTCAAAGAATGTTTTACCAGGTCTGAAATGTCTTAATATGGATTTCTATGAAAGTTGTGTGTATGGAAAACAAAAGAGAGTTAGTTTTCTCAAGGATGGGAAGTAAAAGAAATATAAGAAATTGGAGCTTGTGCATACAGATGTATCAAGACTAGCTCAGGTATCTTCTCTCAGTGGCTCTCAATATTATGTTACATTCATTGATGATGCAACTAGGAAGGTATGGATTTATTTCCTTAGGCAGAAATCTGATGTATTTGAAACTTTTATAAAACGGAGAAGCTTGGTTGAGAATGAGACGGGTAAAAAGTTAAAATGTCTTAGATCTGATAATGGTGGTGAGTATTGCAATAAAGATTTTGAAGACTATTTTTCCTCTAATGGTATTCATAGGTAGAAAACGGTTCCAAGGAATCCACAGGAAAATGGAGTGGTTGAGTGCATGAACTGAACAATAATGGAGTGTGCACGAACTATGAGATTGCATGTTGGGATATCTTTAAACATGTGGGCAGAGGTTGTAAACATTGTTGTTTATTTAATCAATAGAGGTCCCTCTAATCCTTTGGGTTGTGGTATTCTAGAGGAAGCATAGACAAGTAAGAAGGTGAGTTATTCTTTTCTCAAGACCTTCGGTTGTGAAGCATTTGCACATGTAGATTATGAAAATAGAACCAAGCTTAATACAAAATCAAAGAAATGTATATTTGTTGGATATGGCATTGATGAATTTGGTTATAGACTTTGGGATTTTGAAAATCAAAAAATTGTGAGAAGCAAGGATATCATATTCAATGAGAAAGAGTTGTACAAAGCTCAGTTGCAGCAGCATGAGAAGAAAGAAAATGATTATGTAGTGTTGGATGATACACAAAACAATGATGTTCTAGTGGTTCCTCATGCTCTACAACAACAAATACCACAAACTCCAGTGAATGCTAGATGATCTTCAAGGATAAGTAGACCTCCAAAAATATTTTCTCCCTCTTTGTAATCTATTTTATTAACTCATCCTGGTGACCCAGAATGTTATGATGAATCTATGCAGGTGGATACCAAGGTTCAGTGGGAGCATGAAATGGAAGAAGAAATGGACTCCTTGCTGAAAAATCAGACTTGAGAATTATGCAAGTTGCTTGTAGGTAAAAAGAATTTACCAAAAAAATGGGTTTATAGGTTGAAAGAGGAGGATGGAGGTAAGAAAATATTTAAAGCCAGATTAGTTGTAAAGGGATTTGCACAGAAAAAGGGTATTAATTTTGATGAAATATTTTCTCCAGTTATTAAAATGACTTAATAACTTGTAAAGGGATTTGCATAGAAAAAGGGTATTGTTTTAAGTATTGTGGCTACTGAAGATTTGCATTTAGAACAGCTTGATGTTACAACAATGTTTTTCTATGGTGATTTGTAAGAGGAAATATACATGGAACAACCATAAGGATTTGTGGTCAAAGGTTAAGAGAAATTCGTGTGCAGATTGAAGAAAATTTTATATGGCTTGAAGCACTTGCACCTCAACAATGGTATATCAAATTTGATAGTTTTATGACTAAGAAAGGCTACAGTTGGTGTAATTCAGACCATTATGTTTATTTTAAGAGGTTAGATGATGATAGCTACATTATCTTATGTTTATATGTTGATGATATGCTTGTAGCGAGGTCTAACATGGATCACATATGGGAGTTAAAACAGCAATTAGCAAATGCATTTGCTATGAAGGATTTGGGGGCAGCAAAGAAAATCCTTGGTATGAAGATTACAAAAGATAGGAAAAATAATTTAAATTGTTTTTATCTCAAGCTGATTATGTTGAAAAGGTGTTACAAAGATTTCATATAGAGAATGCAAAATCTGTCAGCACACCTTTACCTAGTCATGTTAAATTGACTAAGGATATGTGTCCAAAGACACAAAAGGAGGAAGAAAAAATGTCCAAGGTACCATATGCTTCAGTTGTAGGAAGTTTCATGTACGCCATGGTATGCACAAGACCAAATATTGCACATGTTGTAGGATTTGTTAGTAGGTATATGAGTCATCCTAGAGTTTAGCATTGGAATGCAATAAAATGGATTCTTAGGTATTCAAGAGGTGCATCCAATAAATTTTTATGTTTTGGGGGCTCTAATAATGATTTAAAAGGCTATGTTGACTCAGATTTAGCAAGGGATATAGATACCAGGCAGAGTACCACATGTTATGTATTTACAGTTGGTGGGACAACAGTGAGTTGGATTTCTCAGTTGCAAAAGGTGGTTGCTTTATCCACCACGGAGGTAGAGTATGTTGTTGTAACAGAGGCAACAATGGAGATGATATGGCTGCAACTTTTTATGGAAGAGTTGGGAAAACAACAAGCTAAAAATTACTTGTTTACAAATAGCCAAAATGTTATACATCTTGCAAGGAATTATGCCTTGCACTCTAAAACCAAACATATACAGTTGAGATATCATTTCATTCGGTCAATGTTGGAGGATGGATAGGTCAAGCTAGAAAAGAGAAGTTGGGCTCGTCTTTAGCTTTGATTGGCCTTCATGTTTGAATTCAAGTATAATAGAGCAACAGGGTATGAGGTGCTTATTTCCAATGGGAGTTGTAAGTGCAGTGGTGTCATCTAGGATTAGTCTCCAAGTGGGAGATTGTTGATATGTGGCAACTGATCATGCTATATTGTACACTCTTCATGTATCTTCATTGGGGTCTAGGGTCAGGCCGAGCCCCGGGCGGGGGTTCAGGGGCAGCAACCCCCAAAAAGTGGGGGTTTGGGGTGGCAACCCCGAGAAAAAAAAATTCACATCATCATCGAAAAAGAAAAAAACCGACTTTGTAAAACCTTAATTCTGGAAGCTTCTAAAAGCTTGTTATAAGCGGTTTGGATGGGGGTTGTAGTAGGGAATTATTAGCGAGATTGTAATATGTTTTACACTAGATAATAAAATCATTGGATGGTTGTGGTTTTGTGGATGTAACCCAGATTGGTTGAACCACATTAAATTTTGTGTTGTCTTGTTTCTACTATAATTTTATATATGTTTTATTTCTCTGTTTTATTGATCAAATCTGCATTTAACTGTTAGCTATCTATTTTCCAACCCTAATAGGGTTTGGAAATAATGGGATAATGTATTTGGATTGGGGATATAGGTGATAGTGTAGTTGTTCAAAGATGGAGGTTGGGATATGACTAAAGGAGAAGATGGAGGTACAAATATTGGATGAGGGGGATATGTGGATGAGAGATAAGAGGGAGATATAAATGGAGGTTAAAATATAGTTCCCTTATCAAATTTAGCACAAGGATGACCACTAGATATGCATGGAGGTGCAATGGGGTAGGTTGTGCTAGTTATTTCTTGGTTATAAGGTAAAGGTGAGTAATGGATGCTTGGGGAAATCTTGTTAGAGATGATGGCATCAAGGGGATCAAATTCATACTCCTCTTGATCAAAAATTATTTCATCATCATTGAAATAAGGTGGATTAACTTCATACTTGTCTTGATCAATAAGAATTTATCATTATCAATGTGATTGGGGTTTTTCTTGATTACTAGTTTTGATCTTGTTGATGGAGGATAAGGATTCATGCTATTGGATTGGATGGGAAGCAATGAAATAAATGAGAATAGATGATTAGAAGGTAAATGGAATGGATTAGAATCTAACATGTAAGGATGGATCTTAATATTTGTTTTGATATCAAAATATCTTAGATATGGATTTACTGAAGCTTGGGATGAAGATGAACTATGTGAATGTGAGAGGTTGGATGAAATTCTTGATGGAGTTCCTCCTAAGTTTAGGGGTGTAGTTAAACTAATGAGGTGTTTGTTGGATGGATGGTTGATTATATCCTCTTGACTATTGTTGTGATCCTATGTCAAAGTTTGATTAAGTGGATTTCCTACTTGAGATAGGATAATTTATCAAGAAAGAGATGGTGTTGACAAAAATATATACATCTGGCCTAAGGTGAAATAGTTCGAATGATGGATTACTAAATTGGGATAGGCTAAGTTCTCAAGAAAGCGTCACGATGGATGGTTGGTTTACGATTTAAGATCTCAATTGAGTTTTTGAGGTTGGATATATGATGCTAGGTAGTATAGATGTCAATTATTTATATTTAATTGAATCCTTGTTCAAAGGGGATGATGATTTGGATAAATTGATGGTGGTTGATGTGATGAAAATGGTCATTTTGGGTTGAATATGAAGTGGAATTTTTTTTTTTATGATTTTAGACTCAATAGAATGTTGTTTATCTATGGTGTGAAGTATTTTATCTCTAGATTTTAATGGAGAGAATATTCACCTAACACAAGGCATATTTTCTTAAGCATGTCACAGATTCACCTTAATGTGAATTCACTTAAAATAATGCATATTCACCTAAGTATATCATGGATTTGCTTAAGAATTTTATCACAATTTTAGCTAATATGATAGTAGATGATTTTGACACAACATGTATTCACCTATTGATAGGGAAGATTCACCTACGTGAAATCAAGTTCACTTGAGAGCAAAGAAATTTCTCTTAAATACACTTTTGAATTTTTTATGCTTGAACCAAACCAAGACAAGGTAGATTCACCTATGAGGGGGAAAATTCACTCAAGATAGAGCATATTCACCCAACAAACTAGAGAAGGGGTTATATATAGGATTTTAAAACATGAGGATTTTCCTATCAAGAGGTGAATTTTCTCAAGAATAGAGTGGATTAGCCTAACAAACTAGATGAATTATACACAAGGCTGGAAAGCTAGAAGATTTTCTTATCAAGAGGAAAATTCACTCAAGAACAAAGTGGATTCACTTGACCAACTAGATTAATGGAAAAGGGACTAAAGATGTCAAAAATAACATGTAGATGGCAATGATTGGATGAACTAAGATATGCATAGGTAAGAATAAGAAGACATGCTAGATAGAACAAGCCCAAATTAATTGAGTGGGTTTGATAATCAGTGTAGGGCTACATCTGAAGCTAATACCATCTACCAGTGGTTGGATATCTAGAAATCACAACTCAAAAGGGTGAAGGACCTCTTAGTAAATTACCAATGCCTCCATAAGCTCTATCTCATTACATGAAGGTACATTGTTAGTAAATTCAGGGTACAATATGCATCCCTTGTACCACACTAACTGATGGTCGAATGTTCTTAAGCTAGGATAGCATAAGGAAATATAGTGAACCCTATAAATACCAAGAGGGTGTGAGGTACATCACTTTATCTTGTCACAATTTTGGGTTGTGAATGTCTGCTAGACCACTTAGACCAACCTTGCACTCTTAGTTTGGTATCACCTTGAAACATTAGAGCTTCACTAGACATGACATGACTAGATTGGGGTACAAATTTTGTCCTCCCCCTTTATATACCATGTCAATTCAATTGGTTGAGTTCATCCCTTGGGATGATGAAATCCCCAAGAAGGCCTCTTAAAGGGGAGGATATGCTAGACGTTTTTTTATCTCTAAGATTGCATGAAGTGCAAGGAGAGAGTATACGTGTAGCTGGCATTCATAAGATATAAACAAAAAAACTTAGTTCGATCTATGATATATAATCCTCAAGCTCACCAAATGGTGAAATGGGGGATCATTCATAAATAGAGGACCCCAAGCATGGAAAATAAAGTCAATTGACCCTTTAAGAAATTAAAGTGTTTCTAGATTAGTGGAGAAAAATTTATTTAGCTACAAACCTATAGGAAACAACACCAAGGTATTTCAATCCACTAGTCTTTAACTAATGATGGTTGCAAAGATTATTTTATTGTGATCACAAGAAATCCAAGTTAGTAGTTTAGTACTGAACTATGAAAGAATCAACTAAATGGACTAAGATTAAAACTAGTTTTATACGTCACATATTTTCCTAAGAATGGGAAAAAGTTGCCTTAGAAATCATGCATTTACCTTTTCCCTAACTGGATGGATTCCCTTTAGGAATTATGGATTTTCCTCAAAAAAATTGTATTCTCCTTAACACGTCTCCAAAGTTTCCTTTAACACATTCATCTGTTATAGTCAAATTCGCCTTTCTAAAAAGCACATTCACTTAAGTGCTCCACATTTTCCTTTCTATGAATAAGGAATTCTAGACTAAATATTCACATATTTGCAATCTCATTCACCTTTTTGCAAAACATCTTTTTGAAATAATGTATTTTCCTTTCTGAACCTACAAATGTGAAAAACTACAAAAAGCCAAATTTTGATTAGTAGACTTATGACATGGGTCCCATTGGGTGTGCCAAAAATGTATGCATGAAAATGTGTTGAATGCAAATAAAAATTGCAATGAAGAAAAAACAAACATATTATCAAATAAACACTCATGATTGGGCTAAGAAGATTTTGAGCAACATATAATTTATCCAATTTGCACTATGTCAAACCTCCTATTATGACGATGTTCCCATGATTGTTGATTCAATGTGTTCGATGTGTAAGTTGAGATAAAATGGCTTAGCTTTGGATTATATAGATTTGGAGGTTAAATGTATGAAGGGTTGAGATTGGAAGATGGAGATCAAGGGTGGATGTTGATTTAGTCCTCTCAATCCATGAGATTGTGCCAAGTGGAACAATGAGATTATTTGAGAGGAGTGAGGGTTAGGGAAAACTTTAAGAAACCCCCCCCCCTCGATGAAGGTGTAAAATCTTGGCAAATCTTGTATACTTCCCGATAAAAATATTAATTATAGTGGAATATTTTTTTGATTTTCATGAAAAAAATAATGTCCATTG